>JANAVB010014599.1:1177732-1220232 GCA_029216955.1 Iris pallida
CTTGTAGCCGTCGACGGTAGTTATCGTCCGACGTTAACCGGTAAGTAAGGGCCACACGAAGTAAAAGGATCTGAGTCTCTAATGGAAGAACCGCCTCGCTCCCGTACACCAGAGAGAATGGTGTATTTCTTGCAGCCGTCCGACTCGTAGTACGGTACGCTCATAAGCATTTGCCCAGCTTTTCATTCCAGTCGCGCTTGTTCGAAGACACGAACTTCTTGAGAAGCTTGATTATGGTCTTGTTAAAGGCCTCAGCCAGACCATTAGCCGATGGGTTGTAGGCCGTTAAAGTCACATTCTGAATCCAATTCTTGTCACAAAATTGATAGAAGGCGTGGCTTAGGAACTGCGGACCATTGTCATGAATGATCCTCCGTGGCAGTCTAAAATGGTAAATAACATGATGTTTTATGAAACTGATCACGTTTGATATCTTTACCTCTGCCAACGGAACAGATTCCGCCCATTTGGAGAAGTAGTCCGTGATCATGAGAATAAATCGGTGCCCTTTGGACGACGGCGGGGTGATTGGGCCAACGATGTCCATTCCTCATGCTTCAATGGCCAAGAGGCTACTGTTGGGTGCAAGAACTCAGATGGCAGATATATGAAATCTGCGTGGATATGATAAGCCTTGCACTTCTTTGCATAATCGACTACGTCTGCTACTATCGTAGGCCAGTAGTAACCCATCCGACGGAGACGGTCCTGTAACTTCAGGCCAGGTTGGTGAGCCCCGCAAACGCCATCGTGAGCCTCACGTAAGGCTTCTTTGGCTTCTGCATTTGACAAACATCTTAACAGTAGTCTGTCGTAAGATCGTCGGTACAACATTTTTGTTTCCGTGTCATAAAAGAATCTGAGAGAACGCCTTCTGATTGAAGTTGCTTTTCATATTCTCAGGCAGAATTCTGTAGACTGCAAAGTCGATAAACGGGAGTCTCCAATCTTGCAAATCATTGGTTATCTGGGCGGAGTAACTCGTATCAAGTTGAACGTTGATTTTGGGACAGACTAGCTCATGGCCTATAACGTCAACTGGATGATGAGCAAAATTTGGAACCGCTAAAGAAGCAACGAGGCCTGCTAGGGCGTCGGCTTCAATATTTTGGAGCCTAGGAACATGTTCTATAAAGAACCCCTCCAAGGTTGCTATGATAGCAATTACTGTTTGATGATAAGGAATCAGGTCCACGTTACGAACTTCGTACGAGCCTCGGATTTGATTGACAACCAACTGCGAGTCGCCGTATGCTTCTAGGTATTCGACTCCCACTTCTTTTGTAAGTCGGAGCCCGATGACCAAAGCGTTATATTCGACTACATTGTTTGAACAGGTTCCGTGAGAGAATATGCCCGGTTGACCACCAATCCAGAGGAAGAAATTAACACTATCCCGACTCCAGCGACGATATCACCTTGGGGCCCCGTTCTTGAGGTACCGTCGAAGAACATTCGCCAAACGGCTTCATGTGAAGTCATGTTTGAGTCAATGACTTCATCTGGGATTTCTTCATAGATTCTGGTTGTTTCTGAGCTTGGATGGGCTGCCAGAAAGTTGACCAAGGCTTGACCTTTGACAGCCTTCTGCAGAACGAAGACCATGTCGTAGGGGGATAACAGTATCGCCCATGTGGCTAGACGAGAACTGAGTGCGCCCGGCTTGGTCATGAGAACCCTGAGGGGATTGACTCGTGAGATAGCATGGATGGTCTGCCCTGACACATAGTGTCGGTTTTCTGAATGGCGAATACCAAGGTAAGGCATTCCTTCTCTACGGCGATATACCTATGCTCCGGCCCTACCATCATTCGGCTAAGGTAATAGATGGCTTGTTCGTGCCCTGCATCATTATTTTTTCTAGCAAGGCACCAAGGGAGTGTTTTATCGCCCGTACATAGAGCAGGAAGGGCTTTTCGGCGACTGGGGCTACCAGAACTGGTGGATTCATCAAGTATTCCTTAATGTCATCAAAGGTGCGTTGACATTCCTCATTCCCTACGAAAGAGACGCCTTTCTTCATCAGTTGTGTGAAGGGTTGACATCGCCCTGAGAGGTTAGATATGAACCTCATGATGTAAGCTAGTCTTCCCCGAAGGCCGCGGAGTTCACGAAGATTCTTCGGCGAACTCATCTCCGGGATTGCCATTGTCTTATCGGGATCTATGTGAATGCCCCGAGAAGAAATGACAAAGCCCAAGAACTTTCCGGTGGACACACCCAGGAAAGACTTGGTGGGATTCATCTTCAAATTGTGTGCTTGCATAAGATCGAACTCTGTTCTCAAATCGTAGGTGGTCATCCTTGGAGCGGCTTTTGACGACAATATCGTCAACGTAGCACTCCACCGTCTTACGTAAGTGATCTCTGAATATGATGCTCATAGAACGTTGATACGTAGCACCGGTATTTTTCAGGCCGAAGGGCATGACTGTGTAGCAATATACGCCGATCGGTGTTCGGAATGACGTATGCTTCTCATCGTCAGGAGACATTTTGATTTGATTATATCCTGAAAAGCTATCCATAAAGGACATGTGCTCGAAGCCACACGTATTATCGATCATTATGTCGGTGATGGGAAGAGGGAATTCATCCTTAGGACATGCTGCATTCAGATTGCAAAAGTCAATGCAGATTCGGATCTTCCTGTTCTTCTTGAAGACTGGTACTATATTAGCTATCCAGTCTGGGTGCTATTTCTTGCGGATGAAACCGCTAGCTATAAGCTTGTTTACTTTCGCTTCGATGGAGTTCATGTCATGCCCCGATTCCGTAGAATCGATAGTCGTCCCCGGGCGTGATGTCGTACGAACCTAAGTTGCGATCGCACAAGGCGTAGTCATAAGGTCATCCGAAACACAACATCAAGTTAGAGTACGCAGAGAAATTGATTGACACATTTGAAATAGAAGTAGACTTTTCATTGATATTAATATTTCACTTACATTGACTCCATTACAATCATTGTCACGCGGGCTACAACGTGACTCGACTTACAAAATGAACGCTGATGAGATAGTCGTTCCATACATTACATCCCTTTTTACAAGCAAAATAGTTACACTTTCACCTGCGATCGAGGGAAGCCAAGTCGCCATCTATTCTTCTTTGTACTGAGTGCGGAGTCTTCAAAAAGATTTCAAAACACAAGCCTTCACACGCGGACGAGGCTTCAAAAGGGTTCACGTCGCCTTGAGTTTTTAGGTGGCACGCCCTTCGTGGTTCGGGGTACCTGCATGGAGAGCGAGGATCAGTACATTATACTTTGTACTGGTGCGTGGCTATTTAAGTTCCACGCTCTCATTTGGTTGAAGAATTTATATGACTTAGCTTGTGAATGTTTCTAACCATCCTAATGAATTTCAAACAAGCATATGACCAACATAATATAAAAATACGTTAGAACTTACCCACGGCGGGCCGTACCGCGCCTTATAAGACTTACCATGTTCTTCCCTGTCAGTTGTTATCATTTTCATACCAACTGCAATATTACGTGTGATTGGTCACTGGCATAACAAGCCATCCTGGACTCTATAGCTTTTGTTAGCCGGGGCCCTTGCAGCACAAGTAGCGAGCCCCGCTGCAAGTCCCCGCTTAACCCGTGCTATCATCCAGCACAGCTATACACCGTGTTTCCTTTCTTGGCCGAAACGGTCCCATAGCCTTGGTTGCCGTTACGGGGAAACTCTACCTTGTCGACAAGTTGTCCAATGACCGAGTTAAGACAATATTTAGTTATTAAGGTCTATCCTACATTCTCTTTAAAACTTGATCATTTTATCGTGTCCGTGCCCTTGCATTCATTCTTTCATCCGCAACAACACTATCGATTTACCTAAGAAGGGGTCGAGAAGAGAAGGGTCAGCCACTCACCTTGAGTTTACTTCAGGCGAGAGAACTTGTTGGTCGTGCTAGATGTCGCCTACGCGATTACCTGAAATCGTACAAGCAACATTATTCAAGAAGTTCGATAGGAAATGCGAGTTCAAAATGAAAGCCATGAAAACCATCGAAAACATTCACGAAAATGCATTCAGAAACCAACGCAAGCGGCGTAAAAAGCAGAGCAACGGGAGGTCTCTTCCGACTCAGCTGCAGAGTCAATCCTTGAGACGCAACCCGCTGAATATGGGACTTGGTTCCGAAGAAGACATTCCATAACGAAGAATGGATCTTAATTCAACCGTTCCGTTCGATCGACTCGATCGATCCCGACCTATCGGTCCCGACCGAATCGATAGCGACAGTGTTCTTTTCTCGTGCACCCGTAGATGGAGAACGGGGCACGATGTAGGGACGGGGAACTACACCATAACCAACTAAGAAAAAGTTGTCCTCGAAACTTAAGAATAGAACCTACCTCTACGAGAACAATGAAGGGAACTTCTTCTTCATTTCTGACTCAAGCTCCCACATCGACTCCTCGACAGAATGGTTTCTCCAGAGGATGCGGACGAGAGGAATAGCACGGTTGCAGAGAAATTTATCCTTGTGCTCCAAGATTTGCATTGGCTCTTCGACATATGACAAGTCCGGCTTCAGGTCCAGCTTATCCAAATCTACCACATGGCTTGGATCGTGCACGTACTTTCGTAATTATGAGATGTAGAAGACGTCATGTACCTCTGACAATGCAGGCGGTAAGGCGATTTGGTAAGCTATCGGGGCAACTCGCTTCAATATTTCGAACGGATCACAAATATTGGGCTTAATTTCCCCTTCGCACCGAACCTGGAAACTCCACGCATGGACGTTACTTTCAGGAATACCTGGTCGCCTTCCGAGAACTCGAGGGGACGTCGGTGCATGTCGGCATAGCTCTTCTGCCGGCTTTGTGCTATCTTAATCTCTCTCGTATTAACTTGACCTTCTGCACGTTCTGCTCCACCAGCTCCGGACCAAGTATCTGCCGTTCCCCGACTTCATCCCAGCAAATAGGCGATCTGTACTTTCGGTCGTACAAAGCTTCATACGACCATTTGGATGCTGGACTGATAGCTACTGTTGTATGCAAACTCGGCCAGCGGTAGATGGACGTCCCAACTTGACTTCAAGTCGATCGTACAGAGTCGTAACATGTCTTCGAGAATTTGGCTCACCCGCTCTGTTTGGCCGTCAGTCTGAGGATGATAAGCTGAGCTAAACTTCAACTTGGTCGCCAATGCTAAATGAAGACTCCTCCAGAAGTGCGCTACGAACCGTCTATCCGATCAGAGATGATAGATACTGGGACCCCGTGTAGCCGAACTATTTATCAAGGTATATCTGAGCAAGGAGGTCGACGCTCCAAGTAACTTTGATGCCGATAAACTGCGCTGACTTGGTTAGTCGATCGACGATGACCTAGATGGCGTCGTTTCCCCACGGCATCCTCGACAAGCCAACAATGAAGTCCATAGTGACATGATCCCATTTCACTCTGGAATGGCAAGGTTCTGCATCTCCCCGCTCGGTCGCTGGTGCTCGACTTTGACTTGCTGACAGGCCATACACTTTGACACAAAGAGCGCTACGTCCCTCTTCATGCCGTGCCACCAAAAGACAACACGGAGGTCCTTATACATCTTGGTGCTACCAAGATGCAAAGAATATTTTATAATGCGTCTCGACATTATCTTCTTTCTAAGTTCTGCGTCGTCCGGTACGCATAGTCGTCCCTTCACACGCAACACTCCCGACTCATCTCTACAAAGTCGGACATTTTCTGTCGATATCAGCTTCCGTATCTTCTCCAGGTATAGGTCGTCCTTTGAGCAGACTTGATTCTCTCCAACAGGCTCCGTTCCACCCGCAGCTGTGACAGTTTCACGTCTCTGAAATGAACTCGGAGTTCAATGCCCATTCCTTCCAAGTCACGTAGCAGTCGATCGTTGATGCATAACGAAGCTAAGTACTTCCGGCTCAGCGCATCCGCTACCACATTTTCCTTGCCCGACGTGTAGTCGATTGATAAGTCATAGTCTTTGATCAGCTCGAGCCATCGCCTCTGCCGTAAATTCAGTTCCTTCTGGGTGAAGAGATACTTGAGGCTTTTGTGGTCCGTATAAATTCTGCACGCCACGCCATAGAGAAAGTAATGCCACAGCTTCAATGCAAACACAATCGCCGCTAGTTCTAGGTCGTGCATGGGGTAGTTCTTCTCGTGCGGCTTCAACTGCCGGGAAGCAAAAGATATCACCTTATCCCGCTGCATGAGCACACACCCCAAGCCCTGGCCAGAAGCATCGCGAATATTTGAAATCCTCCGTCCCTTCAGGAAGTGCAAGTATCGGGGCTGAAACGAGCCGTTGTTTGAGCTCTTGGAAGGAAGCTTCACAGTCGTCTGACCACTCGAACGTGACTCCTTTCTTGGTGAGGGGGTCAACGGTGATACAATCTTCGTGAAGTCCTTCACTAAGCATCGGTAGTATCCCGCCAACCCTAGGAAGCTTCGAATTTCGCTAACTGATGCGAGCCGTCTCTAATCAGCGACTGCCTCAACTTTTTTGGATCGACTGCGATGCCCGCGACGGAGATGATGTGCCCAAGGAATGAGATGCTGTTCAGCTAGAATTCGCACTTGCTCATCTTCACATACAACCAATTCTCTCGAAGGGTTTAGAGTACCGTCCGCAGATGCTCTGCATGTTGCGCTCGATCCTTCGAGTAGACGAGGATGTCATCGATGAAGACTACTACGAATTTGTCAACGAACGGACGGAACACCCGATTCATTAGATCCATGAAGACGGCAGGGGCATTTGTCAGACCGAACGATATTACCAAGAACTCGTAGTGGCCATAACGAGTACGGAAGGCAGACTTCGGCACGTCATCTGGCTTGACTTTGAGTTGGTGATAACCCGATCGCAGATCAATCTTCGAAAACACCGTTGCACCTTGGAGCTGGTCGAATAAGTCATCGATGCGGGGCAGGGGATATTTGTTCGGATGGTAGCTTTATTCAATTCCGATAGTCGATGCAGAGTCGCATCAATCCATCCTTCTTCTTCACGAATAGCAGAGCGTACCCCACGGCGAGACACTCGGACGGATGAACCCTTTATCAAGTAATTCCGGTAGTTGTGCCTTCAATTCTTTTAATTCTGCAGGGGCCATTCTGTACGGAGCTTTCGAGATCGGCGGGGTGTCGGGGAATGTGTCGATGGTGAACTCTATTTCTCGATCGGGCGGCATATCGGGTAGCTCGTCCAGGAACACGTCGGAATTCTGTCATAACGTCGGTCTGACCCACGTTTGCACATCCTGTCTCATGTCGTGAACGGACGCTAAGTAGCCTTCGCACCAAGAATGAAGCAGCTTCCGAGCAGAAATTGTCGAGATCACCATGCAGGCCGGCGATGCTTCACACACGTATAGCAGAATTCAGGCACTCCAGGTATGCGGAAGGTGACCTTCTTTCCTGCACAATCGATAGTGGCGTTGCAAGGACCGAGCCAATCCATGCCCAGTATGATGTCGACGTCCTTCATATCTAGGACTATCGCATCAAGACCGATCTTCTTACCCCTAATATAGATGATCTCGTCTCCACAGGCTAAATTTGTGAGTAGTGGTGTGCCCGAAGGTATACTTATGCTGAGGTCGAGATCTAATAATATTATAGGAAATTTGTGCTCGACGGCGAAGTCCGTCGATATAAAACTATACGAAGCGCCTGAATCAAATAACACACGAGCAGGTACATTATTGAAATTTAGTATACCTGACACTACTGTATCTGATGCCAGCGCTTCATCTCGAGTCATGGCGTAGACGCGGCCCTGAGTGTTGGGCGACAATCTTGGCCATTTTGCAGTACGGTTTGAGTGGGCGGAGGAGGTCGGGGCGCCTGTCCTCGATTCTCTTGGCGGTGTTGTTGTGGTGGTGTATTGGAATGATTTGGTCTTCGGGCCATGCAGTCTCGAGCTTGGTGGCCCCTTTCTCCACAAAAA
The DNA here is from genome assembly GCA_029216955.1 of Iris pallida. NCBI lineage: Eukaryota > Viridiplantae > Streptophyta > Magnoliopsida > Asparagales > Iridaceae > Iris > Iris pallida. Next base: position 1,185,673 of record JANAVB010014599.1, read on the forward strand.
ACATGCTCCCGATGAAGCAGTGGTTGGCATCGTGTCCGAGACTGTTGCACTTGGTGCATCGAGGTAATGGGTTCTGTCCTTTATAGCCGTGTTTGGATGCTTTGACGCGTAATTATTGCCTCCCGTATAGCTAGGACGTTTGTGATTGGAGTGGCGCACAACGTCGGCAGCACCGGAAGGGTATTCTCTCTCAAGGCGAAGAGCGTGATTCAGAGCCTCGCCTACGGTCTTGTACTCCGGGACCCCGATATGTGCACCGATAGAGCGTCGCAGACCTACTTCGAACCGTCGCACACGACACTCCTCTGTAGAAAGAAACTCACTAGCAAATTTGGATAACTTGTTGAATTTTGCGGCGTACTGTTCTACTGTCCGGCTCCCCTGCCTCAACTGCATGAATTCATTCTCCTTCGCTTGACAATCGGCTGATGGAAGGTTGCAGAACGTGGCCCAAGAGATCGCGTTGAGTTGTTGTTGCGTCAGATCGCTCGCTTATGTACGACCCACCAGTCGTGCGCGTTCAACCGTAGCTAAAGTTGTGTGCAGGCGACTTGCTTTGATTCTTCAATACCGAGGAGCTCGAAGTGATCTTCCAGCTCTTCAACCAGTCGATTGCCATAGAAGGGCCTTCGGTACCACTGAAGGAAGTGCGGTACGCCTTCTTGAATTCTGACACTTCAAAGTTGTACTTTTTCGGTGCCGCTGGTTGACACTCGGGCTCCTCCGTGTCGACTTCAATAGGTTGGATGTCGGTACGGTGGCAGTAGGTGCGGTGACGGTAGGCACAGTCACAGAATTTTTGTTGGCTACCATTGTCTGGACGATCTGCTGCAGGGTATCCAGCTGCTTTTGTGAATTTTGCATGTGCGTCGAAGCGAGCTTCGAACTGGGCTATCGTTCCTCTGTCTGTTGATGTCGGTTCTCGGACTGTTTCCGCTGCGCCTTCATCATGCGCAGCATCCTTTCGATGGTATCGTTAGAAGGTCGGTGTGAACGACGCGAACTAATAGAGCCTCTAGAAGCGCTTGCTCTTGCCCGGCGTGGGTTCCGGTACTTCTGCGATACAAAGGCAACACATCAGTTACAAATTATTACAGACTCATTGTATGGAACAACTTTCTCATCGAAGCGAAGTCAAAGGTCTGAAACTCTAGACGCGAGGCCAAAGGATATAAAGTCGTGCTTTGATACCATTATGTCATGTCCCGATTCCGTAGAATCGATAGTTATCCTCCGGGCGTGATGTCGTGCGAACCTAAGTTACGATCGCACAAGGCGTAGTCATAAGGTCATCCGAAACACAACATTAAGTTAGAGTACGCAGAGAAATTGATTAACACATTGAAATAGAAGTAGACTTTTATTGATATTAACATTTATTTACATTGACTCCATTACAATCATTGCCGCGCGGGCTACAATATGACTCGACTTACAAAATGAACGCTGATGAGATAGTCGTTCCATACATTACATCCCTTTTTACAAGCAAATAGTTACACTTTCCACCTGCGATCGAGGGAAGCCAAGTCGCCATCTATTCTTCTTTGTACTGAATGCGGAGTCTTCAAAGGATTTCAGAACACAAGCCTTCACACGCGGACGAGGCTTCAAAAGGGTTCACGTCACCTTGAGTATTTAGATGGCACGTCTTTCGTGGTTCGGGGTACCTGCGTGGAGAACGAGGATCAGTACATTACACTTTGTACTGGTACGTGGCTATTTAAGTTCCACGCTCTCATTTGGTTGAAGAATTTATATGACTTAGCTTGTGAATGTTTCTAACCATCCTAATGAATTTCAAACAAGCATATGACCAACATAATGTGAAAATACGTTAGAACTTACCCACTGCGGGCCGCATCGCGCCTTATGAGACTTACCATGTTCTTCCCTGTCAGTTGTTATGATTTTCATACCAAGGGCAATATTACGTGTGATTGGTCACTGGCATAACAAGCCATCCTGGACTCTATAGCTTTTGTTAGTCGGGCCCTTGCAGCGCAAGTAGCAAGCCCAGCTGCAAGTCCCGCTTAACCCGTCCTATCATCCAGCACAACTATACACCATGTTTCCTTTCTTGGCCGAAACGGTCCCATGGCCTTGGGTTGCCGTTACGAAACTCTACCTTGTCGACAAGTTGTCCAATGACCGAGTTAAGACAATATTTAGTTATTAAGCTCTAGCCTACATTCTCTTTAAAACTTGATCATTTTACCGTGTCGTGCCCTTGCATTCATTCTTTCATCGCAATAACACTATCGATTTACCTGAGAAGGGGTCGAAAGAGAAGGGTCAGCCACTCACCTTGAGTTTACTTCAGGCGAGAGAACTTGTTGGTCGCTCTAGATCGCCTACGTGATTACCTGAAATCTCACAAGCAAACGATTAGAATACTACATTATTCAAGAAGTTCGATAGGAAACGAGTTTGAAATGCAAGCCATGAAAACCATCGAAAACATTTACGAAAACGCATTCAGAAAACAAAGCCAAAACCAACGCAAGTGGCGTGAAAAGCAGAGCAACGGGAGGTCTCTTCCGACTCAGCCGCTGAGTCAATCATTGAGGTGCAACCCGCTGAATATGGAACTTGGTTCCGAAGAAGACATTCCATAACGAGGAATGGATCTTAATTCAACCGTTCCCGTCCGATCGACTCGATCGATCCCGACCTATCGGTACCGACCGAATCGATAGCGACAGTGTTCCTTTCTCGCGTACCCTGTGGACGGAGAACGGGGCACAATATAGGGACGGGGTACTACAGTTCATGATGTCTGGACGGAACTGCCGTTGCTGTTGCTTGACTGGTTTTGCGTCTGGATGAATATTGAGCTTATGAAGTATGATCTCGGGGTTTAGCCTGACATGTCTTCATAGCTTCAGGCAAAAATGTTGATGTATTTTCGACGAGTTGCAACAACGACCCCCGCTCGTCGTCTGTCAGGATTTTACTAACGAAGATTGGCTTTGGAGAGGATTCATCACCGAGGTTAACTTGCATGACCTCATCTACAGTGGGAGGGTCACGTAGTTCGAAGCGCTTCTCCTATTGTACATCAGTTGTTGGATCCATGGCTCCAATTCAAGAGGTTCGAGTAGATTACGTCTTCCTCTTCAATGTCGGTGGAGGCCATGTTGACAGATAATGTCTGCCTGAACAAATCTCCTATGCTATCGTCGGAATCGTATGTAGGTGATTCGGATGAGTGAGAATGCCACTCGCATTCCTCATCGGAGCTCTCGACGTTGTTGCTAGTGTAACATAATCGAGGCCACATTTGGACTTGCCGTAGTAATCCCAAGATTTTCTAGACGGGGATGACAGCTGCAGAGGCGATCGCCGACCGCTGTCGTAATTCAGACCTGGGGTAGCCTCCATGTCGTACCCCTACTTTTGCATGAAGTACTTGGCCTGAGGACTATACAGGTGAACGTAGTCTCCCAGTATCGGGTTCGAGATCAAACTCTTGAGACATGAAGGGTTGAGGACCTTCTTTTCGGCCAAAGATGATCGTGTGATCCCCTTCTCTTCTGCTGGGACTAGAAAGTAGGCATCTTTAATTGGAGCAAGTCGGTTTACGGTATGGACGGTTGTCACCTGTGTGTGCATGTTAATGTCCTGACCGAGTCCCGTAGTATACATCAGATTGAGTTTATTACACTTAGGATAGTTCAATGGCAGCCTCTTATTGATGAAATACGGAATTTTGTCCACAGGGATTACATTATCAGGAGCGGGACTATCCACCTTTGCAATAAGATACTTTGCGAGTTCTGCGTCCTTTCAGCTTCCCCCTGCGTGGTCGGAGGTGGGAATGCTGTCCTGGGCACTACTAAAATAACCCTGTTTAGCGACGTCAGAGTACGTTGCTAAAAAGGGCAAATCCGTCGCTAATTTCTATTAGCGACGTATGTAGCGACGAAACATGGATGTCGCTTATAGGCATGTCGCAGATTATAATTTGGTCGCAATTCGTCGCTAGTTGCGATCCCTTCTAGTGTCGCTAGATGTCGCTAATATTAGCGACAGGTAGCGACGTCCGCCTACGTCGCCAGTATAGCGCCGTAGGGCGACCCCTTAGCGACGCCATAAACTTTACATAAGATGACATGGCATGGCAGCCACGTCAGCATATTAGCGATGCCTAGCGACAACGTTAGCGACGTTGGCTCTCAGGTGGTCATATACACGTCATATTATAGCGACGGATAGTGACGTCACGTCACTATTGTGCGACGTATAGCGACGTGTACAGGACGTCACAGAACATCGCAGAACGTCGCTATATGTCGCAGATGTTAAAAAAAATTTTAAAAAAAATATTTGGTATTTTTGTTATACTGTGTGTCTGTGTTTACAGTGTGTCTGTGTTCACAGTCACACAGCATCACAAAAATACACATTATATTTTTTTAAAATTTGGACAGCACCTCCTTTGTATATCAGATCATCGCTTATAACCCAGCGTAGGTATATTTGTCATCCCCGTCGCAGATATCACAATTAACAGTCTTCCATCATAACAGTCTATAAGTAATAGATGAATAACAGTCTCCCATGCATCATAACAGTCTACAACTAAATATTATACATGTACTCAAAGAAAATACCAACAAATTAAATATCACAAACATACATGTCCAACAAACGTACATGTCCAACAGAGTCAAATAATAATAAAATCAGTGTACAGAATGGTCAATGGGCCCATAGGGCCAATAAATACAAAGATGATACAAAAATATACTGGATCACTGAGGACCCCTGCCGCGCATCTGGGATAGAATGTAGTCATACTGCTCCTGGGTGAGCTGCACCGTAGGGGCAGTAGGAGGCAGTGCAATGTCTGGAGTCAGCGCCGTCGATGGACCGGGAGGACGTATCTGCTCCAGCTCTCGCAGTCGCTCACCATAACTGGCAAGGGTACTCACCACCCTCAGTACTCGCCTCAAGCGAAGTCGAAACCTGAGTGAGTGAGGCAGACATGCTCCTCTGTGATCCCTCCAGCTCGACCTGTCTACGCTCTGTGCTGCGTAGACTCGGAGAGCGTGTGCAAGCCGCAGCTGTAGCCTGATGCAGACTCATCAGCTCCTGTATACTGCGCTCGACCGTATCAAATCGTCCAGGGATGATCGGAGGGTCGGATCGTCGCTCGACCGTATCAGAAATCTGCTGCTGCAACTCGTGACGCAGCTCCTCGATCTGACGACGAATATCCTCAGCTCGTGACGACGCCTGCGAAGACGGAGACTGCGCACTGACAGAGGGGGCCCGGGATGACTCCGAAGCCAAATACGCGCCGTAGGATCCCGTACCGTAGTACGTACCCTTCTGAAGACCGCCAACGACGGTCATCCAGAGCTCGTCCGGCGATGGAGCTGTAGGCGGCTGGGAGGAAGTACCAGCCCCTCCCTCTGCTTGTACTAGTAGCAGCAGCCTCCTCCTCCTGTAGCCGAACAAACTCGGCCTAGAACATTTGCTAACGTGTAAGTGTTTGCTAAAGTCTATATTGTTATCTATTTTCCTTTTTCTAAATTATAGTAAATTAATATAAAGAATAGAACGTACATATGCCTGCGTCGCCCTCTCGTCAATGAACTCCCCAGCCCTCCGATGGTGACCAGGAAGACGGTGACCATGTTCGGGTCCTCACCCTTTTTACCTGTTAAAATATATTATCTATTATTAGTATTAAACATTCTATCGATCTATATATAAATTAATGTCCGTCATAGAAAATGTACCAGACGACGAAAATGCTCCGTCATCGGAATGGAGCCACCACTCCACTTACTGGCGCCCGACCGTGCCATCTTGGCCTTGTCAGACCGCCATGGTACTTGGGCTCGCTGAATCTAGCCTTCATCGCAGCCCACTGCTCTGGCGTGATCCAACCATGTCACCTTCATCACAATATGTCACCTCTCAAAGACCCTTAATGTGACAACCATGTCACCCTCTCAGCATATCCCTGAGCTACGATGCAGCTGCAGCATTTAACATATCACGGTTTATAAAAATAACTAATAAATCTCTATCCTAACTAATAAATTAATATCCTACTTTAACATCTAATAACTCTCATATTCCTGCAGCTACGATGCAGTTGCAGGCAGTTCCTTCTAACATAAACTAATATCCTAATCTAAACTAACCCTTTAACTGAAACTAATATCTAAACAATGCTAATCATGAACTGTACACTACCTAACATTCACATGAACTATCTATCTCAAACTCTCTATCATAACTAATAAATTAATATCCTACTTTAACATCTAATAACTATCATATTCCTGCAACTAAAAGGCAAAACCATGGTATATACATGGTTTAAAGTATCGGCCGATACCGATCCGATACGGCCAATACCGATACGGTTTGGCATGTTCCGATCCGATACCGACCGATACCAAATATTGACCGATACCGACATTGGGGGTCTTTGTCCGGTCAATTCGGCAAAACCAATCGGTAAGGGTGACTACTATTTCATATAATTTCAAAACTACTAAGAAATAACGCTGAAATACTTAAAATTATGTACATATGTGTGTGTATGTAAGTGTGTGAGTATATATACATGTATATATGTAGATATGTGTATTATATATATAGGTATATATGTATGTATTGTATGTGTGTGTCCTGTGTCCTGTGTCACAGAGTCGTGTCCGAAATAGGGTTAGGGTCCTGTCCCCTGCCCCTCCCCCCTACCCCTGCCCCCTCCCCCCTATAGGGTATCCTATTACCATAGACTAATCTAGGACACTTTTAAGATACTAGGATATCTAACTATCCTAGGATACCAAATTCTAGCCAAGATACTAACTTAGGGTACTAACTTAGGGTACTAATTTCTAGCCCATATCCTAATATCCTAGGCTATAACCAAGGGGACACATATATAGGTTAAGATATTTACATATACTATATCCTAGGCTATAACCAAGATACTAACTTAGGGTACTAACTTAGGGTACTAACTTCTAGCCCATATCCTAATATCCTAGGCTATAACCAAGGGGACACATATATAGGTTAAGATATTTACATATACTATATCCTAGGCTATAACCAAGATACTAACTTAGGGTACTAACTTCTAGCCCATATCCTAATATCCTAGGCTATAACCAAGAGGACACATATATAGGTTAAATATTTACATATCCTAATATCCTAGGCTATAACCAAGGGGACATATATAGGTTAAGATATTCATAACTACCTATATATTTACTATATATATATAGGCATACATATATAGGTTAAGATATTTACATATACTAGGCTATAACCAAGGGGACACAATATATACATTCAACAAGTTATGCATTTATATAGAGAGATAGAGAGTGTATAGTGTCAAGTATGCAAATACAAGTGTCATGTGTGTACGTATCTCGCAAACCAAACTCGTGTCCAAATACTCGACACAATGTGTCCAAAAACAAACCAAACTCAACACATCCAAAACTGGACACGAATCCAAGGACACGAGTCTTTGGGGACACGAATCCAATGGGAACGAGTCTTTGGGGACACGATGTGTGTCCGTGTCCGTGTGTGTGTGTGTGTGTCCGTAGGAGAGGAGGAGGAGGAGGGAGGGGAGGAGTTAGGTTAGGGTTTACCTGAGGAAGAGGAGGAGGAGCTCGGGATTGGGGGAGGAGGAGCTCGAGGAGGAGGATCTCGAGGAGGAGGAGCTCGTCGGGGGGAGGGAGTCGCCGGGGGGAGGGGGTCGCCGGGGGTGGGAGGGAACTGACAGAGGGGAGGGAGTTGCCGGGGGGGGGGGGGAAAATTTAGAATTTTCGAGCGAGAGGAGGGGGAAAGAACGAAACGGTGTGCCCTAAGTAAATAAAATTAGCGACGTCAAGTGTTACAGTCGCTAAACGTCACAAAATTGGCAACATATGCTAATAATATGTCGCTGAACGTCGCTATTCAGCGACGTAGTAAACTCCTGTCGCGGAACGTCGCTAGGCAGCGACGTTTTGCGACGTGTATATAAAGCTGTCGTTATATTTCATAACTCGCGACGTTATTTCTTGCCGTCGCTAGATTACGTCGCTATTAGATGATATTTTAGTAGTGGGGCAACTTGACCACAAGGGGTTCAGCTTGTGGCATTGGCTTGCCTAAGGGTCTTGGATCGACACTTGGTTGCCAGCTCGTCTTGGAAGATGGATAACCATCAGCTCGGTAGAAGACTTCGTGTCTTCTGAATGCTTTTGACTGGATCTTGGCTATCGATCACCATCGGCTCCCTAGAGGGCCTTTCGTCTTCCAGTCGCCTTTGATTGGATTTTGGCAATCAGGTCACCATCGGTCCGATGACGGGTTCTTGGCATGTTCTTGGGAGTCGGATGACTATTGGTTCCAACTGCGCAGCTGGGGTGGGGGAACAGGGTACCTCTTTATGCAAAGTTGCGACAAGGGGTGCGGCTATGCCCGATTTATGGGCCTGAAGATGAATTCTCAAGGGTTCCTCTGGCCCTGTGATGGCCTCCAGTTTGTCAGTTATGTGTTTCTTGGATTCGTCATATAGACAAGCCTCCGAAGAATGATAAGATTCAACCCCTTTGAAGGGATCGATGTCAGCGAACTCAGTCTTCACGAAGTCGTACTTTCTGACATACTTGAAGCTTTGGTGGAGGGTGGATGGTACGATCATATAGTCATGTATCTACGGACGCTCCAAGAGAATGTTGTAGGACGTATCTGTATCTATGACGTAGCAGGTGACCTCTGTCCTTAGGTCGCCGATCTGACATTTCAATCGGATCTTTCCTAAGGGATAGCACCTCTCCGAGTTGAAACCACTAATGGCAGTGTTGGTCACCGCTAGCGGTGCATAGGGATGTCGAGGACTTGAAGCAAGCTTTTTGGGATGATGCTTATCGACAAGCCAGGATCAATGTGCATTCGATCCACCTTGATGTCGCCTATGTATCCAGTGTAGTACAAGGGGTGATCATGCATGTTGGTCTTGATCAGCATGTCCTGTGCGGTGAATACGATGTTGGGAATTACATCCGCACCGTTGCTGCCCTGGAGATCTGCCGACGAGTCTTCTCCTGTAGGTTTGACCTGGGCTAAGTAACAATCAGCATTCTGGAGCGCTTCGCTCAATGCGACACAAAGATCCTTGGAGAGCCTTAGGAGCTCGTATAACGACAACTTTGCCGACGTATTAGCCAGTTGTGCTAATATGTCAAAGTTGTAAGGTCTCTCCAGCCCTTGAGGTGCATCTTTATGGAGCGACCTGTCGAAGCGGGTTTCCTTCGGCTTGGACCTGTCTACCGATGGAGGCTGAGATGGCCCCGAAATATCAGTGGCGGGCAACATTTCCGGTTGAGGGTCTTCAACTGAACTATCCGGAGTGGGCTGGACTTGTGTCCTAGACCGGGTAACAACGGCCGCCGCTTCCTAGCTTCGACTGAAGTTGTGTGGCAGGATCTAGACTTCCTGTCCTTCTTCTTGTTGGCTGGAGATGACACCGCCTGGGTAACTTCGGGCACTAAGTCTGGGTGTATCCGCATGACCTCTCCTCGAGATGTGGTAAGAGGTACCAAGCCAGTCGTCTGGTCCTGGACGGGGGGAAGATTAGTAACCTTATCGTGGCCCGGGGGATAGGTATTACCCCGTCTTGAGTGCTTGTTGGAGGGAAGTCGCGAACTGAATTGACACCATGTTCACTTCTACGGTAACCTCTTCAAAGTCTAGTGACAGAACTTTAGAGTCGATAAGATTCTGGATGTACCGCTTTAATTAAAAGCAGTCTTGAGTGGCATGATGAACATAGCGGTAAAAGTAGCAGTATTTTGGGTTCTCCATCTCTGCCGCTCGAATCTCGCGCCTTGGTGGAGGGAGTTGGATCCTGTCCCCTTGCAAGAGCATGTCGAAGAGGCTTGACATGACTATCTTCGAATGAGTAATTGACCAGGGGCCACTAAGCTTCTGCCTATTTTGTTCAAGCTTCTTGGTCGTACCGGCGACCAGGGCCTGTTTGCCCTTATTGTCCGATTATTGGAGGTGCCGTCAGTGTTGTTGTTATTGGAGGCAGTACCAGGACGTTTACTTTTGACCTCTCCGTCCGGGATGTGTAATCCCAGCTGGCGAGCCTTCTTTAATTTTGCCTCCGCATTGGTGGCGCTTATGATGAAGGTCCCAATCCCTGAACTGATCTTCACCCATCCAGAGGCTGATTGGGAAGCAACTTCTTCTGGCAGATCTCAATCAAGGAGCTTTTGGGATTGCCTTGGGGCAATCTCATTGCAGTTTGGTGGAACCGCTCGATATAGTTCCTTGTTAGCTCCCTCTCTCCCTGAATGACATCCATGAGAGACGACATTGTCACATCTTGCCCCACTTCGTAGAATCTCTCTAGGAACATGTGCTTGAGACCGTCAAAAGACTGGATGCAGTTGTCTAGAATTGTGATACCAGTCGAATGGGATCCCCTCAAATGCTCCAATGAATAATCGAGTGAAGATGGCGTCATTATGTGGCAAGTGGTCGGTTGTGACCTCGAAATAAGTCATGTACCGATTAGCAGAGGTCTTTCCGTCATATGAATTGATATGAAACGGCTTGTACCGTGGTGGAAAAGGTACATCTCTCCATGCAACGGGATATGGCTGCCGTATTCTGAGGTCTCGAGAGGAGTCTCGGGCATTGAACATTGCCCGAAGCTCCTGGAGTTTCCTCTTTGCTTTCCTGGCTTCATCTGCAGCTGAAGGAGCGGACTCCCCTAGAGGATTGTCACCCAAAGGAGGAGCGGTTGTGTTAGAGTCCGCATTAACTGCGGGTTCCAAGCTTGTTTGTCAGGCGTCCTTATTGGTTGAGTCGGCAAGGCAACTTTGATTTCGTCTACTGACTTTACCAAGGACAGGAGCATGGCTTCAAGTACTTCTAGACGTTGTCTGTCAGTAGGTGCTTCATGATCATCATCGGCCATAAAGACTGTCCTCACGTGGATAGAGGTGGAAGGGATCGTAGCAGAGGTATACTCCGTGTCGTACCCCCGTACCGAGAAATCGTCGGAGAATGTGGAATGTCTTCCTCCTCGGACTCGGAAGAGGTGCTACCCTCTGTGCAGGAAGCCGCATCGTCTTGGCGAAGACAGTCATCCTCAGGGATGTCCACGTCTGTCGCATAAATCCAGTGGATCACTACCCCCTGTGTATGCTCTTGGAATACGGGTTGTCACATACTTTGAGGCGACTGCTAACCCCGGTCTCATCTACCCCCAGGGAGGTAAGGATGCACCCCCAGGTATTGGTAGCTTCTTTTTGGATTGAGTGCCTAGGTAGACACCTTTTGTGGTTGTCGGTGGCAGTCCTCCAGACGAGAGTTTTCTTGCAATACTGGTAGAGATCACCGGGCTGAAGAGCCTGTCTTATTCCCTCCCTTGCCAGAAGAACCTTCGGGTTGAATTACAGGCGGCGAAAGGAAATTTCTCGTTTCCCAGGATTTGCACCTGTTCCTCACGTTGTTGTTGGAAAGGTGCTGGATGCTGCAGTCGTTGGAAAATAGACTGCCGATCTTCAGGTGCTGCCGACTTGTCGCAGTAACAATTGACGATGACTTGGGTACAACGACGTCCTGAGAGGGGCTCATCGCACGCCAAGGTTGCTTCCTTCTCCTTGCGTTTGTGAGTAATCACCTCTCGCAAGTCGACTGCTGGCCGATCTACCTTTGCATCCAAATTGTGGACTCGGGTATCCTGAGCACACAGGTGCGTAGGTATCATGTTTGCTCCATGATCTGAGGCTAGTAAAAGCACTTTCTCTCGATCGTTGGAGGGAGACTTTTGAGACCCACCCTGTCCGTTAGTCCTAGGGGACTGGACGCGGGTGGTTCTGTACAACTTTCCATCAGGAGCCCGTATAATAGTTAACGGTGCCGCTGACAGTCAGCAACTTGGACAGTTGACTGGGCTATTGGGCCCGCACTGCCCTAGACTTCTTTGACTTAGCACCCGAAGGCACATAGTAAAAAGAGTCCAGATTGATACATCCCATTTTCAATGGGCCGCATAGAGTCGGGCCCGTATAAGAGACGGTCGAACACAGAGCTTCTGACATAGCCGTATGAGACACTCTGTCTATGGCCAGGATTGGCTGCCGTATGGGCCCGCTACCTACAGCCAGAGTTGGCTGCCGCATGGATAATTTGTCTGCGGCCAGAGTTGGCTGCCGCATGGGCCATCTGTCTGCGACCAGAGTTGGCTGTTGCATGGGCCATCTGTCTGCGGCCAGAGTTGGCTGCCGCATGGGCCATCTGTATACGGCCAGAGTTGGCTGCCGCATGGGCCATCTGCCCATCTCTCTTATGCGACCTCCGTATGGATTTCCTTTGTGCCCCCAAAAACTCAGTATCGTAGTATTTTCCTTTGCTGGATTTGGGGACAGCGGGGTTATCTGCGGTCGGAAGCAAGGCCGCAGGAGAGTCTTGATCACCGTCCTGGGCCACAGAAGGAGCCTCTTCGAGAACCTGTTCGGGGGCAACAGTTTTGCACTTCTACATGCTGAGCGCTCTTTGGGTTGGCTCGTTTCTGCGATAGGCTGGCGCTCCCTTCAGAGAGCATTTCTTCGAATGCTCGTTGGTCAAATCGAACCACGAGCATTTGCTGCGTGGAGCCGAGCTTGGATGCATCAGATTGCATTATCAACTTCTCATCAGAAGAGAAGGATGTCCCCAGCAGAGAGTCGCCATCGTGTTTGCCATTAAATATCAAGCACAACAATTTACAGATGAATTGAACTTGATTGCAAACTCTCTTGTACAAAGAAAAGCCTAGAAAGAAATCCTAGGAAACAATCTAAGTACAATTGTTTAGTTTTGATTCTGGAGGGCGACGATAGAGGCTCGGAAAGTGTAGCAACTCTGTCTTACTCCTTGGACTATCTGACACGCTCCTTGCTCTCGAAGAAATTGCCCTTCGTAGGTTACCAGCCTTGGATTGCCAACCATTTGCCGGGTGTGATACCCTGCTATTTATAGTGTTTTTACAGTAGTAGATTTTTGGGCCGCATAAAGGGCACGTGGCCACGTGTCTCTCACAGCGCACAAAGACTCGATCTCGGGCTGCCAGCTGGTGGGGGTTGTTGAGATTTTGTTGTAGCGAATCTGGGCAGTTGAGACTTGGTATCCTGCCACGTGTCTCATCGCAAGATAGGATCAGTCTGCTTGAGTCATTTTGAGCCGCATAGGCCTTTCAGTGTTCGGCCATGCTGGGCTGCATAAGCTCATGCAGCAGTCTCCCTTAGTCCGCATGTAGCTTGGGACTTTTGAGCCGCATAGGTTCTATATTCTGGGCCGTATAAAGCTCATGCGGCTCAGATTTCAGTTACCCTTGGCCGCATGAAACACATAGATTGAGCCGTATGCGGCTTGGGTCGCAGTCCTTTTGGCCGTATGGCCATGTCCAGTCTAATCATGTCTTATCTTCTTTTGTCAGAGTGTCAGAATTGTCAGAGCTGTCGGAGCTGTCAGTCTTGCCAGAGTTTATCAGCTTTATCAGACAAGGGATTGTCAGCTTTATCAGAAGGATTGATCAGCTTGGCCGCATAAGTAACTATTCTCTATGCGGCTAAAAAATCAGTCTGGTGAAGATTGGCCGCAGGAGAGTGCTGAGTCTGTCATGCGGCTCTTCTTCATGCGGGTCAATCTGTTCCAAAGTACTCATGCGGTCAGTTGTGATCTGTATGAACCCTATATTTTCCATGCTTCTATAGTGTCCATGACCCAGTCGCCATCATAACACATGCCATAAGGTTCCTCTGTGTCGGTCGCTACGATGATGATATCTCTCATTGCTGTAAGATCCTCTTGATCATCCTTGTCTTTGGCCTTCTCAGCTTTGAGCTTCATGCAGTTCCTCTTGATATGACCTCTTTTGCCACAATAATAGCAGCCCTATTGCGGTCCACAATCGCAACATCCCGAGAACTCCCTCCTGTCCTTGCCTATGACTTGGGTCTTCCGTTCCCGTAGAAAGTCACCAGAGCGGACTCCTACGACGATTCTACTTGCTTACGTCGGACCTTCTCATTCAACAAGCTACTTTTGACTCTCCATCGTGACAACTCTGTTAGGCACGGAGTTGCTCACCGACACCACCAACTTCTTCCACTTTCCGGCAGAGAACTCAAGAGCAGTAGGGCCTGAAGCTCATCATCAATCACCATCTTCACCACAGACAGTTGATTGATAATACCCTGAAACTCGTTCAGATGTTGTGCCACTGGAGCACCCTCCATGTACTTTGAGTTGACGAATTAGCGAATAAGAAATGCCTTGTTGTCAGCCGTCTTTCTTTCGTACATCGAATGCAGCTTCTCCCACAATGCTTTTGCCGAACTATCTATGGACACATGTTGAAACACCGAATCATCCAACCATTGGCGGATGAATCCAATGACCTTCCAATTCAGTCGTTTCCAGTCTTCAGTAGCTTTGTCCGTTGGCTTTACGCTGTCGCCTCCAACGGACCATGCAAGTCCTTGCACCAGAGTAGATCCTCCATCCTTGGCTTCCAAATTGCCCAATTTTCCCTATGAGGGTGATCATACGAGTGTTCATCTGCTCCGTAAACATGGTTGCCAGAACCTCCAAAGCTCTGATACCAATTATTGGACGCGTGCGAAAGTGTTTGCCAACCCACCTGACCAAAACCAATCTTGTCTAACAGACACGAAGCATAAGATGAAGACAAGTATATGGCGGTGACGTACGTCACCTGGACAAATTCTAACCTTTAATAACTCAGATGAAATTATAAGATTGACAGAACTCATGTTGAACCCTTTGCCCTAACAGGTTCAACCCCCTCACCACTCTCAAGAAGAAAAACAGAAGATTACAATTGAGATCACTCACCAACCTGCCTCTGATACCAATTGTTGGGCGTATGCAAAGCATTTGCCAATCCACCTGACCAAAATCAGCTCTTGTCTAACGGACACCAAGCACAAGATGAAGACAAGTATATCACCTGGACAAATTCCAACCTTTAATAACGCAGATAAAATTACAAGATTGACAGAACTCACATTGAACCCTTTGCCCTAATTGTTGGCCCATTGGTCATGGTCAAACCTGATTTTAATAATTGATCAAACTCTGTCTCGATATACGGAACAACTCAGATGTTTACTCAAGACGTTTTGGACACTGATCAAGATTGGATATCTACTCAATTCAAGACCGAAGTATGTTTACCACTCGAGACTGTATTTCTTTATGCAATGTAATTTTTATTTTTATTGAGTCTAGGAATACATTATACACCAAGTCGTACTAGCAAATAGGCTATCCAAAATCGTTTTTAAAATTGACCTATGTTTTAAAAATATCTTTTATTTAAAAGCTTATGAAGAATTTCAAAAAGCCCCAAAAATATTTTCTTAAAATATTCCTGACCAATCCTGACAGAACTCTGGCAGGTGAACGTTATATGAACGTTGGTTTTGAACTTGGTCTCCCTCTAGTTGCGATTTGTTACATAGAATTCTGTCCGAATTCTGCCAGAGTTCTGTCTTTAGAAAAACTATAAATAGAGAGGAATTCTGATCATTTAAAAACACTCATATTCACTTTCATCTCTTCTCTTCTAAAGCTTATGTTTCTTCCAAAGAGTTTTCAAAAAAGCTTTCATTTTCAAATCCCAAGCCAGTTACAATTCTCTAGTCAATTTGTCGGTACGGTACGGTCTAGAAGATTTCAGAGAAATTATAATCAGAGGCTTGATTGAAGAAAGACTCTTTAAAACCGAAGTTGGTCGAGTTCTTCGTATCAAAGCTCACGTCTGTAGAAGTTGCAAGGACTTCGTATAAAAACTTACAGGATTTTCCAATAGTGGATTCATCTGGAAGCTAGAGTTCTTCCGACTGGACTAGTCCTCACAAGAGGAAAACCAGTATAAATCTCTGTGTTTGTGTTTGTGTTTGCCTTCTGATCTCTTTCTTTATATTTATTACTTTGTGATTATTGATATTATTTCTGTGATCTAACTGCTAACAACTTTTTAATTAGTAATATTCCGCTGCCTACTCTATTTACCCCCCCTCCTCTAGAGTATTCTGCTTTACGACTTCGTTCCTACAATTGGTATCATAGCGGATTATACAAGTAAAGCAAGGTAAAAATACAGTTATATTTAATTGTTGTATAGATCACAGCATTACACATGGCAACTGTGTAATTCACAAGTGAAGGCCAAGCCACAAACGGACCTCCATTGTTTGACGGCACAAACTATACTTATTGGAAAATACTGATGAGTTTCTTTTTAAAATCTCTTGATTTTGACTTATGGTCTATAGTTATTGATGGCTATAAAAAGCCTCCTCGTATTACTGTTGAGGAAGTTTTAGTTGAAAAATTCCATGATAAATATACTGAGGATAAAAAAAAAAAGGCCAGTCTTGACGCACATGCTATTAACGCTCTATTTTGTGCTTTAGACAGAACTGAATTTGACAGGGTGTCAACTTACACAACATCAAATGAAGTATGAAAACTTTTCGAAGTAACCCACGAAGGAACAACACAAGTCAAGGAGTCAAAGATCAGCAGACTTACTCAAGAGTACGAGGCATTCAAGATGAAGCCAAATGAATCCGTCACTCAGATATTTACGAGATTCCTGGATATTATAAATCTTTTGTCTTCATTAGGAAAGGAATACAGTAACCATGAGAAGATTCACAAACTTCTACGAGCTTTCACAAAGAACTAGATTCCAAAGGCTACAACAATCATTGAAGGAAACGACCTCTCAACAATGTCTCTGGAAACACTCATGGGTAAGCTACTCACTCACGAGTTGGAACTTCAAGACTTTGAAGATGCTACACAAAAGGAGAAGTCAAAGAAGTTGATCGCGTTCAAGGCTCAACATAGGAGAACCGTCGATGATGATTCTGACGACAGCGACTCTGACTCTGAAGATCAAGCTCTTCTGGTAAAAAATTCAAGAAGTTCATGAGATTCAACAGAAGAACAAAAGACAACAACAGCAACAACAACGAGGAAGATCCTATTTGCTACGGATGTAAGAAGAAATGACATATGAAGAAAGATTGTCCAACAGCATCATCATCAACAAGAAAAAGCAGCAAATATGACAAAGGCTACCTGAAGAGATGTACATCAAAGAAGTACGCTAATACAAGCATATGGCATGAGAGCGAAGCCAGCGACTCAGAAGACGAACAATCAGATGATGCTACAAATGTATGCTTGATGGCTTGCGATCAGGTAATCACTAATCCTCTGTTTGATCCTTATGATGATTTCACCTTTGAACAACTAGGAGAGGCTTTCAGTGACCTGTTAAATGACTACAGAAAACTGCGTAGTAAATATGAAACCTCTAAGAAGGTACTTAAAGAGTACAAAGGTGAAATTGGAAGACTTACCGACCAACTAGCTAATGTTAGAAATAATAATACTTTTATTGAGTCTGGTGAGCTTTCCTCTATTAAGTTGTTGTTACACGAGACTACCAAGTTATCCGAAGAAAAAGACCAAACTATCATCCAGCTAAAGAAGACCTATCTAAAGAGAGAAAGAATCTCCAGTGTGCACAAGTCAGAATGGAAACACTTACATCTGACTATACAAGATTATATGACACCTCCAAAAGTTGGAAATTAGTTTAGAAAAACGGCCTGAAGTTGCTGCTTCTTATTCTAACACGTGTCAATTACCGAATCATCGGAACACACCCAAACCAAACACTGTCAGACCAAACCATACCAAACTAATGCCCAAGAAGACTAATAGGCATGCATTTTTTTATACTAGAAAACCAAACCTACCAATCATGCACCTCACACTACTTTAACACTCAACATGCAAAATGTCATGATTGTGGCCTCATTGTCATATATCCTCTGCATGTAGAATCAGAAAGTTAATAGATCTAAATATTTATGCATGGATACCAAAAACTAACATATCAGGACCCTACAAGAAATGGGTACCAAGAGTTTCATCTGTAAACTATTTTTTAGGTGAAGCAAATGGATCTTCGACAACGGTTACTCACGGCACATGACCGGTGATGCATCATTATTCGCAACACTGTCGAAGAAGAATAAATAAGGATACGTCTCATTTGGTAATAATTTAAGAGGGTACATAATCGATATCGGTGACATTGGTATCAGGGAAGACAACATATATATTTTCTATCTGTTAGAAGATGCTAACAAAGCAAGTAGATGCTTGCTGGCCAAGAGCATTGAGAGTCAACTATGGCATATAAGACTCGGTCATGCAAACATGGACACAATTTCAAAACTATCCACAAAGAAGTCGGTACGCGGCTTACCGGACAAATCTTTCAAGAAGGATACGGTATGTAGCGAATATGAAAAGAACAAAGCTACCCGATCCGTCTTTAAATCCAAGAACGTTGTAAGTACCACTAGACATCTACACTTGTTGCATATGGACTTATTTGGACCTAGTAGAATTGCTAGTCTAGGTGGTAAATTATATGCATTTGTCATTATAGATAATTTCTCTAGATACACATGGGTATATTTTCTTGCACGCAAGAACGATGCTTTGTCAGAATTCGTCACCTTTTGCAAGAAAGTACAGAATGAAAAAGGTTTCATGATTACTCGCATTCATAGTGATCATGGCGACGAATTTGAGAATGCAGAGTTTAAGCAATTATGTGACACACACGGTTATTTGCATGAGTTTTCCTGTCCTAGGACTCCACAACAAAATAGAGTTGTGGAACGTAAGAACAGGACTCTATCTGAAATGGCTAGAGTAATGTTGAACCAGTTTAGTCTACCTAGATACTTTTGGGCTGAAGCTGTCAATACAGCGTGCTATATTCTCAATAGGGTTCTAATTCAACCTATATCGAAGAAGACTCCCTATGAGTTATGGTTTGATAGAACACCCATTGTTTCATATTTCAAGATATTTGGTTGTAAATGCTTTATTCTTAATACTAAAGACAACCTGGGTAAATTTGATGAAAAGGACGATGAAGGTATCTTTTTAGGTTATGCGACAAAGAACAAAGGGTACAGAGTCTTCAACAAGAGAACTATGATTATCGAAGAATCAATTAATGTCAAGTTTGATGAACTAAATCAACATTTAGATGATGACGATAATGAAGACGTGATTACACCAAGTACAGTTACTGAAAAACCTTTATACAAAGATGCAGAACCTTCACACCAAGCATCAGCTGAGTCTTCAAGCAAAGAAGCCGGAACCAGCAATCCTGAGGATATGCCAAAAGAGATGAGATTCTTGGCAGATCATCCAAAGGACTTGGTAGTTGGTGAGATTACCAAAGGTGTAAGTACTGGTTCCTCTAATAAAGATATAACTCCTTGTGTTGCTTTTATTTCACAGCTTGAACCCAAAAATATTAAAGAAGTATGTAGTGATAATTTTTGGTTAGATGTTATGCAAGAGAAATTAAACCAATTCGAACGAAATCAAGTTTGGAAACTTGTTCCCAAGCCCATTGATCATTCGGTCATTGGCACCCGTTGGGTATTCTGAAACAAACTGAACGAGAATGGTTTAGTGACTCGTAATAAGGCTCGACTCGTAGCTCAAGGATACAATCAAGAAAAAGGTATCGACTACGATGAGACTTATGCCCCAGTTGCGAGATTAAAATCCATTTGCATGTTATGTGCATTAGCATATTTTCATAATTTTAAGTTATTTCAAATGGATGTTAAAAGCGCATTTTTGAATGATTTTATAAAAGAAGAAGTGTATGTAGCTCAACCTCCAGGTTTTACTGATTTCAAAAATCTTGATTATGTTTTCAAGTTGAAGAAAGCCTTATACGGTTTGAAACAAGCCCCTCGTGCTTGGTACGATCATCTAAGCTCTTTTCTACTTGACAACAGTTTTTCAGAAGGAAAGGTTGATACTACACTGTTTATAAAATTTTTGAATAACAATCTTCTTTTGATTCAAATCTATGTAGATGATATTATTTTTAGATCCACTGATGAATCTCTTTGTCAAAAATTTTCAAAGTGTATGCAGAATGAGTTTGAGATGAGCATGATGGGAGAGATGAAATTCTTTTTCGGACTGCAAATCAAACAAACCAACAATGGGACGTTCATAAATCAAGCAAAGTACACAAAAGATTTATTAAAGAAGTTCGATCTGGAAGCAGTCAAACCACTTAGCACTCCAATGGCGACTTCAACCAAGCTTGATATTGATGAACAAGGTAAACTCGTCGACATATGTAAGTATCGAGGTATGATCGGTAGCTTACTGTACTTAACTGCCAGTCGACCAGACATTATGTTTAGTGTTTGCTTGTGTGCACGTTTTCAAGCCAATCCTAAGGAATCACATCTGTGCGCAGTTAAGCGTATCTTCCGATACCTTAAAGGCACTTCTTCTGTCGGCTTATGGTATCCTAAAACTACGTCATTTGACCTAACTGGTTATTCTGATGCTGATTTTGCCGGATGCAAAGTAGATAGAAAAAGTACCAGCGGCACATGTTATTTCCTAGGAAAAGCCCTAGTCTCTTGGTTTAGCAAGAAGCAAAATTCTGTTGCATTATCAACAACTGAGGCTGAGAATATCGCCGCAGGACGTTGTTGTGCACAAATTTTGTGGATGAAGCGAACTTTAGAAGACTTTTGATTACATTTCACACACATACCCATTTTTTGTGATAACACTAGTTCTATTAATTTGACTAAGAATCCAGTATGTCACTCTCGTACTAAGCATATCGAGATTCGACATCATATTCTTAGAGATCATCAACAAAATAGAGATATAGACCTTGTATACATTGACACACAGAATCAATTGGCTGACATATTCACAAAACCTCTAGCGGAAGATCGTTTCAATTATTTACGTCGAGAATTAGGAATTTTATATGTCAATAATATTAATTAATTTTGTTTATTAATTAATTTATTCAATACTCAATAATTATTTTTGAGACAAGCCTACAAAGAATCTGTCTGTCACCACGACTACGGTCGAAGCGAAGCGGTACTTAATTGTTTCCTGGTGAACTCCCGTTAGCTGGGACAGTACTCCTACAGCTAATCTGAAACAGATGCTGAGTAAAAAAAATTAATTTATAAAATAATATTAATTATATTATTTGAAGTTTAAAATTACTAAACTTTGAATTAAATATTTGAAATGAGTTGATGAAAATGATATGGCCCACAAATTTTTTTAAAACCCAGGAGAACCCTAGAGAATTCGGCCCGAGTTCGGTCTGAATTCGGCCAGAGTTCTGTTGGTGCTGTATGTTTTTAAGTCAGAACCCGAGACCTTCTCCTATTCATCTCTTCCAAACTATTTCATCACAGCAGCGGCAGCAGCCGAAGAACACCCAAACCCTAGCTTTTCTTCACTCCCTTTCTTCCAATCTACGTGGAGATTTCCATCCAAAATTTGGATTCGTGCAAAGAATTGCGTCCTCTACAACATACTTGATTCTCGGAAGGTATAACTCCTTCTCTCCTCCACTTTCAAATTCTTAGGGTTACTTAGTTTTGGGAAAGAATGCCTAAGGGATTCAATCCTTTCAAGAGGAAGAAGACTAATGCCAGTGAAGAGGCATCGTCCTCTGATCCGAACATGGATTTCCTCTTTTCCTCGATCCAATTGGGTGACGGCGTGTCGAATGAGTTTTACTTCAAAACTCATGACCAAGCATTGCTTTGGTATTCCGACTTTGCTATGCGTACTATATGCACAGGCGCTACGATTAAATGGACTATATTTCCAGATTATCGTCCTTTTTTTGAGGCATTAGGGTTACACCATCTCGCTACCCTACAATTCCCTATAGCTACTAATGCCCTTAGACTATTCTATTGTAACTTTGTGTTAGACACTTTTACCACAAGAACTCGTGTTGGCGGGATCGATATCGAGTTCGATGATGTATTGCTAGCAAAAATCCATGGTATTCCAAACGAAGGTGCCCCGTTCGATGATATCACCAACTTCGACTTTTTCGAGGGCACGACTCTTGTTAGTTTCAAGAATGAGCTTTGTGTGCCAGTACATGCTCGTCCTGGAAAGTTCAAGGCCAATAACTCGAACTTGTTTAACTATGAGTTACATCGCATCATCTATTCCACTATTCTTTCCAAATCCACTTCAAAAGATGATGTTACTACACTAGAACTCTCTGCCCTCTATCACATTCTTAAGGGGATTCCTTTTTCTGCCCCTAAGACTATCATTCATATGATGGATAGATGTCGTGGAAGAGAACGCAATCTCTCTTATGCGATGCTTATCCCTCGCATCTTTCAGCATTTTGGCATAGACTTATCCACTTGCGCTCTAAACCCTGAGCCCAAGTTTCTCAAGCTTTCTCGTCGTAGCATTGCCACTGCTCCTCCACCTGCTCCTACTGCACCTGTTCCTCCTCAGACTTACCCTATGACTTTTGAGGGTATTCATCAGCACCTCTCGGATTTGCAGACTTTCTTTGTTGACACTTCCAGGGAACATGAGTTTCGTGACGTGAGTCGATTCCAGACTATTGCCAACTCAATTGTCGATCTCCGATTTGCTCAGACAGGTCATTCTGCTAGCTCTCTTCCTAGAGACCCTTCTGTATCTAGTTACTATATTGATGATGTGACGGTCCACTCTCTATTCCAGCCAGGGAACGCTTACGATTGTTATCATACTTCTGGTGCTACTCCACATACCTCTCGAGCTGGCACATCTGGAGTTGGTCCATCCGGACACGGTGGACATGCTGGCACTGCAGATGATGATGATGATGACGATGAGGATGATATGTGATTTATCGTACTTTTTGAGACTAATGTTATTGTCTTTGTTTACTTGGAAATGCTCCGACATTCCAAGCTAGTATCAGTACTCTTATTTTTCTGTTATGACTCTTTTTTGTCTGATGGACATGTTATATGTTTTCTTCAGCATATTTTATTCAGTTTAGCATTTCTCATAGCATTATCTTTTATTATGCTTCCATTTAAACTGCCTGTGAAAAATGTTTTTCTTATCACATTTTCTTTACTGTCTGTGACATTTATACCATGTCTATGATACATTTTTTTTATATCCATATTTTTGTGTTTTTTCACTGATTGTTACTTATGCATATATTGCGGGGGAGCTTTCTCTTTTGTAATTATTTTGCTAAGTAACAACGGGGGAGAAATAAGATCTAACATCTTCGATCTGTAAGAATACAGAATATATCTTCGATATGTAAGAATACAGGATATGAACAATCTGCAGAAACATTTTTTTGGTACATTATATCGGTATAATTTGTTTTAATAAAGACCAAAGATGTTATATCGGTCAAGGTTTGTCAATTATCAAAATGGGGGAGATTGTTGGCCCATTGGTCATGGTCAAACCTGATTTTAATAATTGATCAAACTCTGTCTCGATATACGGAACAACTCAGATGTTTACTCAAGACATTTTGGATACTGATCAAGATTGGATATCTACTCAGTTCAAGACCGAAGCTATGTTTGCCACTCGAGACTGTATTTCTTTATGCAATGTAATTTTTATTTTTATTGAGTCTAGGAATACATTGTACACCAAGTCGTACTGGTAAATAGGCTATCCAAAATTGTTTTCAAAATTGACCTATGTTTTGAAAAACATCTTTTATTTACAAAAGCTTCTGAAGGATTTCAAAAATCCCCAAAAATATTTTCTTAAAATATTCCTGACCAACCCTGACAGAGTTCGGCCAGAGTTCGGCCAAGGTGAACGTTATGTGAACGTTGGTTTTTGAACTTGGTCTCCCTTCTGTTGCGGTTTGTTACATAGAATACTGTCTGAATTCTGCCCAAATTTTGCCAGAGTTATGCCTTTGGAAAAACTAAAAATAGAGAGAAATTTTGATCATTTAAAAACACTCATTCACTTTCATCTCTTCTCTTCTAAAGCTTACGTTTTTTCCAAAGAGTTTTCTAAAAAGCTTTCATTTTCAAATCCCAAGCCAGTTACAATTCTCTAGTCAATTTGTCGGTACGGGGCGGTCTAGAAGATTTCAGAAAAATTGTAATCAGAGGCTTGATTGAAGAAAGACTCTTCAAAACTGAACTTGGTCGAGTTCTTCGTATCAAAGCTCGCGTCTTTAGAAGTTACAAGGACTTCGTATGAAAACTTGCAGGATTTTCCAATAGTGGATTCAACTGGAAGCTAGAATTCTTCCGACTGGACTAGTCATCACAAGAGGGAAACCAGTATAAATCTCTGTATTTGCGTTTGCCTTCTGATCTCTTTTCTTTACAGTTATTACTTTGTGATTATTGATATTATTTCTGTGATCTAACTGCTAACAAGTTTTTAATTAGTAATATTCCGCTGCCTACTCTATTCACCCCCCTCTAGAGTATTATGCTTTACGACTTCGTTCCTACACTAATAGGTTCAACCCCCTCACCACTCTCAAGAAGAAAAACAGAAGATTACAATTGAGATCACTCACCAACCCGTAGCAATCTCCCTAACCGAAGTTGATGACTTCTCGATTAGATCTGCTTCTTCCTTCTGTCTTGGATTGCGAAGTCCTAAGAGCAAAGTATGGACTTTCTCTTAGATTTTCAAGCACCACGAATCTCCACTTTTGTGCTTTTTGCTTATTCTTTGTGCCTCCACCCTCATCCCATATATATGATGAAAAAAAAATCATATTTTAGGTCATAATATAATTTTTTTTAATTAGGAAGCCCTCAAATAAGAATCCTATTACATCTAAAATAGCCCATAAATTATCCTATTTTAGATCATAATAGGATTTCCTAAAATAAGAATCATATTATATCTAAAATAGTACAACACCAATTATGGACATCCAAATCTAATCAAATCAAATATTTAATAAGATTTAGATTCTACAAGTATGTTGTTACCAAATCCAGACTGGACTCCAACAAATAATTAAAATTATTGCATCGTAGAATTATTGTACCGACACTTGATCCACGAGATCCTATTCGAACCTAATTAATTGCTTGACCGACTCATTGACTCATTGACTCGGGATTGGGGAGTAGTGTTAACACCTGTGGTCAAAGCCCCCTACTGCCTCACTGTGGATAGCGGAAGCCCAACTCACTTGGGCTGAAGCCGGACCATGTTCACTAGAACACATACTGCCTCCCTCCCCAGACGGCCACATGATATTACACGCTCAAAACACTATTGCTAGTTAGATTGCATCATTTTTATTTCCAGAGATTTATTGCATCACTGCTTCTTTATTATTATTAGAAAATAAATTATGTTATAAAATTGCTTCTTGTCTCTTTTTAATTATTCATTAAAATGCTGGAATGGATATGTATGTTCTTGTTCCCCTCTTGACTAGAGACCAATATTTTAGGTGATTGCGATGATAAGGAGCTGGCCTATAGTTCTTACTACGGACCCGACTTGGGTTCCGATGAGTTAGCCGGACCCGGATAGGAGACCCAGGAGTTCTAGATTGCACCTTTCTATTTAGTTTCATTTCTTCTTAAAAGTTGTAATAAATGAACCAGTTGTAATAGCTGAAGATTTTCTGTTTTGTGTTTATTCCAATTAGACCCTTGGTTTGAATTTCAAATGTTTAAATAAAGTTTTATTCTATATTTAGAATATTTGTGTCTGCATTGCTACTGATTGATACAGCTTACTGCCGTCGTCTCACAACGGTAGAGGTTGGACATGATCCGACTGGACCTAATATCTTGGAATCGGGTCGTGACATCTGTGTACATTGCCAAACTCGGGGGAAATAGTATGAGTGTCTATGATCGATTCTGCTCCAGAAGGTGTGGTCAGTCTGGAATTCGCCAAGAGTGGGGTTCTGAATGAATAGATATGGATATGTTCTCAAGGCACTTCATCCACATGCTACTCAGAGGCACTTGTTTCAGAGAATCGCGGAAGGAGCACTACAAAAAAAAATTGAGATGGCTGACATCCGTGTTAAAAAGTGTCTAAATCGTTCCAAATTATTATTTAGGATAGATTGAAATAGTGCTATTAAGGTGGTGTGACAAAAAAATTTGGGACGAAAAAACCCGTCATAATTGGATTTTAGGGTCGAAAAAACCAACTGTCCCAAAAAAGTCTGAATTATTATATTTTTATGACGGATTATTAAACCGTCCCAAAATATAAGTATTTGTGACGAATAAAAGTTGTCCTAAAAATTAAGGTATGTATTAAGAATGGATTGTGGTTCATTTTTTGAGACAATTAAAATCCGTCCCAAAAAGTAATAAAAATCTTAAAAATTATGATGAAATTATTTTTTCATGTACCTATAAAATACAATTAAAAGACAAAAAAAATCCATATATAACTATATAACTTCAATTGGTAAATGAACGAAAAAGCTTAACATCATTTAGTATCCTTTACCATTATTTACAAAATAATTCCAAAACATATTACATGCATCTACACCATCACTTACAAATTAAATGAACCCAAAATATTAAACATCTAAACCGTCATTTACACCATGAACCCAAACAATTTAAATATTTATGTATCATCTTTTAAACATTTAGAAAATAAATCCAAAATGTTTTCCATCATAAGAGATAGCCATCGCTTATTTGATAAGTGAATCCAGAATATTTTTGAATGACCTGCAAATAAAATTAAACATGAGAACAAGACATGTTGGCTGATACATTACTCTACTCTTTTGACATTAGAAAATAGAATTATAATATTTAACCAAAAGGAGGAAAAAAAGAACATAATATAATACAACGCCTATACATATATAAGACTTGGTTTACCAAAGTAGAGACCATATGCATACTCAATCCCGTGTGAACTTGGATAACGGACCAATATGAAAACAAGAAATTCCTTATTGATGAAAGTCACCGTCTGGAGGACCGCAAGACTGTTATCCTGGATTCCTTCTCTTACCCGAAGATCCCCGCGATGGCGAACAAGGTGGATACATTGGAGTATGGTCAAGTGGATTTACAGTACCTTCAGGTCACTGCTGATTGGATACTTTCCTTTGGTGGTGACGAGTCGAAGCTGGTCGGATATATCGATGCTAATATGGCTGGAGATGTAGACGCGAGACAATCGACTTTGGGCTATGTGATGATGTTTGCTGGTGGAGCAGTATGGTTGCATTCGCGATTGCAGAAATGTGTTGCCTTGTCTATGACAGAGGCATAGTTATACATTGCAGCGACGGAGGCTTCCAAGGAGTTGATGTGGATGAAGAAGTTGTTGCAGAAAATTGGGCTAAAGCAAGATAAGTACATTTTCTTTGCGATAGGCAGAGTGCAATGCACCTTGTGAAGAACCATACATTTTATAGTCGGTCAGAAATATTGAGACTCGGTATCATTGGATACAGGATACGGTTAAGAAGAAGGACGCGACATTTGAGAAGGTCTATACTTATGCAATGGAGCGGACATGTCACGAAGGTTCTACCAAGGGAGAAGTTTGAGTACTGCAGGAGGAACGTCGGGATGATGAGTTCCTCCACCTAGTTGTGAAGGAAAAGATTTGTTGGAGTGGGTGGAGTTTCCAACCTATATGGAGAATACCCCAGAGTGCGACGAGCGTCATCCATTTGTCAGACAAGCTCGGATAGTGCATCGATCGTCGTATATTGGAACATATATAGTAAGAAAATATATGATTAGATTTTTATCTTTAACTTTGGTCATATATCTACGATTGGATCTTTCATATGTTGACTTTTCATATAATTGGACTTCTAATTTATAACAAACCAATTATGATTATATTTTTATTAAATATATGACTGATTTATATATTGGACTTTTCATATATATTAGCTTCCATATTTTCAATATATGGTAACCCTAATTCATGCAAGGGCTTATAAAAGGTTGATGCATGCAAGTTGATAAATAATAGAGAAGAAAAAGGTGGCAAGAGTGCTTTGCAACATTAGGAGGATAAATGAGAGATCTACGACGTTTTCGAAGAGATGATTGTTTCGAGTAATTCTATTTCTCGTCATCTTCTTTCTTCGTGTGTCTGTAATTGTTTTTCTATTTCAAGGAGTTGTGGTTGTCCGTACTGGATCGGAAAGGAGCTTGTAGAGGGTGTAATATTCTATTTCATTAGTGGAGACTTTTCAGGGTTGGACTTCGATCGTCTCGTAATTTTTTCTATAAGGATTTTCACGTCAAAAATTCTCTGTGTCTGCATCGGTTTTTCAGTGTGATGTTGACGTTTTTTGTGCTTTTTTTCGGATCGTTCGTAGGCTTATTGGTTTGGGAGAACGATTTTTGTATTTCATTTCCAACAAATTTCTCTGCTACATTCTTAACCAAAATGAAATTAACAAAAGGAAACTTACTCTGATGTTGTATAAAGTGATCAAAAGAAGTATGGAACTCAAAATCGTCCGAGCTCAAGCCCTCCCAATGCCATGTATCTCTGTCCCTAGCGTTATCGATGGGGATTATGCGGATGTCCTTCGCAAGCATCGTTCCCGCATGGTGGCCTACAACCCGCCATCGCCTATCGTTCCCGTATGGTGGCCTACAACCTGCCATCGGCCATCTCTGATAATGCGGCTGATTGTTTCTAATCTGAAGGGTAAAAAAAATCAAAAAAATTGGACAACATGCAGGAAGCCAGAATTTTGATCAAAAAAGACAATTCAACGGTTGCTATTTTGGAGAAAATACATGAAGCAAAAATTTTGATCCCATTCCCCTCTATATATATAAATATATTTATCTTGGAGAGAGTTGGATTTATGTCATGTATGTTGGTCTATTTGAACTGAGAGAAATGAATATACAATATAATTTATTTTATCGTCCATTTAAGGATAAAGTGCATTTAAACCCTCTTTAGCTTTATCTCGTTTGCAAAATAAGACATTTTAGAAAACTTAAACAGTTTGCACCTCCTGCAAAACATATTTTTGCTCAGAATGCCCCTTTTCGTCAAAATGATGTTAGAACTAGCCGTTAGAAGTCATTTTTTTGGGTAAAGTAAATTTTGCACTCCCCAAAATACCCCTTTGAATGCTAACGTTAACATTATAACCCCCCCTTTCATTCTCTATATATAGGATTGTTTTGAAACATAAAACCCAAGCTTTCTATTTTCTATTTTTTGACCGGTTGGTTGAAAAAATAACATTAATTTTTTTCATCTTCCATTTTTTTTTTACTTATTTGCTCTCATTTAAATGTATTGAAGCTTTTTCTTACATACAAATCTCAAATCCAACTGCAAATTATGGCTAGTAGCTCGCAATCTTCATTCTCAAGACGTCCAAATAGAAATTATGGAAGAACAATTTATTGCTATTGTGGATTAATTAGTCCACTGAAGACTTCATGGACACCAACAAATCATGGAAGAAGATTTTATGGGTGTGCAAATTTTTTAACAAATTCTTGTTGTTTTCTACTATTGGAGGATAAGAAACTTTCAGAACACTATCAAATTCTAATGTGAAATTTAATGAAAGAATTAAATGAGCACCGAGCCCAAGGTTTACAGCCTATTCTTAGAGAATCGACAGCGGCGGTGGCAGCAACTGAACCCGGACCATGCTTCAACATACATGTTTTGCAATTTATTTTTGGATTTTTGACATGTTTAGTAATATTTAAGTTATTTGTTTAAGGAATACATGTGATGAAAATAAATCTGTACCAAGATTTACAATTCCAGTTAGAATTAATAAATAAATAAATATGATAATAGTCATGACTAATAAATTATTAAGTAAGACTATAATGATGATTATAATTATGGAATTATTAATTAAAATTATTATAATATATAAATTATTAACTATAATTAAAATTATGATTAAATAATATTATAATAAAATTGTAATTAATAAATTATTAATTAAGATTATAATTATTAATATAGTTAGAATTAATAAATAAATAAATAATTATGATAATAGTCATGACTAATAAATTATTAAGTAAGACTATAATGATGATTTTAATTATGATTAATAAATTATTAACTAAAATTATTATAGTATATAAATTATTAACTATAATTATAATTATGATTAAATTATTATTAATTAATATTAACTATTTAGATTATAAATATTTATTTTCAAAAATTACGTCAAGCATGAGAATTCTATCTTTTTAAGAATGAGAGGTTATTTTTTTTTGTCCCAGTCAACTTTTGCCCGAGTAAATTCTTTTTTGTTTTTTTAGTTTTCTTGTCTTTTTATTCTTTTGTTTTTTGTTTCCATTTTTTTAGTTCTTATTTCATGTTTGTTATTTTTTTTTCATTTTCATCATTTTAAGAATCCTTTTTAGTTTTTTAAGAGTGACTTTTATATTTTTGGGTAATTTTTTTTCATTTCTTAATTTTTTTTTGTTTTTTTTCAAATTTGTATAGTTTTTTATTTTTGTCTTCTTTCATTTTTTAAGATTTATCTTCATTTTTTTGGTTTTTTGGAATGTTTTGTCTATTTTTTCAATTTTTATTTTTTTTTCCATATTTTAATAGTATTTTTTTGTTTTTTGTTTGGTATTTTTTTTTTCAATTTTTCATCATTTTCATTTTTCAAGAATTGATTTTTTTTTCTGTATTTATCAGTTTTGTTTTCCCCAAAAATATTTACATATTTGTTAAATAAAAAATCGTTTATGAAAAATAAAATTTAAATAATAACTTTATATAAATATAAAATTTATGGCTATAGTATTTAAACGTCCCAAGT
The DNA here is from genome assembly GCA_029216955.1 of Iris pallida. Lineage (NCBI taxonomy): Eukaryota > Viridiplantae > Streptophyta > Magnoliopsida > Asparagales > Iridaceae > Iris > Iris pallida. Next base: position 1,216,427 of record JANAVB010014599.1, read on the forward strand.
TTTACTACAGTAAATAGCTTTGGATTTTATTGGTAAGTGTAGAAAATCTATATCTAGCACAATCCCGTTTTAACACCAGTTAACAGAAAAGTTAGATTAGGGGGGTGATTTAAGCATTATTGAAACGTTTTGGATTTTTCAAATCAGAAAATCTTTAATTACGTAACATCTAAGAAGGATTTAAATGCACTTTACCCTCCATTTAAAATACATGCCAAAATATTCGTACACGAGGCCCTCATGTTAAATATATCTACTGTACAAAAATTCTAGAGAGTTTTAGTGAGAGTAACACACAATAGACGAGAGAACTCTTGGTCTGATAGCCGGAAATTAATTTCGTTTGGGTGCGATTGCCACTTAGGAATGCTTGAGATTACTGTGTTGAAAAGAAAAATATTCGGCCAAGTAATTTCGTTTGGTTTAACCAGTCATGGAGATGAATGCAATTGTCACTTCTGTGTTCTAAAAATCAGCGCCTTCTACCGGACCCAATATGACTTGGGAGTAAATTCTATGATAAGGAATGGAGGAATGCAATTATTTGCATCGACGCAATCTTAAATACATACAAAGCCTTTGTGAAACCTCAAGGTCTACTCCCCTCTCAAAAGATACATCTCCAACCACGGCACCACAAAACCTTACAGAAATTTTACTGTAGGGTAATATATTTTAGTATAATTGGCTGTAGGATACCATGTTTTGCGAAATTGGTTGAAGGAAAACAATCCGACAGACCATCTGGCAGAAATTGGGCGCGCCCAATTTCCGTCAGACAGTCTGTCGAAAATTGAGCGCGGTTGGGGGGGGGGGGGTTGGGGGGTTGGGTTTGCAGAGGGGAAGGGAGTAGCTTCGCTTGTTTGCAGGGGGAGGGGGTAGGTTCGCAGACGGGGAAGCTTTTGTGTGTGGGAAACATTGCCAGCATTGGAGACCCCCCAACCTTGTTTGTATATGTTGAATGAGTGTTTGAAAGAGTGTTTGAATGGAGGAGTGCAGCTTTATAGTACATTGAAAGATGAGATGAAAGATATAGGAGAGAGGAGTGATGTTATAAATGATGCTCGTTCCTTCTCCAGGAACAAATACAGAAGAAGCGAAAGAAGAAGAGAAGAGAAGAAGCAGAGAAGAGGAGGAGAAGAGAAGAAGCAGAGAAGAGGAGGAGCAGAGACATACATTTGGAGAGGTAAAAATTATTCAAAAAATATAATTTTAATTTATTTTATTTGTGTTTAGTATCTTAGAAATTGGTATTAAAAACAGATGGATCGTCGAAATGACGGACTTATTCCGGGAGGACCCACCACAGACGAGATTATCCAGCAACGTTTGAGTCATATCTCAAGATTAGTATTTTCTGGAAAGGTATACTTAATTTTAAATGAAAGTTATTATTTTGTATATTTCTGTTATTTTGTAGTAATAATGATCATTTTGTAGTAACTCAATTTTTTCTATAGTTATATGATTATCCTGGCGATATTCGAATGCGAGAGCATGGGACATGGCGGTATGAACAGAACGTTGGGTGTTGGAATTTAACTAGCGAACAATATGCTATGTTGGTCATATTCGGATTTAAATACATTGACGAGATACAGTTTTTACGTCATGATAGAGATTTAATTTTAAGCCTAGTGGAACGTTGGTGGCCTGGCCGAAATACATTTCAATTACCAGTTGGTGAAATAATAATTACTTTAGCTGATTTAGCAAATATTATAGGATTACCTATTACGGGTGAACCTATAATATTTAATGAGTCATTTTCAGCTGAGAATGCAATTATGGAGTATCTAGGTGTGGAGCCACCAAAATTAAAAGGAAAAAGCTTAGTCTCATTTTCCTGGCTCCGTCGCAATTTCATGCATCTAGATCATATCGATGATGACGAAGAGGTATCTGTTGATGAAAATCGGGTATGTATCACCGATATTATTAATATTTCTCTCGTATCGCTGCAGCTATTTTAGCATGTATTAATTTTTGCCATTTTTTCGCTATATGTTTAGGTGATTTCTTGCACGAGGGCATACTTACTCGGCTTAATAAGTGCGATTGTCTTTCCCGACTCATCAGATATGGTGAACTTACGTTATCTACCATTCTTGGAAGATCTGACTGCACCTACAAGTCATGCATGGGGAGCATCAATGTTGGCATATTTATACGCCTCCATGTCAGATTTTGTACGCGTGCTGGGAGATAATAAAATTATGAAAAATTTAAATGGATGCATGACTTTAATACAGGTATACAAATTATTACTCATTTTATTTAAAGTTATAATTTGTAGAATTGTATCAAGTTATTCTTTTGTTTAATGGGTCTGGTCCTACGAACATTTTCATATCGGGAGACCAGTTACCGGTATTGATTCCAATGCTGGTAAATTTTCGGTAGCTTTACGATGGATAACAGATGTAGTAGATCCAGCTCATTGTGTTCACTCGAGCGCCCCCCTATATCGGGGGCAGTTTGATACTCTAAAGCATATGGAGGTAAAATACGTTAATTGGTCATTATATTTTGTCAACATTTTTAATCTATTACTTATTCTTTTTCCGACATCAAATAGGTTATATGGCTACCTTATGTGCATGAGCAGTATCAAAATGTTCCAGAAATACACAGAACAGCTTATACCATGAGTCTTCATAGATATTATATAATATATCATGGAGACATCATGTTTCATCCCGCCGATCGTGTTCTGCGGCAGTTTGGGATGAAACAGATTATTCTAGATGATCCACCATGTTTGACTCGTGGTAGAGCCAGTGCAGCTGTAAGAGCTAGAAAAATGATTCCCGGATGGAATTCTAGATTTCAGACACATGGTGTGGCAGAACTATCTGAGCCGATGTTAGATTTAGAAGATGGTTAGTTTTCATCTCCTATTTGATTAAAATCATTATTGAATTATATGCTCATATTTGTTGAATTGGTGCAGCACTTGGGAGTAATGCATATAGAACTTGGTGGGGAGCCTCGTATAAGCAACAAATTATACTATCATGAGGAGCCTCGATTCCAACCACGAGCTCTAGACGATTCTAGTCTGCGTGAATTTTATCTCCATATGATTGGGATGGTACGTATTGCTTATAGACTATCAAATCTTATAGTCAGCGCGTTTATAGGACTTACTTATAGACTATCAAATCTTATATTTCAGGCTCCAAGTATTAAGCAAGCAATCGATTCTCCAAATCCTGAAACATCGAGAACAAAACTTATTGAAATTTGGAATTATATGCAAGCAGGTCCGACTCCCTCGAACCCTTCCATACTTATCCCTGATGACTATCCTGTAGCAAAGGTTGGCATTGTTAGACAACGACATGCACGTCACCGACGGGATAGACACAATGTCACGCAACCTGAAGACCTTCCTGATAGTCCACCTCGACATGCTTACGAGGTCCCGCATCAACAGTCCGAGGAGACTTCTCAATGGGGTGGCCAAGGGACATCTCAATGGGGTGACCAAGGGACTTCTCAATGGGGTGGCCAAGGGACATCTCAATAGGGTGGCCAAGGGACATCTCAATGGACCGACGTAGGGTCATCTCCATGGGGTGGTCAGGGGACTTCTCAATGGGGTGGCGTGGAGACTTTTCAGTTATTTGCTCAAGGGACTTCTCAATGGGGACCAGAACCTACCTCTCAATGGGGTGCAGAACCGACTTCTGAATGGGAAAACATATTTGCCCCTCCAAATCTTAATTATACACAGATCATGACCACTCCATCAGCACCAATGCCTACTCAACCTGATGATACACAGGAAGAAGGACGTGATG
>JANAVB010014599.1:1225232-1286056 GCA_029216955.1 Iris pallida
CATCTTAAATTGATAAACTGCAGTTTGACGATATCCAATTTGCACAACTACTTAATATAGTATTGTGAACTTCTATGTTGAGATTACAGCAGCTTGTTGAAAATCTAACATCACAGCTTGTCGAAAATCTTAACTATAGCAGCAACACTTCCAACAAATGACACACGATATTGTCAAGCTGACTTGGCCATCTGATAACGGTTGGAAACGAACACGGAATTTATGGGGAATTTTTTTTTTACCGTTTTTCAAACCCAAAAAAAATCTATTGAGGATGAAAAATATATATTCCAGGCACGATCCCAAAATCCAAATGCACACTAAGCACAATGCAAACGCATTGATATCATGACGGTAAAAAATATCTTAGGTTAATGAAGTTTGTTTTCAAAAATATCATGACGGTAAAAAATACGGGACGATCGGAGTCCAATTCGTAAAAGCCTCCACTAATTAATAAAAAAGAGAGTATACCGACTCTTTTACTAACTTCTCCACATTGATCAACACGGATCACCGTAATACTTCGAATATGAATGAAATAGATTGCAACAAGAATACATATATAGTTACTAAGGACAAGAGGACGAAAATGAACTAATACATAACTTCTCGAAGTGATCTCTTTCTCCAAATCAACCATAGAACTCCGAATCCTTTTCCTCTCTTTGTTGAAAGTTGCACTCTTGAGAAAAACTCTCACTTTTTATTATGTTGCGGGGATTATGGTTAGAAAATTCCTATTTAACTTACCATAATTATGAGATAACTTGGATCATAGATCTCGATCTAACGATGTTAATAAAACATTCGAATTGAGTCTTAAACCCCTGCGGGGGTATGCTGCAGGTATACCGACGGTGTACCACCAAGTGTTTAAGGAGCAACAGTAGCAGCGACAGTATACAACTATATACCGAATAAATACATGTTTTGGAACCAAATTTGAGTTGGTAACATACCGACAGTATACCAAATATCACTGATTCTGATACTGCCAGGCAAAGACTTTGATACGGGCTTGAATCTAACTATCCTTGTCGCCATCGACTCCCTGAGCTTATTTGACATATGAATGACGTTCGTCGTGTTCTTCACATAGGTTAGGAACCCCACCCAACACCAACAAATCTCCATTTTTCAACTAGGTGAAAGAGCTCATCATTCCAACGATCCTCCGACAAAACTCAAATTTCCTTCTTGGTAAAAGCTAATTGAGCTTATCTGCTCATTGTCCTCTGTATGGACCTTGTTAAGTGTCATATCATTTTCCTCTAGCACATCTCATATCTAATGATACCGAGTTTTAATGTGCTTGAACCGACTATGAAACCTTGAGTTCTTTCTAACTTTGGCTGTCGCAAAGCAAAGTATACATCACCTGCTGTAGTCTCATCTATTAAAGGAACTTCTTCATCCATACAACTCCTTGCGAGCCTCTGTTGCTGTAATGAATTTTACCTCTATCGTAGACAAAGTGACACTCCTGCAACTGCGACTGTCACGAAACTGTCCCACCAGCAAACATTATAATGTAGTCCGAAGTCAATCTATTGGTTTACACATCTTTATCCATATCAGCATCGCACTACAAAAATTTGCCAGATTAGCGACGTTCCAAAACGTCGCTAAACTCGGCCAAAACGTCGCTAAACTAAATTAGCGACGTTTTCAGAGACGTATAATAAACGACGGAAAAAAGCGTGTCGCTAATCGAGAAAACGTCGCAAAACGTCGCTATGGCGACGTTAGTTAGCGACGTTTTTAACGTCGCTAATTAGCGACGTTAGTAGCGACGTTTTCAAGTGGTCGCCGATTAGCGACACATTAGCAACATTCTTGCGACGATGTGATGGCATCAGATTGTTTGCCACGTCAACAATTTAGCGACCTTTTTAGCGACCTTTATATTCGTCGCTAACTATTAGCGACGAATATAAACGTCGCTAAAAACGTCGCTAAATTGGAAAAAAAATTAAAAAAAAGAATCCAGAATGCAAATGTACAATCCAAAATACAGAATCTAATCCCTGGGTTCGTCGACCCCTTCGGTGGAACACTCAACACCGGCCCGCACAATACAATCCAGAATAGACCAAAAATAATTGGTCGTCTCCTCAAGCCTCTCGGAACATCACAATATGCATCACACATCACACAAACAAATATACATCACAATTTGCATCACACAGCAAGCTATACCAATATACTTCACACACAAGAAAACAAATATCCATCACAATATCCAAAAGGAGATATATCCATCAAAACAAATATCAATCACAATATCCAGATGAGATATATCCATCAAAACAAATCCAGTCAATATATGTATCTACTATCGTCTATGCTGGGGCAGATAGAACTCCCTCAGCCAACGCGCATAAGTAGGATCCGTGGCAGCCAGATCAATATCCAGAGGAGATGGATGACTGGAACTCCCGGTGGAACTGCCCTGTGGTGCCACCTCCTCCTTCACAACTCCCTCGGCTTTAAGAATTACTTCTGGAGCAACTCTCTCGGTGGAACTGCCCTCTGGAGCTGGAGCCACCTCCTCTTTCATAGTCATCTGTGCCTCCCTCACGCGAGATCCTCGGGTCTTAGGTGCCATCTGTGAGAACGGGTGCCATCTCATTTGAGTACATTTTCGAAAGCAGATAAAATACAAAAAATTCAATTTTTTGCCAAGTGTGAGAACGGATGGCTCAGAACACAACCCAAAATTTATTCTAGCATACATTAGTGTGAATCATCTATGTTCTGTACATATGGTGTAGTATATGTTCTTATCGTATCTACTATCTGAAGAATGTAACAGAATCAAGATGAACTCACATAATGTAATACTAAGACATCATCTACTACTATATAAGATATAGTGATAGGTTGTCATATCATCATTGCCGAGGGATGAGGGTTGAAGGACAGTCAACTTTATCTACGGCTACATGTTTCTGCCTCGCTAGTCGAATGGCTGCAGGGACTATGTCCTGATCACCATGTCGTACATTAGATTAATGCAAATGGAGCTGGAGCCAAAATACAGAATCCAAAATACAAAATACAGAATCCAATCCCTGGGTTCGCCGAAAATACAAAAACAAAGATTGACACACAGTACTAATTCATATGTGTTTTAAGTGTAAGAACGGATGGCTCAGAACACAACCCAAAATTCATTCTAGCATACATTAGTGTGAATCATTTATGTTCTGTACATATGGTGTAGTATATGTTCTTATCGAATCTAGTATCTAGTATCTGAAGAATGTAACAGAATAAAGATGAACTCACATAATGTATTACTAAAACATCATCTACTACTATATAAGATATAGTGATAGGTTTTCGTATCATCATTGCCGATGGATGAGGGTCGGAGGACAGACAACTTCATCTACGACTACATAGTTACATGAACTAGTTGTCGCAAAACGTCGCTATGATGTCGCTAATAGCGACTAATTTAGCGACGTTAGTATGAACGTCGCTAAATTCTAATTATATTCCCCCCACCAATTCATTTCCTCCATTTTACTCTCTCACTCTCTCTCCTCCCCCCTCCGGCGCTCTCACTCTCTCCGGCGCTCTCACTGTCACGCCCTGATCCCGCTAGGGTCGTCCGTCTTGTCTGGATCCCTGCGGGATCGATCGTCCTCGCTAAGGCGTGATGCCGTGCAAGCCTAAGTTGCGCTTGCACAAGGCCATGTACCTCCACAAAACAACTAGTCAAGCAAAAACACACGCACATACCCATTCATTGCAGAAAACCAAATATTGGACACAGAGATTTGAAATGGAAATACTTCTTTTATTGATAAACTTGATAGGAATATAAGTACAATGCTTTGCAAACTCAGAGTGCCTTATATTGGCTACATGATTCTCTTTGAAACTCTCTTTGAAAATAGTCGCAATGTCCATACATCATATCCCTTATTACACGCTGGAAATGAAAAGACACCTTCAAAAGGAAAAGAAACTTGAAACTTGACTGGAATTGAAAAGTAGCTTCGAGGCAGTCCACAACTCTACTGGGCTAGACGAGCTTTAGTGCCTCACTTGAAATCCCCCTGTCTCCTTTGCTTTCTGAAAAGGATGCCCACAACGTGGGTCAGCACACATCATGTACTGGCGAGCGGCTCTTCGCCTAAACTCACAAATATCTGTACTAATTCAATATGTGAAGTTTACTAGTGATCTTTCTACTTGTCTAGGTTCTTTTTAACAATTCATAAGAAACATGACAGCAAAAATATTCATAACCAACTTACCATCGCCGACAGTCATCCTTGCACAAAACAGGTTAGCACAATTTGCATATATGTAAAGCATACTCATTTTCTGTCCCTGCATATTAGGCTAGCAATAAATCTCTGTCTATATGGATAAACCTGACTATTGTGGTCCATGGGTATTCCCATTACTAGCAATCGGAACTTCTTGCCCAATTACTAATAGACTGACACCCCCTCTTACTGCGGGGACTTCTAGCCCCATGTGTCCTGTTCTCTCCTAGGTCGATCGACTCCAGGTGCCCCCAGAATCGATCGAGAGATTACCAACTTGTGCATAAGTTGTCTAGACCAATACAAATGCAGCTATCAGATAATTCTACTATGCACGAGCCTAGCAACTTGTAAACATTTCCATTTCTTCTTCTTCTTGTACGGTCATGCCGTGATTTCCATACCGAGCTATCTCTTTTAGGCAATTCGTAAGATCATACAGTTCATATTGAGGCAAGCAAGTGACAGTTCCCATTTACATGTGATTTATTCTTTTAGCTTCTCTTATCTTTTGTTATTGAGGTATCATTGATCACAGGAACAAGGCAACAGAGTGGATTAGAGATCATTTTTATTAGGGCGTACAAATAAATGCAAGCCCAGTTAAAGCAACTCACCGAGACGAATCTTAGATGAGGGAAGGAGGGACTTCACACGCCGTTTACGAACAGTTCAGGCGTCCTACATTGGCACCAACAGTTGATTAGTATACTTCGGTCTCTTTCTCTCAAGTTTCGGAATGAATGCGAAATACGATGAAAGCGGACAATGAAAACCAATCATCGAAAATCAACACGAAAATGCATTTATCAAAACCAAGCAGCAAAGAAAACATCCAACAAAAACTCTTGGATTCATTTCAATAGAAGCCAATCCATCAAGTGGAAAGGTTCATTGTATTTGGTCCGTGATCAATCGATACCGGCAAAGGTTTTCCCAAATACTCAGTTCAAGACTGAGTCAGCAAGCCATTGGTATTACATAGTGGACCGCGAGGAGCGGGGCACTACATAATAACCCACTGAGAAAAAGTTTTGTCCTCAAAACTTAAGAAACAAAACTCACCTCCACTAGTGTTGCATTCTGGATCAAGCAACCTGGAGAGATTGTAGACGCGCGCTGTCGCGGTGTTGGCATTCCGCAACTGCTGATTGTACGGATGTTCTCGAAGCAGTGGTGGGCCTGGCAGCGGCCCACGCTCTTCCGTATCGTTATTGTTCAGCAGCCGAACTCTCTTATTCTGGCAGTTCATAGCACGGTGGCCCTTTTGACCACAGTTGAAGCACTCTCCGTTGGCAGAACGGCAAACTTCCTTTGTGTGTCCATGCCTACTGCAGAAAGTGCATACGGGCTTATTATTTTGTTCCCCGCCAGTCCTCTATTCTCCGTCAGTCTTTTTCTTCCCGTTGTGATATTTCTTAGCGTGCTGATTCTGACCGTACTGTATTTTTGTTGACGCCTTCTTCAGGCAAAATTGTTTCACTTGTAGCGCCGCCTCAAAGGCTTGAGAATACGACCCACACTCTCGGTTCAGCACACTTAACTGAATGTCGTTATTCAGACCTTCAACGAATCGATCTATGCGAGTCTGCTCTATGGGTAGCATAACAACAACAAAATTTGCCAGCTTAGCAAATTCAGACTCATAGTTCTCTACGGACATATCTCCTTATTTCAGTGTGATGAAGTCATTCTCCATTTTCTTGCTCATGGCTGGAGGCAGATATTGATCCAGAAATACCTCTTGAACGAGGCCCATGAGAACTTCCTATTTTTAGCCGTTGTGAGCAGCGTCGGCTTCTTTGCCTTCCACCAATCCTTTGCCCGCAGCCGTAGGAACAGAATGGCACAAACTACCTTCTTGCTACTCGGAACTCCTACAAATGCGAACAGACTCTCCATTTTATCAATCCAGTCCATCACCTTATCGGGTGATGTCCTTCCTTCAAATTCTGGAGGTTTCGCGTCTAAGAAGTCCTTTGGCCTAAAGGAAGAGTGCCTTTGTGCCGGCTGGGGTTCATCGCCATCCATGGGCTCGATCTCGGGCGTTCCTGTTGGTTTAGTCGCTGCGGTGGTATCTCGATTTGCCGCTAGCGCCGTTACAAGTTGGGTCAAGGAGTCCAACTATTTCTGTTGGGCCTCAATTCGGGCCTATTGCATTTGGCCACGCTCCTCATTGGCTTGCCTTTGTAGTTCCAACAATGTCATGATCCGTTCTATCGGATCTGTCGAGGAAGCTGGTCGAGTAGAGGCCATTTCTCTACAAAAGAGTATAACTTCTGTCAGTCTCATAAAATATTATGGACTTATTGTATGGGGCATTGGTTTTCATAACTCAAAATCGGGACTCTTTTGAAAGCCATCAAAATACTATATATACTTTTTCGAAAACGATATTTGCAAGAGACCAAGGACGTAAAACTGTGCTCTGATACCACTTTGTCACGCCCTGATCCTGCTAGGGTCGTCCGCCTTGCCTGGATTCCTGCGGGATCAAGCGTCCTCGCTAAGGCGTGATGTCGTGCAAGCCTAAGTTACGCTTACACAAGGCCATGTACCTGCACAAAATAACTAGTCAAGCAAAAATATACGCACGCACCCATTCATTGCAGAAAACTAAATATTGGATACAGAGATTTGAAATAAAAATACTTTTTTTACTGATAAACTTGATAGGAATACAAGTACAAAGCTTTGCAAACTCAGAGTGCCATATATTGGCTACATGATTCTCTTTGAAACTCTCTTTGAAAGAAGTCGCAATGCCCATACATCATATCCCTTATTACATGCTGGAAATAAAAAGACACCTTCAAAAGAAAAAGAAACTTGAAACTTGACTGGAATTGAAAAGTATCTTCGAGGCAGTCCACAACTCTACTGGGCTAGACGAGCTTTAGTGCCTCGCTTGAAATCACCCTGTCTTTTTTGCTTTCTGAAAAGGATGCCCACAACGTGGGTCAGCACACATCATGTACAGGCGAGCGACTCTTCGTCGAAACTCACAAATATCTGCACTAATTCAATATGTGAAGCTACATATTTACTAGTGATCTTTCTACTTGTCTAGGTTCTTTTTAACAATTTATAAGAAACATGACAGCAGAAATATTCATAACCAACTTACCATCGTCGACAGTCATCCCTGCAAAAAACAGGTTAGTACAATTTGCATATATGTAAAGCATACTCATTTTCCGTCCCTGCATGTTAGGCTAGCAATAAATCTCTATCTATATGCATAAACCTAACTATTGTGGTCCATGGGTATTCCCATTACTAGCAATCGGAACTTCTTTCCCAACTACTAATAGACTGACACCCCCTCTTACTGCGGGAACTTCTAGCCCCAGGTGTCATGTTCTCTCCTAGGCCGATCGACTCCAGGTGCCCCCAGAATCGATCGAGAGATTACCACCTTGTGCACAAGTTGTCTAGACCAATGCAAATACAGCTATCAGATAATTCTACTATGCACGAGCCTAGCAACTTGTAAATATTTCCATTTCTTCTTCTTCTTGCACGGTCATGCCGTGATTTCCATACCGAGCTATCTCTTTTAGGCAATTCGTAAGAGCATACAGTTCATATTGAAGTAAGCAAGTGACAGTTCCCATTTATATGTGATTTATTCTTTTAGCTTCTCTTATCTTTTGTTATTGAGGTATCGTTGATCACAGGAACAAGGCAGCAGAGTGGACTAGAGATCATTTTTATTAGGGCGTACAAATAAATGCAAGCCCGGTTAAAGCAACTCACCGAGACGAATCTTAGTTGAGAGAATGAGGGACTTCACGCGCCGTTCACGAACAGTTCAGGCGTCCTACATTGGCACCAACAGTTGATTAGCATACTTTGGTCTCTTTCTCTCAAGATTCAGAATGAATACGAAATGCGATGAAAGCGAACAATGAAAACCAATCATCGAAAACCAACACGAAAATGCATTCATCAAAACCAAGCAGCGAAGAAAATATTCAACAAAAACTCTTGGATTCATTTCAATAGAAGCCAATCCATCAATTAGAAAGGTTCATTGCATTTCATCCGTGATCAATCGATACCGGTAAAGGTTTTCCCAAATACTCAGTTCAAGACGGAGTCAGCAAGCCGTAGGTATTACATAGTGGACCGCGAGGAGCGGGGCACTACACTCAAGGAGCGGGGCACTACACTCACAGTACTAATTCATATCTGTTTTAAGTGTGAGAACGGATGGCTCAGAACACAACCCAAAATTCATTCTAGCATATATTAGTGTGGATCATTATGTTCTGTACATATGGTGTAGTATATGTTCTTATCGAATCTAGTATCTGAAGGATATAACAGAATCAAGATGAACCCACATAATGTAATACTAAGACATCATCTACTATAATAACAGAATCAAGATAGGTTGTCGTATCATCATTGCCAAGGAAGGGAGGTTAATTGGAAGAAGTTACTGCAGAAAGTGAAGACCGACATGAACTGACGCACAAAAATGAGGAGCTCTAAGCTGGAACAAGAAAAGTTGTGCTTTGGAAAAAGAACTCCGGTAAACTCTTTGTTCACGAAGCAAGCTATAATTAAAGAATACAGAACAAGTATCGAGTTCGTAACTCAAGTATGGAGCTAACAAGAGTTATAAACTCGATACTTGTTCTGTATTCATTATATCTTGTTTTGTGAACAAAGAGCTTACAAGAGTAGAACATCCAAAATACAACTTTACTTGTTACAGCTTTGATCTCCTCATTTTCGTGCGTCAGTTCATGTCAGTCTGCACTTTCTGAAGAACAAATAGGCAACTCTAGAGGGGGGTGAATAGAGTTTATGACAATAATGACCAATTAAAATTAAACTCTTTCACCGATAGTAAATAATCAGAGTAAATGCGAAAATAATAAAGAGCGAGAAAGCATACGCAAACACAGCCGATTTTAACCTGGTTTTCCTCGTGGAGGACTAGTCCAGGCCTGAGAACTCTAGCTCAGGATTAAATCTACTATTTGTGAAATAGTAGTTACATCTCGTGCCTTTTCTTCAGAAGAGCACGTCAACTTTTTACAGAGATCGCAGTGGCGATGCTTGGAATTTTCCAAACGACTTCTTGAACTCTTGCACAAACTCATAACTGAAAAGTACTGAGCACTTTGAGGCTTAGGGAGCTTGTGGCTAGTAGATGAGAAGGGTATGGTTTGTATAAGGCTTTAGAGAGAAGAGAAGAGAAGATTGGATGAATGAAAATGAGAGAATTCAAGGCCTATTTATAGGATTTTTGGTAGGCAGAATTCGGTCAGAATTCTGGGTCAAATTCAAAATTTTGGCCGTTGGACAACTAGCATCCAGCCAACCCTAAAAATTAGGGTCCTGGATTTTAGGGGATAGAATTCGGCCCGAACTCTGTGTGGAGGCAGAGTTCGGCCCGAACTCTGTCTCCATTAGACAGAACTGGTCCAATGGGCTAATGGGCTACTTTGATTTTTATGGAGCTTTTGGTTTGTGATATAGGTATAGATTAAGTCCCAAATTGCTCAGTACGACTCAGTTTACATGTCTAGACTCAAGAAAAGTTTAAAATACAGACTCAAAACTTTAAGCACTGCAGGTACGAGCCGTCGTCCGTCTTGTACTGAGTTCAATCTTCATGTATCGTATTGAAATATTGCAAGTATCATATCGTCAATTGTATCAATATTTGGTTGACTATGATTTTGTGTCAATAATCTCCCCCATATTGATAATTGACAAAATGATATTTGTATATTCAATGTTCATACCTGGACACATTAAAGAGCAGTAGCGTAGCTCCCCCGTAATTAGTGCAGAGCTAGTAATAGCTCCCCCGTAAACATTGCTTCATTCCTGTTGTCCTAATAAATACATTCTTTCCCAAAGCATAGATACACAATACTAGAATTAATGATATGAATATGAATATAGCAAAATATTTCTCCTCCTTTTGGCATTTATCAAGCAACTAGAAATAATAACTGGCAAGCACACCAAAAATAATAATAATAAACTGCATAAACTGCATAAAAATGTCTTAAGAGTCACAGATGATAGAGAATTCTAATACAACCAAAGTGCAGAAAAACAACTACATCAACTAAAAATCCAAAGTGCAGAAAATAAACTAAGATCCTCAGCAGCAGCAGCAAATAGTAATCCACATCCATCACGGAGCTCGTGAAGGCCCAGCGTCGTCAGATAGATCAGTGAAGGAACGACGAGGGTCCATGAAAGCCGCATCCGGATCCAGGTAGCGGATAACCCAAGGGTCATCGATACGGTATCCATCGCGAGCAGGGTCCCGCTTCATAGGAATAGGCATAGAAGGATGCCGGGACATAGAGTACCGAATGTCGTGCAGTGAGTTGCTGATGGCACTCATCTGCAGGGTGGTACAGTAGTCAAGTTGAGTCCAGCGATCATCCTCTAAAGTGAATCGATCGCGAAGCATAGTCTGTAGTGACTCAAGAGTAGCAGGAGGAGGAGGCACATCCTGTCAAAGAGCAGGTGCGTCAGGCTGATCGTCGGAGTGCTCAGACGTAGCAGGTGAGCCAACCGCAGCCTGAAGCCACCGTGCCTTAGATAGGAAGGCAGGGGCAGATAGGAATTGGCACTCATCAAGTGGGACACGAAAGGCACGAAAGACCATAGGAAGATAAAGAGCATAAACCAAGGATCTTGGCTTCTTTCTAGCATTAATCATCCAGTCCATCATGGTACGTGGAAGATTAAAAGAAACATAAAAATGTAGGTGATATAAAGCAGAGATTTCAAAGCATGTAACCTCATCAGTCGATCCTGCTTTGGGCAGAATCGTGTTAAAGACAATGCGATAAAGTTCATAGAAGTAAGGATTGAGAAACTTGGCGAAAAGCTTGCATGGACGTGTATTAGGGGTACACAAGTCATCCTTAAAGCTTTCTAGGGATGACCCATCGGGGAATTGAAACTTGCGAGCTTCGACAAGTTTCTCCCATGAGTTTGGCTCCGGAATTTCAAGGTATTCGGCCAAGTCAAAATCATCAAAAAGAAATATCAATGCCAGCAACACGTGAATATAGATGTGTATCATGATGAGTAAGATTGTAATAAAACATTTGGATGGCATTGAGATAAATGACGAAATTAGTAGTGACAAGTTCATCAAGACATAGATCATGAAATAATGGATCATATTGTGAAAAGATGGTAAAATTTATAGGATGACCCGCGTACACGGGACGTAATCGAAAATCACTAAACCACTCATTGGAAGCATCTAGTGATACAAATATTCGGTCATCGTACGTGTTGGGGTCGAGTGGACGAGGTGGATTGAACAACGGGTGAATAGGTTGTTGGTTAGATTGTTCAATGGGTTGTTCAACACGAGAAGAAGCATTCGAAGAGGACGCACCCTTGGTTCAAAGTCTCTTTCCTCTGTTAAACAACTTGGGAGCCATGAATAATGAAGAAAATTGAGGAAATTGAGATGGAAAGAAGTGTGAAAATATACCTCAATTGGTTGATGAAAAATGAAAGAGAATGGTGCAAGAATCCTTCTCCTTGAGTTTTGAGAAGAAAGATGCACTAGGATGGAAGAACTAGGGTTAGGGTTTGAAGAGGAGGTGTTTTGAGAAGGTTGGAAGGTGGCAATGGAAGAGAGAGAGAGAGAGAGGGAGAACCCGGTTATAGTTGTAAGGGTTCGAATGGTCGGAGCAATTTTGGACCATTGGATCAAATTTTGATCAGCGGCTGAGCCCGCTTTCAGTTCTGGAAGGACCAGACCGAATTCGGCTCGAACTCTGGGTTAGGCAGAGTTCGGCCCGAATTTTGGGTTCTGTGGCCAGAATAGAAATCAGGCTAAACAATGAAGTTGAAAAATGAGTGAGACTAAAAGGAATAAAATAATGGATGGATGTATATACATAATTTAGAAGTCCAAAGAGAATAGCAACAAGTGAAAGCTGAATCAAAATGAAGTTTGAAAATTTGAATTTAGCATGTGATAAATAAAAGTATACCATGTAATAAACAAGGAATTATGCCACGATTCAATATTTTGAAGCTGCCATGGGGTAGCTGCAGGGGCCGGATCCCATCTAGCGGTAGTCCTGAGGACTAGTGCACCGTGTCGCTTAGGCTTTTACGCCTTGTTGTCAAAAGGACCCTTTCGGCTTGTACCCATAGTAATTTCATCATAAAGAATCAAGACATAATCGATATTTATGCAGGTTACTTTAATGAATAACAGCTTCATCCAAAATTCCTAGTTCACGATAAAGAAAGTTGAAACGCTCTTCAGATAGTGGTTTTGTAAAAAAATCTGCTAGCTGATGATCTGTGTCAATAAATTCTAAGTTAATAGTACCATTTTGCTGGTGATCACGCAAAAAGTGGTAACGTATTTCAATGTGTTTCGTGCGTGAGTGACATATAGGGTTCTTAGTGAGATTGATGGTACTAGTGTTGTCACAGAATATAGGAATGTGCATATAAAAAAGGTTGTAGTCTTCAAGGGTTTGCTTCATCTACAGAATTTGTGCACAACAAACCAGCTGTAATATATTCAGCTTCTATTGTGGATAGTACGACAGAATTCTGCTTCTTGCTAAACTAAGAGACTAGAGCCTTGCCTAATAAATGACACGTACCGTTTGTACTTTTATGGTCGACTTTGCATCCCGCAAAATTAGCATCCGAATAACCAATAAGGTCAAAGGATATGGATTTGGGATACCATAAGCCCACTATAACAGTACCCTTAAGGTATCAAAAGATACGCTTAACGGCGAACATGTGTGATTCCTTAGGACTAGCTTGATAGCGAGCACACAAGCTAACACTAAACATGATATTGGGATGACTAGCAGTTAAGTAAACTACCAATCATACCTCGATACTTACGTTGGTCAACAGGTTTGCCGCTTTCATCAGGTTCCAGCTTGGTCGAAGTAGCCATAGGGGTACTGATTGGTTTGACGTTGTCAAGATCAAATTTTTTAGCATATCCTTTGTATATTTAGACTGGCTAATGAAAGTTCCTTACGGAGTTTGTTTGACTTACAATCCAAGGAAGTAGGTGAGCTCCCCCATCATGCTCATCTCAAATTCGTTCTGTATACACTTAGCAAAATATTGGCAAAGATTTTCATTAGTAGAACCGAATATGATATCATCTACATAGATTTGCACTAAAAGAATAGTGTTTTAAAAACTTTTGATAAACAGTGTAGTGTCAATTTTCCCTTTTGAAAAACCTTTTTCAAGTAAGAAATTGCTTAGGCATTCATACCAAGCTCGAGGGGCTTGTTTGAGGCCATATAGCACTTTCTTGAGTTTGAAAACATGGTCGGGAAATTTGTGATTTTCAAAACCAGGGGGTTGTTTTACAAAAACTTCCTCCTTAATAAATCCATTCAGAAAAGCACTTTTAACATCCATTTGAAACAATTTAAAATTTTAAAAGTCAGCAAATGCGCAAAGAATCCGAATGGATTCCAGTCTTGCAACAGGAGCATACGTCTCATCGTAGTCGATACCTTCCTCTTGGTTGTATCCTTGAGCTACTAGACGAGCTTTGTTGCGTATAACTGAACCATCTTCATTTACTTTGTTTCAAAAAACCCATTTAGTACCAATAATTGAGTGATTGGCCGGCCTAGGAACAAGTTCCCTTACTTGGCTCCTCTCGAATTGGTTGAGTTCCTCTTGCATGGCAGAAATCCAAAATTCATCATTGAAAGCTTCTAAAACATTTTTAGGCTCAATTTGTGAAATGAAGGCAGTACTAGCAATGGAGTCTCTTAATGATGATCGAGTACTTACTCCATGTGAAACCTCACCTATTACTAAATTTTCTGGATGTGACGGCTTGAAAGAGAATTTCTTTGGCAAGCCTTCCAGAGAATTGGTTTCGGTGGTGGTATTCATCGGAGTAGAAGTTGATGGCTCAACATCATCATCAAGAGTAGCTGCTGTACTGTTATCCTCATCAGAAGTCACATTGGTAGACTCTTTCACTATTAATGAGCGTTTGTTGAACACTCTATATCCCTTGCTCTTGGCAGCATAGCCAAGAAAAATACCATCGTCAGCTTTGGCATCAAATTTGTCTAAGTTGTCTTTGGTGTTAAGGATAAAACATCGACAACCAAAAACTCTAAAATATGAAACGTTTGGAGTTCTTCCAAACCAAAGCTCATAGGGTGTTTTCTTCGTAATAGGACGAATGAGCACCCTATTTAAAATATGGCACGCTGTACTGACAGCTTCAGCCCAAAAATATTTCAGAAGTGAAAACTTATTCAACATGACTCTAGCCATATTGCCAAGAGTCCTATTCTTCTGCTCCACAACACCATTTTATTGAGGAGTTCTTGGACAATAAAACTCATGATCAAAACCATTTGAATCACAAAACTTTTCAAAATCAGTATTTTCGAATTCACCTCCATGATCACTTCGGATTCGAGTAATCATGTAGCCTTTTTTGTTTTGAACCTTCTTAACAAAAATTTTGAAAATAGAAATAGCATCACTTTTGCTTGAAAGAAAGAAAACCCAATTGAATCTAGAAAAGTCATCTACTATAACAAAAGCGTAGAGTTTTCCACCAAGACTGGCTACTCTACTAGGACCAAATAAATCCATATGAAGTAATTGCAAGGGTCTAGTAGTACTTACAGTGTTTATAGAATGGAATGAAGACTTAGTTGCCTTATTCAACTCACATTCGGCACATACCATGTCCTTTTTGAATGTGATGTCGGGCAAGCATCTAACTAGCTTCTTAGTCGATAGCCTGGATATAATATCCATGTTGGCATGGCCAAGACGCTGGTGCCGCAGTAATTTCTCATCCTTGTGAGCATAGAGGCATCTTCCTGCACTGTTAGTATCTCTAAATAGATAGAAAATGTAAATGTTGTCCTCTCTTATCCCTTCAAAAGCGATGTCTCCCGTTGACCTATCATAAATATCGTATTTATTTTATCCAAAGTTAATATCATATCCATGATCAGCAAGATGACTTATGCTGAGCAGGTTATTCTTTAACTCGGTCACTAGGCAGACATCCTTTATTACAGGAGAAGGAGGATGACCAATAGTACCATTACCTATGATATACCCTTTTAGGTTGTTGCCGAAGGATACATATCCTTCTCTCTTCATCGATAGTGATACGAAAAAATTTGCGTCTTCCGTCATATGTCGCGAGCATCCACTATCGAGAATCCACTTACTCTTAGTTGAGGAGGGAAGGTCCACCTACATTAAGAGTAGATGTGACCTTTGGTACCCAAGTTCTTGAGGGTCCTGAAAAATTAGTTTTTGGCAACCATGCATATATATTCATATCTACTAATCTTCTAACTCTACATTGTGGTGAGATGTGTCCATACAACCCACAATAGGTATAAGTAGCATTCCTATTTACGTTAGGAGCATGTTGATGATGTCTATGTATAACATGATAAGAGTGGTGTGGAGCATCATGATAATGACTATATGTAGCAGCAATATGATGATTATATCTATATGCAGTGTAGTGGCAATTTTGTTTATGTGCAACATAGTGATGATTATATCTATGTGTAGCATGGTGATTATGTATCACATTAGAATGATAGTTATGAGAATAATTTCTATGTGTATGTGGTTTGTGTGCTGTATAGAAGTGAGTGTATATGTAAGCATATTTGCTTGCTACAGGTGGATGACGTGTTTGTCTATTTTGAGCAGTGTTGTGCTTTGTGTGTGTCTCATGTGATTGGGTTTGAGGTTGAGCAACCTGTTTTCCCAATCTAGTCTCTAATTTCTTAGAGGCAGCTTGCAGTTCACTAATCTTACCATTCAAACCATAAATCTTAGTAGTAGAGATCTTGTGTCTATTCTTTTCTTCAGCAAGCTCAGTGTTGAGCACTGTGATCTCTCGTGTTTGCTTTTCAATACGTGCTTCGGCATCATGTAGGCTTAATTTAAGCTTAAACACCTCATTTGTGACTTCCGTGGGTGAAGTATCTCTAATATTATCAAGCAAAGAAGAGAGTCTTTGAATCTCAACTTCATAACTTTTGATCTTCTCCTTGGCATGTTTATATTTACTAACGACTTTCTTGTGGTCATTGAGTAAATCATTGAATGCATCGCCAAGTTCATCAAAAGTGAAATCATCGAGAGTTTTGCTAGTTACCTTTTCGGATGTTGCCATTAGGCATACATTGGCAGTGTCTTGAGGAGATTCCTTTTCTTCCTCGGAGTCACTAGCTTCGCTTTCATGCCAAATGCTTGTGTTGGCATATTTCCTTGATGAGGCCTTTTTGTATGGTTTCTAATATCGGTTGCTCTTCTTTGCGAATGGACAGTTTTTTCGGACGTGTCCAGTCTTCTTGCAGCCATAACATGTTGGCTCTTCTTGGTCATCTTCTTGTGGTTTCTTCTTTCTTCGATTGAAGCGAAGGAATTTCTTGAAGTTGCGGACAAGAAGAGCTTGATCATCACCTTCCGAGTTGTCGTCATCCGTCTCTTCAGGATCAGCCCTACGACGGTGAGCT
This sequence comes from Iris pallida, assembly GCA_029216955.1. Lineage (NCBI taxonomy): Eukaryota > Viridiplantae > Streptophyta > Magnoliopsida > Asparagales > Iridaceae > Iris > Iris pallida. The sequence goes on from JANAVB010014599.1 coordinate 1,242,058, forward strand.
TTAAGGACAATCTTCTTTGCCTTAGGAGCAGGCTCTTCGAAGTCTTTGAGGTCAAGCTCATGAGTCATCAGCTTTTCCATCAAAGTCTCTATGGACATAGTCGTGAGATCATTTCCTTCTATGATGGCTGTCACCTTAGGGTTCCAAATCTTTGGTAGCCGCTAAGTAGCTTGCGGATCTTCTTGTGATTTGTATATTATTTGCCGAGAGAAGACAAGGGGTTGATGATGTCGAGAAATCTTGTAAACATTTGTGTGATCGTCTCATTTGGCTTCATCTTGAATGCCTCATATTCTTGAGTGAGACGACTTATTTTCGACTCCTTGACTTGGGTGGTTCCTTCATGCGTTACTTCTACAAGTCTCCATACTTCGTGAGAGGTGGTGCATGTTGAGACCCTGTTAAACTCATTCCTGTCTATTGCATAAAATAAAGCATTAATAGCTCTCGCATCTAGACTTGCCTGTTTCTTCTCCTCATCAGAATATTTGTCGTGGGATTTATCAACGAGATCACCATTGACAACTATCCTGGCGGGCTTTTTGTAACCATCGGTAACAATGGTCCACAGGTCGAAGTCTAGCGACTTGAGATAAAAGCTCATCCTTGTTTTCTAATAGGTGTAGTTTGTTCCATCAAATAGGGGAGGCCAATGAGTGGACTACCCTTCACCGTGATTGGAAATCATGGATTGTGTGGTTGCCATGGATCAGCTCTAGGATGTTAGTTCTTGTTGAGAGAACAGAGCTCTGATACTAATTGAAGAACAAATAGGCAACTCTAGAGGCAGGTGAATAGAGTTTATGACAATAATTACTAATTAAAAATTAAACTCTTTCACCGATAGTAAATAATCAGAGTAAATGCTGAAATAATAAAGAGCGAGAAAGCATACGCAAACACAGCCGATTTTAACCTGGTTTCCCTCGTGTAGGACTAGTCCAGGCCTGAGAACTCTAGCTCAGGATTAAATCCACTATTTGTGAAATAGTAGTTACACCCCGTGCCTTTTCTTCAGAAGAGCACGTCAACTTCTTACAGAGATCGCAGTGGCGATGCTTGAAATTTTCCAAGCGACTTCTTGAACTCCTGCACAAACTCCTAACTGAAAAGTACTGAGCACTTTGAGGCTTAGGGAGCTTGTGGCTAGTAGATGAGAAAGGTATGTGTAATGCCTATGGTTCGTATTGCGTATTTTGGAATACGTGTACGTATTTTATCTTGTATTGCATGATTTCCTTGCTTAGCTTCCTTCTTGGCTCGGTTTATTCTTGGGTTGGGTTCGGCTAGGCTTTGTTTTCTTTGGATTATTATGAACCAAGGAGAGAACCACCTACCTACCACCACTATCCCCATTTATTAACTGTAGGATGTGGAAAATTATGACACGCTGTCATTTTTTTATCCATACGCTTAAAGACAGATGACAGTTGAAGCCATACGCTCAATTCAGGGTTGTACGCTCATTCAAAAGCCATACGCTCAGTAAATATTTTATTATTTACTGAAGTGACAGCACAGCATATGTTTAAATGAGGAATGAATCTGACACTTCATCTTTCGTGCAAAGGCAGCTGTCACGAGAAAAGTAACCGTCGTATAGGTTTTCGAAGAGCCGGTTTTGTCTTTTACGAGGACAACTCAGCAGCCTTCATAAATACAAAAGCCATCATTACTGTCAGTTTTGACAGTCTGTCAGCCGTCAAATCCGCAGTCACGACGCTCGAAAAGATTTTGTCAGTTATGGGAAGATATGGTGTACCAAAGAAGATTGATGATAGCCACGTGGCCACTTCTCCAGTGAGCGTATCAACCTCACATGACTCCTTCCTCACACAGTCAAGTGAGCGTATGGACCTCACATGATTCCTTGCTAAACAAGAGAGCGTATGACCTCACATGACTCCTTGCCCATAAAGTGAGCGTATGGATTTCCTATGGCACTATGCTGTCCAAGTCAGCGTATGAATTCTCCTTCAAAGAGGCAGCGTATTACAGCAACCATATCCAGGATTACAGTCAACACACGTTCTCACGTGTCCTGTACCAGTTATCCACTTCTCTAGAAGTTATGCAACGTGGCATCCAGGCCATCAATCTCTCCTGAACATGCTCCACTACTTTTAACCACACACTAATGTGTCTCCATCAGAATTCGCCACGCGTCCCTGCAGTTATGCACACGTCAAGTAACTACCTGAGCGTATGCTTAAGGACAGTTATCCTAAACTCTATAAAAAAAGAGTTTCTTCACATTCATCAGGGACTACAAGTCATTTTCAGAGAGAACAGAGAGATTGCCCAGTTGCTGTCCAAGTTCTTCAAAGTTCGAGTTTTCTTTATCGCATCGTCCAAGGGATAAAGTAATCGTCTTCTAGATTAGATTCCTACAGTTGTAATTTTCTCAGATACAAAATAAATAAAGTGAATTTATTTATGAAAAACAAATTGGCGACTCTGCTAGGGAAAGCTGTCTCCTCCAATGAGATAGCAACAACTCAATGCGATACTTCGTCGATCGGCTTGACGAAGAAGACGATGGTTGTACAATTCGACCAATCGGCTTATGAAGAAATGCTCAAGGCGAAGGAGGGCCGCACTACTTCCTCCGCTCTTCCTGTTGCCAAGAAGAAGGGACACTCCGTCTATGTCCCTAAGTCTTCTGCAGCAATCCGAGACGCTTCTGTCACTTCTCATGCTGACAAGAACACGTCTTCAACTTCCATGAAGCACACTTCGGCTTCTCGGAACACGGCAACAGTGGTTTCCCCTAGTCACGCTAACAAAATTGGTTCTTTAACCAAGTCGATGTGTCTAAGGAAAACTATCTCTGGACATGTCAAAGTCCCTTCTCCTTCTATTCTTACGACAGCAGTCGGCTCTTTAGCCATTGATGACTCTGAGCGTATGGCATTCAAAGGGCAGCGTACGGTAAAGGCAGCGTACAAAAGCCAACATCAGGCAGCGTACGCTGAGCCAAAGCCAGTGTATGCTAATAAAAAAGCAGCGTATGACCAGAAGTCCAAACTGAAGTCAGCGTATGCTAACAAATACAGTCCTTTGACTGTTTCTGAAAATCAAATTGGGGGTTCTCTTCCACAGAACATACAAATGATTCTCCCTCAACTTGCACATCTTGTGCCAACCAAGGGGAAAGACTCTTTAGTCAACTCCTCTACTCCTAAGGTCTTTACCTCTGGAGTTAATTTGACTAGTACTCTTACTAGATCAAACAATGGAAAACGCCTTTTGGCTAATTCCTCCAAAGATGGATTATTACCGACTCCTAGTCGGAATAATACTCATCTTCCTTCTCTCAAAATTTCTCGGTCTGAGAAAGGCAAATTACAAGTATCCAAGACTGATATTAAAGTCAAATCTCCCACGGATCTTCGTAATAAGCTTAATCAGAATCGGTTCGGTTCCACTGAGACAAGTATATTAGACCCTGATGCAGAATATGCCAAGAACTATGTGGCTCAAATTAATCAGTCTTTATACACTCAGGAACCTAGAAGACAGAAGAACAAAAGACAAGTTTCTACACAGAAACTATCTTCAAATACTTCCCAATCTGTTCCTACAGATCTCTGGGAATATTTGCAAAATAAACAGAGAATTGACACTCCATCTGGCTATGACATTGCCCATATTCGCCATGAAAAGCATGGTTGTGACTTCCAACCTCGGGTTGTCATCCAATGTTGTTGTTCACCAAAAAGACAATCTGTTTTCGAACGGATTCAATATGAACCAATGTTGGATGAAGATGAACCACTTTATGCTTCTGTCAACATGACTTCCAGAAATATTGGGGGTAGCATACGGTCTGATGCTATATCAGACTCTGAAGATGGTGTTTATCTCGGCACTCGATCCAGGACCGGAGCCTTAACCAGAGCCTCTTCTTCTTCTCATCCCAGTGGTAATCCGGAGATCACAGAAGACTTCCTTGGAGAGTCCAATTTTCCAGTATTGACTCCTGTAAAAAGCCCTGGGAAAGATACTGATTCACACAGTGATGATTCAGAACAGACTGTTTCATCATCTATTCCTCGAATGATTACCACTTACATGGCAGAAAGTGATCATGAACCTTCGACTAGCAATGAGGCTCATGAACAGAGGATTTCTTCTTTAGAACAACAATTGCGAGCTATGGCAGATACATTGAGTGCTATGCACACTCTAATGCAGGCTCAACAACAGACAGCACCACCAGTGGTATTGAATACCCCTGTTGTTCCAAACCCCGAACCCTCTACTATTTCGGGGGTACAATCTAATGTTCCTGTACAAACCATACCAAGTCACTCTGGAGCTGGGGGTGGTACATATGCTGCAGTCCCTTCTCCCAATTACACTCTACAAGCCACAACTCCACAATCTTCGGGAGTTGTCTCTGAAGAATTGAAGAATCTCAAAACTCAATTCGAGGCATTCAAACAGAAGGATGGTTTACAAAGGTTAGGCATCAAACAGCCTTATCCGATAGAATGGAAGCAGGTATCGTATCCACCAAAATACAAACCTCCGACCATCTCTTTCTATGATGGGACAACCTCTCCAAGTCAGTTCATTAATCATTTTAAAGTAATGACTGATCAACTGCAACCAAGTGACGCCCTCCTTACTCGGGTGTTCATTGGATGTCTCAAAGGATCGACTTATGAATGGTATAGAAGTCTCCCTGATGGGTGCATTACCTTATTTGCCGGTTTTAAGCAAATATTTCTTGAACGATTCTACGAAGGGCTCAATGATATGACCATGTCGGCCCTCATAAGAATCAAACAGAAGAATAATGAGACCACTGAGAAATTTATTGAGAGATTCAGAAGAGAAGCCCTCAAAATGCCTCTTGGAACTCTCGATGCTGTTACGATCGACACTTGCAAGTCGAACCTCTTACCAATTATCAGTATGTGGACAGGGTCCACTCAGTTCCAAGATTGGCCTTCATTCATCATTAGTGCCAAGGCTGTCGAGGTCAGTGCTGAGACCTTCAAGGGTCTGGGGGTACAAATGGCTCCCAAAGAATCAAATCAGAGTGCTAGCAATAGTACTCGACCCAACAATCGCAAAGGGAAAGAAGCTCTTGAAGTCAATCTCCAAAACAGTAGTCAAGAGGTAAAGACTACCCAAGCTACTTCAGCTCCAACAAATCAACAACAGAGATCTCCTCGGCCGAAAGAAGAATATTCTTTCGATGATGACGATGTTCAGGGTATCTTTGAATGCTTACTCAAAGGTAATAAGATTCAATTGCCAGAAATTAAAAAGCCTGATGAAGCCAATAAGACAGATCATCCAAAAATACTGTCCATATCATAGAATGATGGGTCATACAATCCGGTCTTGCTATGTATTAAAAGGGAAGATTCAAGAGATGATTAAATCAGGAGCTGTGACATTAACACCCAAAGACAAAACAGTCACAGCAAATGTAATTTCAATACAGTTCGGTGACTTCCCTCCCTTAATGGTGGAAAGTGAGATTGTTCCTATCCCCAAAGCAACTCTCGAAGTTATAAACATCCCACCAGCACAGAATGACGGACTTGTTCCTGTCACAACTAAGAAGGGAGAAATCATGTGGATTCACCCAGACTTAAAGACAGAGTTTGAGACGTCTTTCTCTTCTCCTCGGAAGATTTCCTCATCTAAAAAGAAGCTCGGGAAGACTAAGTCATGCAATGTGACTTCTAGTTTCACACCCGATTTTTATCTAACCTCTACTTTCATCTCAGCAGGAAATTCATTCTCTACGAAGATAAAATATGTACCTCAAATTGAAGATAGGTACAAACCTGCTTTTCATTTATACAGTTCACAATCTCGTGAATTGATGGCGAAGATGGGTTATGATCTAGCCACTGCCCCAGGTTTGAACTCAGGCAAGGGACTCCGAGCACCTTTGGCCATCACCATGAGACATAATCAATCTCGTGTTGGCCTTGGTTTCTGGAATGAAGCTTTCATCAAACATAAAAGAACCAAGAGCAAAATAAAGAATTACAGCATGGTTTCCATAGACCTTGAACCAGAATCTGAAGTTGAAGTTCATGCTGGAACTCGGTCAGGAAAAGTATATTTGAAAGATTATGCTGAAGTTCCTGAAGAAATTTCTGACGTTCCTCCGGTTACAGCTTCAACTCCAGTCTCTACTGAAGAGCCTTTAAATGTTCCTGTTGAGACAGTTCCTTCTAAACCAACAGCAGCTGACAAAGGCAAACAACAAGTCCGCTTCGACAAACCATTGAAGAAGTCATCTCCTACAGGACTTGAAAAGCCTTATAATTTTGATATATTGGCTCAACTAGCCAATACCCCCGCTAAATTATCAATCTTCGAGCTCTTACGCCTCTCTAAAGAGACTCGAGAAACTTTAAGTGAAGCACTGCTGCAAGCAGAAACCTGCTTAACTCTTCTCAAGAAGTTGGAAACAGGATCTGTTTCTCATTGCCATAATGTATTGGAATTTATTCCAAACATTACCTTTACGCAGGACGATATGCTGCTAGAGGATAATCGACATGATCGTCCTTTATATCATACAGGATATATTGATTCTATGAAGGTTGATCGTTTACTGATTGATCCAGGATCCGCTCTCAGTATTATGCCAAAGGCTATGTTAGATGCATTGAAGATACCTGTGCATAGTCTTTCCAGTACTATCACTACCATCTTGGGATTCAATCAAGGAAAAAGTGAGCCTTTAGGCAAGATTCACCTTAAATTTCAAATAGGCGATCTTCGTACTAAGGTTACTTTTTACATCATCGACAATCATGGTTGCTCATACAATGCTCTATTGGGGAGACCTTTCTTGCATGAACATAATGTCGTTCCTTCAACCCTTCATCAGTGCTTCAAATATGTTGATGATAATGGAGAGGTTCAAAAAGAAGTGGCAGATCTTTACCCATTCAAAGGAGTCGAAGCTTACTTCAATGACGCTCGCATGTACAAAGATGAATACTCGAAAGTCTTGCAAGCAATGGATAATGAAGATGAGACATCCAAAGTTGACACTTTTGTTATTCCTGTAAAAGGGCGTATCATTCCTCCGCAGTCTGTTAGATCATCCGAAGAAGGCTCACTGATAATTCCTGTCAGTAGACGCACTACTGCACCATCTTCCCAAGCTTCACAAAGTTCGCTGATCATTCCTGTCAGTGGACTCATCACTCCCCCTCCATCTTCTCAGACTAGATCAGATACTCTAGTCATTCCAGTCAGTGGACGTATTACTTATCCACGGTCTTCTTCAAGGGAGCTCACCTCTTCTGAGCCTTTTGTTATCGATCTTAATCGAAACAAAAATTCTAACTATTCTTCTTCCTCCCCCTTTGTCATTAATCTGACTAAGTCTGATAAGGCTCAGCCTTCTGTTGTAAATACAGCATCTAGTATTAATGAAGCATCTCCTTTGCAGTATATTGATGTTTGTGGTTATGTACAAAGTTATTTACAATTGCTAAATAGCTTAGAGCCACTAACTATAGGGGTTGTTCAAGCTCTTCATACAGACGTATCATTAGATTCTATACAGAAATCATACTTTGTGGTCCCCAGTCGAAAGAAGGGAGAAAATCCAATATTTTTCTACAAAGGACCTCAGAATCCTCCTAATCTGGAGGAGGATGATATAAATGCCGATACTGGAAGATTACAGCTACGTCGCTACAGTCAGCAATCCAAAAATATCATCAAGAATATGGGTTATGACTTTAGAACCAGTCTTAATGGAAAAGGAAGAAGAATGCCTGTTCGAATTCCTCCATTAAAATACGGAAGGACAAAATGTGGTTTAGGTTATATTGCTCCTACCCCTTTTATCAACATAGTCCATGAAGAGTCAAAATTCAATAAAGGCGAATAATCTGAAGATGAACGATCTGAGTCTTCTGATTCTCTCTCTTGGGATTCTGACATGAGTGTTGGCGATCTTCATCGCTCTATTCTATCCATCAATATGGTCTCTGTTGATGGCCCACAAAAAAATGATGAAGATGAGGATGATTTTGAAATATCACCTGAATCAGAACAATGGGCTCAAAGATTAGATGATCAATGGGAATTCAGGTTCGAGCAGAGGGAACCTCCTACCGAAGATAAACTGATCCAAATTGATATTGGTGAAGAAGGTTCCCCTAAACCAATATTCATCAGTGAGAGTCTTTCAGAAACAGATAAGCAAGACATGATCAAGCTTATTCGTGATTATATCGATGTTTTTGCCTGGAGCTACGAGGATATGCCAGGACTAGATCCGAAGATCGCAATGCACAAACTCAATATCATGCCAAATGCTAAACCGGTCAAACAACAACAGCGACGATTTCGTCCAGACATTATGGATGCAATTGAAGCTGAAGTCAACAAGCTTATGGCTTCTGGATTTATTCGAGAGGAACAACATCCTGAATGGGTGGCTAACATCGTTCCTGTCCTTAAAAAGACTGGCAAGATCCGAGTCTGTATAGACTTTCGCGATCTCAATGCTGCTTGTCCTAAAGACGAGTTTCCTCTTCCAATTACTGATGTTATGATCGACAATACATGTGGTTTCGAACGAATGTCATTTATGGATGGGTATTCAGGATACAACCAGATCAAAATGTTTCTAGATGATGAAAAACACACTTCCTTCAGAACGCCGATCGGTACATACTGTTATACAGTGATGCCGTTTGGTCTCAAGAATGCAGGAGCAACATATCAGCGAGCAATGAGCACTATATTCCGCGAACATCTCCGAAAAATAGTCGAATGTTATGTTGATGATATTGCAGTCAAAAGTCGACGAAAGGAGGATCATATCCAAGATTTGAAGACTATCTTTGATTTAATGCGTCAGCATCAACTTAAAATGAACCCTACTAAGTCCTTCCTGGGCGTCTCTAGTGGTAAATTTCTCGGCTTCGTCATTACCGCTAAAGGTATACACGTGGATCCCGAGAAGATCAAAGCCATTCAAGAGATGCATCCTCCACGCACCTTAAAAGAGCTACGAGGATTTCAAGGAAGAATTGCTTATATCAGGAGATTCATTTCCAACTTATCAGGACGCTGCAGACCATTCCACAAACTTCTGAAGAAAGGTGTATCTTTCATCTGGAACGAAGAATGTCAAAAAGCATTTGATGACATCAAACAGTACCTCATGAACCCTCCAGTTTTGGTACCTTCCATCTCGGGAATACCATTTCTTCTATATATTCGAGCTATGGATCATTCTCTTGGTGCATTACTCGCCCAGAAAAATAAAGATGGTCATGAACAGGCCATTTATTATCTCAGTCGCACAATGACAGGTGCTGAACCGCGTTATTTTCCAATCGAGAAAGAATGCCTAGCATTAATGTTTGCTGTTCAGAAAACGCGATATTATATTATCGGTCAAACGCTTCATGTCATTTCCAGAGTGAATCCCATCAGGATTATGATGAAGAAACCTGGTATTCTCAACTCCAGACTAGCTAATTGGGGAATCTTATTAGCCCAATATGACATGCATTATATTCCTCAGAAGTCAGTTAAAGGACAGGCTCTTGCTGATTTTCTAGCAGCTCATGCAGTCCCAGAAGATTCTAAATTATATGATGAGATTCCCGATGAAGTTCTGGATTCAAATCTGGTTTCTGAAGAAGTTCCTACCTGGCGTCTATTCTTTGATGGAGCATCTAGAATAGGTCCTAACGGCGATATTGTCGCCGGAGTTGGAATTGTTCTTGTATCCCCAGAGGGATTAACTATTCAGAGGGCTTATTCTCTAGATCAATCATGTTCAAATAATGTTGCAGAATACAATGCGTTGCTCATTGGTCTTCAACTCGCTAAACATCTGGATGTTCAATATTTAGAAGTTTATGGAGACTCTAAGCTTATCATCAATCAGATCAGAGGAACGTATGAAGTTCGTCATCAAGATTTGATACCTTATCATCGAATAGCACTCTCTATGGCCTCCTCCTTTGAAGGTTTCTTTATCGAACATGTTCGACGAGCCTATAATACAGAAGCTGATGCTTTGGCTAATCTTGCTGCTGTATTAGCCATACCAATCAGACGTCAGCAAGTGATAGTGGTTTATAACCGAGAACTATTCTGCGTTGAAAATAATCTGACTTTGGCTTTTCCCCATAATCCAGACGAAGATTCTCTCAACTTTGATGCTGAATTAAAATTTGACAAAGTGTCCTTGTCTTCTTCCGATTCTACTATAGAATATGTCTTTTCTAACAAAATAGACACCGTAACTGAAGACTGGAGACGTCCGTTTCTGGACTTTGTGTTGTATGACATACTTCCTGATAACCCGAGTGAAGCAGCATCTATCCGGCGCCGGTCTCTCAGATTCTATTATAATCATACTACGAAGACACTATATCGTCGAGCCTATGATGGTCTTCTCCTTCGATGCATCGCTGGTGAAGAAGCACAACAGATAATCCGTAAAGCACATGATGGCGTCTGCGGAGCTCACCAGCCAGGTCCAAAACTTCAAGATCGTATCCGACGTATGGGTTATTATTGGCCCACGATGGTAGCTGATACCATTCAATATGCTCAGAAATGTAAAGCCTGTCAAATTCATGCAGACTTTATCCATCAACCATCGGAGTTCTTACACCCAACAGCGGCATCATGGCCCTTTGAAGCTTGGGGCATGGACGTCATCGGTCCTATCAATCCACCATCATCAAAAGGACATCGGTTTATTCTAGCAATAACTGATTACTTTTCTAAATGGGCTGAAGCAATCCCGTTATCTGAAGTCAAGACTTCTAATGTTATCAACTTTGTCAAACATCATGTCATCTATCGATTTGGTGTTCCTCGGCGTATTATCCATGATAATGGACCACAGTTCGTCAGCCAGAAATTTACTCGATTCTGTGATGATCATCGGATTAATAATCTGGCTTCTACAACATATAATCCAGCAGCCAATGGACTAGCAGAAGCTTTCAACAAAACAATCATCAAACTCTTGAAAAAGTTCATTTCTTCCAATAAACGTAACTGGAGTGAGAAGCTTGGTGAATGTTTATGGGCTTATCGTACCACAGTTCGCAATACGACCGGATGTACACCTTTCTCTTTGGTGTATGGGTGTGAAGCTGTTCTTCCCTTAGAGATTCAAATTCCTTCTTTAAGGATAGCAATCGCTAATGAACTCACTGCAGAGAATAATGATCAACTTCGACTTCAAGAGTTGGATGCTCTAGATGAAAAACGATTGTATGTGCAACAAAATATCGAGCTATATCAAGCCCGAATCTCAAAAGCTTTTAATCGGAAAGTCAAAGTCAGAACATATCAAAAGGAAGAATTGGTCCTTACTGTCAGACGTCCGATGACCATGACACATATGAGCAAAGGCAAATTTGACGCGAAATGGGAAGGCCCATTCGTAGTAAACAAAGTCTTCTCTAATGGAGCATATCAGCTTGCCTCTATGGACGGGAAAGTCACGATGATGCCTATCAATGGCAAATTCTTAAAGAAATATTATGTATAAATAATATTTTCATTACTCCCCAGCAAGTGTAAAATCAAAAATTTATTCTTCTCTACAAAAGCTATTTCGATGTCATTTTCCCCAGCGGAAACTGATATTCTACCATGTATCATTTTCCCAGAGAATTTGATATTTTGTCTTATTAGATTCCCAGTGGATTTAATAAAGATCTTGTATAGAGAATCATGTCCATATCACCTCTGAATTTTCTATCTCAGTATGTACTATATTCTATGAAAATGATATCTCGTCCTTTTGATTTCTGAGTTTAAAAGATCAGTGAATAAAGGCAAAATAATATAAAGCAGGAAGGATACATCATAAACAAATTTTTCTTAAACAGAGTTTATTTGAGACAAATTCTTCAAGAAGTACATCATCATGGAAGATCACTGGTATCCCTTTCGTACGTGGGACGAGGACCACCTACATAATTAGCAAAAGAATTGAATACATCATTTCCTGACCGCACCAAGAACTGACAGGCAGCCAGCCTCATTGCTTCTTCTTCTTCTTCGGTTTCTCCTTGTTCGACCAAGAAATCCAAGATATCTTTCGGCAGCTTGGGAGCAGACGAGCTTTCGCCCGTCTCCTTCTTTTGTGGAGTCGAGTGCTCTTTAGCATTTTCATCGACTTTGGAGACGACTTCGGTTTTCTTCGTGTTCTCTTCGGAAGACATTTTGAGAATAATGTGTGATCCTTCTACTCAAAGAGATGCTCTATTTATAGGCATATATTTTCCAGGATCGAAGGGACGTATTCTTTTCCGATATTCAATTCATCCATTCATTTCTCACATTCATCCGACGTTTAACATGTTCATTAATACTTGACGGTTCGTCCGTTCATTTATTATATTCACTCGACAGTTCATCTGTTCTTCATTTCCTAACGGTTCATCCGTTCATAATCTTCTATCAGTTCATTAAGTAGGGATTCGTTATTGATCACGTTTTCATAACCTCTGAATCAATTCCGAATCTACTTACTCATTTGTCATGTTTTGACCTCTGCATAGAAATCAATCTATTTTCTTTCGAGTTCCTATATATTATCATGTCCATAATACCTCTGATAATATCATATACTCTAAAACAGAAAAGATGATTTTATTATCTATCATGTCCACAATTCATCCACAAATACAAATTATTGAGCATAGAAGAATTGTCATTACCATTCCCATTTTCATAAAAAGTCTATTACATTTCTTAGACTTTCCTACAAATTATAATGGAAATCTATTACAAATCTTGGATTTTTATTCTATGTACAACTGAGATCTATTTCTTCTTGGATCTTCTCTGGCAATCTCGTTGTTTGTGGCAATTCCTGGGTGTCCAGCAGGAATCAAACTCTGGTCTTATCTCTCAGACGAGAGGAGAACCACAGAGTATGGCAACACGATGGCGTGTTGCTGCCAATACAGCGCGTGGAGGAACGGTGGCACCTCAAGCAGATAGGAATGTATCCAAACCTTGGGATACAATTCCTAGTTCTGTCGTGAAAGGAACTCTACTACCCGATTTCTCGGGGTAGAGTTGACTCCACCATCCAACTCTCATGTATAAAGGCTCTTCCTACCATCTGAGGAAGACCCTTCTATCTCACGAAGAGTTCTGAGTTGTCTGATATACGCGTCAAAAGCGTATGAGCTCCCTGATGTAGATGTCAGAAGAACATTGTCCACAGCATCCATATCACCAATGCCAGTTCTGAAGAAGGTTTTTAGCCAAAATTCTGCAAGAAACAGTAAAGAAAAATCAGTTAACAGAAACTGGCTAAGCAAAGACAGATGCATTCTGTTCATTTCGGGAAGATGAATTTGTCTTTAGCAAACAAAAATTTTGATGCGTGTATATTGAACTTACCGCTGAGTTTGCTGCTAAGGATTGACAGATCCATGTCTGGTAGCGTGCACAGAGATTTGACATCAGACAACATGGCTTTCCTATTTCCTGCTCATAGAAAATTCATTCTCAGAAGAGAGGAAGAAGAATGGGAAGATGAGTTTGCGTGGAGTTCATCCATCTATTTAAGTATGGAGCATGAACCTATTCTTGGAAAGGATCTGCATGAATAGCGCTCGTAAACATGGAATGGATGACACGTGTACTTTGGAAACCAACACAGCCTTGGAAATATTCAAAGAGTGCTTTCCAAAACGTTGGAAGATAGCGTAACTTACGGGCTATTTATTGGTGCACGCTATTCATTGGTGTACGTTATTTAACGTAAATCACAATGTTAAAGGACAGCGTAATTTATAGCGTAACATACGCTGATATACGCTATTCAGTGGAATTCATAAAACATTGGAAGATAGCGTAATATACGCTATTTCATTGGCATACGCTATCTAGCGTAACCTACAACTTGGAAGACGGCGTATTCTACAGTTATTCATCGGTGCATGTTAGTTTTCAACACAAAATTATACTAAACAGAGAATTCTTGAATATTCATTTTCATTAAAGGCACTGATGGCCTTACAAAACAAAAAGAGAGAGGGAAAGAAAGGGGTGCAACAAAGTCACGCTCTATTTTCCACAGCGAATAAGCTTGACGCCTAACTCTTCTACACTTTGGACCCCCATGCGGTGTAACAGAGCAATGAACATTTTACGCTTCTCTGCGAGGCTCTGCCCATCAGAAGAAGAGGAGCCGTCCAGACCAAAGTAGCCCAAGAAATTCTTGGCTAAATGCATAGGGTCGTCCTTGAGCTCGATGACGACAGGTTCGGGTTCTTGGCCCCCAAAAGTGGGGTCACCATGGGAACAGAATCCCAACTTACGTGCCTCTTCTTCAGCAGCTTCCTTTGGAGTCATGGTTTCAAAAGATGAAAGTCAAAAAATTGAATTCTCTCGGTTTATATAATAGAGCTTGCTGGCTGTTCATATTCTTCCATCAGATTCAATCAATCTCGAAAAATGAAGAGTCATCATGACATTTAATGAACTCATGCCAGCGTGTCAGGACTCATTCCCACTTTCTGTTCAAAGTAATTTCGAACTTTTGAAACTCATAAAGTTCGAAAACTTTGAAAGGGGTCTTGTAGGATGTGGAAAATTATGACACGCTGTCATTTTTTTATCCATACGCTTAAAGACAGATGACAGTTGAAGCCATACGCTCAATTCAGGGTTGTACGCTCATTCAAAAGCCATACGCTCAGTAAATATTTTATTATTTACTGAAGTGACAGCACAGCATATGTTTAAATGAGGAATGAATCTGACACTTCATCTTTCGTGCAAAGACAGCTGTCACGAGAAAAGTAACCGTCGTATAGGTTTTCGAAGAGCCGGTTTTGTCTTTTACGAGGACAACTCAGCAGCCTTCATAAATACAAAAGCCATCATTACTGTCAGTTTTGACAGTCTGTCAGCCGTCAAATCCGCAGTCACGACGCTCGAGAAGATTTTGTCAGTTATGGGAAGATATGGTGTACCAAAGAAGATTGATGATAGCCACGTGGCCACTTCTCCAGTGAGCGTATCAACCTCACATGACTCCTTCCTCACACAGTCAAGTGAGCGTATGGACCTCACATGATTCCTTGCTAAACAAGCGAGCGTATGACCTCACATGACTCCTTGCCCATAAAGTGAGCGTATGGATTTTCTATGGCACTATGCTGTCCAAGTCAGCGTATGAATTCTCCTTCAAAGAGGCAGCGTATTACAGCAACCATATCCAGGATTACAGTCAACACACGTTCTCACGTGTCCTGTACCAGTTATCCACTTCTCTAGAAGTTATGCAACGTGGCATCCAGGCCATCAATCTCTCCTGAACATGCTCCACTACTTTCAACCACACACTAATGTGTCTCCATCAGAATTCGCCACGCGTCCCTGCAGTTATGCACACGTCAAGTAACTACCTGAGCGTATGCTTAAGGACAGTTATCCTGAACTGTATAAAAAAAGTGTTTCTTCACATTCATCAGAGACTACAAGTCATTTTCAGAGAGAACAGAGAGATTGCCCAGTTGCTGTCTAAGTTCTTCAAAGTTCGAGTTTTCTTCATCGCATCGTCCAAGGGATAAAGTAATCGTCTTCTAGATTAGATTCCTACAGTTGTAATTTTCTCAGATACAAAATAAATAAAGTGAATTTATTTATGGAAAACATTAAACTATTCTTCTTTCTCTCTTCATTAACTTCTTCTTCCATTTACTTCTTCACCTACCAGAGAGAGGGAGAGAGAGGTCTAGGCAAGTGCAACTTGCTTCATGGAGGAACTCTAATTTTATTGTTCTATACTCTTCTTTACGGCATTTCAACACACTTTAGTACTTGGCATTTTTACTTTTCATGGCTAGATTCTTGTAGATCTAAGTTTATTTTATTTTCGGATTTCTTGGTTTTTGATCTACTTAATCTTGTTATTTCTGAGTTTTGATGGTTCCATATTGTAGAGAATTTTGTTCTACCCCATTTTGACCTATGGAAGTTTGGATTTGGGCTCCAGATGATGGAGTTATGAAGCTTGAGAAGTTGGCTCTCATGGGGTTCTTCTCAGAATTTTGGAGAAGATGAACTGTGCTTGACTCGACCGCATGAACATTTCATGCGGCAAATGTTCTCTTCAGCCGCATGACCGGAAGTACTTCGAGCCGCATGAGGGCCGAACTCATCTAGCCGCATAACTCGTTCAACCCCCAGCCGCATAATACTCTGCACTTCTTGAGCCGCATGAGACGCTACCCCTTTTAGCCGCATGCGCCCTCCCCCTTTCTGGCTGCATGGGACCCCGCTTCTTCCAGCCGCATAAATTCCTCTCCCCACTCAGTAGCATGCGCCCTTGCTCCTGCAGTCGCATGTCCACCCGCCGCATGAGGTCGAACCCTGCTAGCCGCATGAGACCCACTTGACTCCGGCCGCATATACCTGATTGGTCGGCTAGCCGCATGGACCTACACCTCCACCTGCCGCATGGAACTCACTCGACCCCAGCCGCATAATATTCCGCTCCTCTTGAGCCGCATAGGCCTTGCTCCCCCGCCGGCCGTATGAGGACTTCTTCTCCGAGCCGCATGTGTCTTCTGGTTTCGCTAGCCACATATGCCTTCTTCTCCCTGAACCGTATGGGCTTTGGACTCTGAGCCGTATGGCCCCTCACTGTACCTTGCTTTAATGATTAGTTATTATTATTACTTGATTATTATTGTTAATTCATGTCCTGTAACCTCAGATCAACTTAGGTCTCCTGACTGAATGCTTGCACTATGATGTTTTGCACATGTACCTGAACACGAAAGTGACCAGTCGTGGTGCACTCCTGACAAGTGGACATAACATAACCTGATAGTGGCCCATTGTGGCGCACTCTTGACCAGTACTCTTGACATGATAACCTGACATGATATATCTTGATAAGCTGTTGCGACGGCTACCTGACATGACATGACCGAAATAAGTAACTTGGACACCGTGGGCGATTGTGCTCGTACAAATAATCCAGTCCTGTCTTACATCATATCTAGGAGGGGACTCCTGAGTACCACGGTCAGGAGTACCTACTAAAATGGACTAAGGCTAATAACTAGATTAATACATTAGTCATAAAGAGATCTCCCAGCTACAGGCAATCCCGTTACCTGGGCGCGCCTGGGATCTGTAGCCTGCCGTCGAGTAGGGCACATTTCCAGCACGCTGTCATGCGTTGCACCCTTCAAGCTACCTAAGGGTACATGCGTTTCCTGGATGATATACCCACCTGAATTCAACCCCTAATTTTCGACCTGGGTAACCTGGATGGTCTGCAGGGCTTGTGGCTGTAGAATAATCTCACTGCATCTTGCTAGTAAATAGGCCTGTGATAACCCTAGTTAGTTAAAGTATCAAGCCGTACTCGTTGCTTGCCCGTGATTGATTGAATGAGGAATAATCCGTCTAGTCTTGATCCTGTATAAATTGTTACATGTTCTGATTTTCTTACATTATCCTGCTGATAAATGGGAGAAACCAAGTTCGGTTCAGATGAAGGGTTACAATCCCGGTCCTTGTTTGGTTTAAGGATTGTAACCTGGTTATCTGAATGGTTCCATGGTTATCTTACCGTATATCCTCGTGATGTTATATTTCACCAGTTTACTATATATTATTATTTTCTGTGCTAATTGCTGGTTTTAGTTCCTAAGTGAAGCTTCCTTTGTGGCACTTGCTCTTTCTGGGATCTGAGATAGCTGGTTTTGTATGGCCAAATTTTGGAGCAGCTCCAGAGGATCTACCGACCTTCCAGCCCGATGGTGACCACCAGGCATAACCAGGGCATCGAGTGGGTTATTTTTGGCTCTCCCACTCTATTGTAAACATATTCTTTTGAGGCGTTTAGCCGACGAGCACCTGTTTAGCTCGATTGCATTTATTTACTGTCTGCCTACGGGCTGTAACATGATTGACAGATCCTAGGGTTGATCATGTATGACTAAAACTCTTGCTAGTCCTAACATTTTGTAACGACTAGCTTCATGATCAACTGAATATGTAATGTTTGGGATGCCTTACTATTGTATATTTGGTGATCTTACATCTTGTAACATTTACTTACTTACTTGTGATTGAGACACTAGGCTTGTTCGTGACCTTAAGAGACTGTTGGCTTGTAGTTAAACCCTCATGTATCTAGACAGCCGTGACCGTTTAGCGAGATTGAATCCATTTCATATACGTAGCTGGCTATGTCTGCCCCCGCTCTCCAGTATTCTGGTTCTGGGGCGTGACAGTATGGCTTGTATAAGGCTTTAGAGAGAAGAGAAGAGAAGAGAAGATTGGATGAATGAAAATGAGAGAATTCAAAGCCTATTTATAGGATTTTTGGTAGGCAGAATTCGGCCAGAATTCTGGGTCAAATTCAAAATTTTGGCCGTTGGACAACTAGCATCCAGCCAACCCTAAAAATTAGGATCCTGGATTTTAGGGGATAGAATTCGGTCCGAACTCTGTGTGGAGGCAGAGTTCGGCCCGAACTCTGTCTCCATGAGACAGAACTGGTCCAATGGGCTAATGGGCTACTTTAATTTTTGTGAAACCCATAATTTGTGTTTTATAATTAATGTTGCTTTTAGTTTTTCAAAATTATTATTATTATTAATATTATTACTATTAAATATTTTTGAGTGGAAAATAGTTTCAAAATTATAATAACATGGATTTTTGGTTTCCGAACCCAGACCCAGGCCTGAGCCCGAACCCTTTTCTATTTAATTCTGATCTGACTTGGTTATTATTATTTTTAAAAAAAAAACATTTTTGGAGAGCTGGTCCCGAAGGACAAGCACACTCCCCCAACTTCCCACGTTCCATAACCCCTGTTTTCTCTCCACAAACTCTTCCACTTCCTCCCTCTTATAACTTCCCATTTACTCCCCATTATAACCCCACGTTCTCCCCATCTCTCCACATATTCAGCAAACCCACTCTCTGCCTCACAAAAGAAATTCTCACAACAGAACCCTTTTCTCACTCATATCTCCCATTCTCCTTCTGTGGAGAAAACTCTAAACCGATCTCTCCCTCTCTCTCTGATTTCTCCATTTCTGGAGAAAACCGACCCCCCAAACCCTTTCCGCGACCCGAGGCGCCGACCCCCCGGCCGACAACGCCACCCCGCGCCCGTCGGTGCTCCGCCGCCTCCAGCGTCCGCCGCCCCCTCCGCGGACACCTCCGGCCACCCGCCGCCGCTATCCGACAACCCCGCGGCCAGCGCCCCTTCTCCGGCGAGGCGCTGCCCTAGCCGCCCTCTCCCGCGGATCCCCTCTCTCCCGCAGACTCTTCCGCCCCTCTTGGTGCGTGGTTGAGTCTGGATCTGTGAAGTTATGCTGTCCGGGATTCGCGACGTTGCTGTCCAGATCTGCGACCTGCTGCCGAACTTCGTTTCGGGTTTTTCCCAAGCTTTTCCCGCGGCTCCCCGCCAACGGAATTTGGTAAATTCTTGTTAATCACAGTAGTTCGTCCCTCCCGTAGAGTCCATGATGAGAATCGGTCCCCGGATTCCCTTCGGGAAATCTGGTTAGCTGCGTTATATTTTCGATTAGCTACGTTAGCGTATGTTCCTGTGTTTTATCTGCTGGTTTGGTGTGAATTGGTTGGATTATGGGATTCCCGGACATTTCAGAAAATTCGGTGGATTGGAATTATTTTCTGTGGCTTGGGATTATTTTGGTGGATTTATTCTGTGGGATTATTTTGGATTGGAAATATTTGCAGGTTTTCCGTGGCACATTTTCCAGTTTTGGGTTTGTCCCGAAATAGAGGAAATGCTGCCCAAATTTTTACAAAACTTTATTTAATTTGATTTCAAAATTGGTTTTCGGAATAATAAATTTAAAACTGATTTTTCGGGCGACGACCGTACCGGTCTGTGGGCCCTGGCAAAATGCAAACGCACCGGTCCGACCGGGCGTTGTGGTATTAGCTGGATTTTGATGATGGACCGAGTCTGAGACTCTTAAACATTTATTTTAAATTATTTTATTTAATATTTAGGCTATTTATTATAGTCATTTATTTACTGCACTTTATTTAGTAATTAGATCTTTTTCTCTTATTTGATGTAAAAATAATTGTACAGGGCATAAGCCCACTCTAGGATGTTTAGCTGTGCCCTTGTATTGTGTAGCGTAGATCTTTATTTTCTTTTCTGGGTGGATGTTGATCTTGGGTGGTATTTTGATTAGACGTATAAATCGTAGTTAGAGCGTAATTTTATAATTAATCAAGAATTAATTAAATGGATAAAATAATAGTAAGATAACTAGTTCATGATTTATCACTGTAAGAAATTATATTTTTATAGATATTACAAAATACAAAGTTTTCCAAAGATAATCGGTTCTCGTTGTTATTTCCAAATAATCAATTAATCGGTTTAATCAACGCACATAGTTGGCGACGTAAACGATAGCTGTAGCTTAATAACAACTAAAACCTGACTAGGACTTACTACTAGAGATTGCAACTAGCACACTTAGCCTGGTTATACAAAGGATCTAAGTCGAGTTCTCAACTGTAGGAACTCGAAGTTACAACTGACGTTCCTCCTCGGTACCGACTCGTCTATCCAGTCATAATAACAAAGGCAAGTACAGTTATGTCTATTTGGTAATTTATCTAGTAATTATTTTATTGCAATTTTAAACCACATTGCTACCCGGAACTATCTCCTAGAGTTCGAATATTGACTCATTGATTGAATCTGATTGACTCGGGATATTGGGGGAGTAGTGTAGCGTCTATGACCAATACCCCTATATTGCATCATTGATTGTGCGAGCTGATTCCTCCTATATACGAGGATAGGCCGGACCGTATCATTAGGATATAATTGAATCATCCCAAGCCGGTCATAGTTCGTTACCTACTCAAATCACATTGTTTTCAATTGTAGAATTATGAAAAATATTGTTAAAGTATTTCAAATTGTTTAACATTGCAAATTTCAAATTATTATTTGAATTATTGGATATTCGTAATTGTACTTTGCTCCCTCCTGACTGGAGACCCAACATTTTAGGTATCACTGATGAGGCTTTGTTCCGCGATATTTTCCGAGGTTCCAACTAGAGGACGATGATCTCGAGACTGATGAGCTGGTTGCCTAGATTTTCTTCTTCTTTTATAATTCATGATGTTTGTGGAAAACAGTGTATTTCAGATGTATCTTTCATTTATTGTAAAAAGTTTTTTTTTAAATTCAGAATAATAAATTTGTGGCAATTATTGTGTTGTTGATATTACCTGCATGAGTGATACAGCTTACTGCCGCCGTCTCAACAACGGTGCAGGCTGGGCATGATCCGATTCGACCCAAGAAATTGGGACCGGGTCGTGACATGTTTTTAGTGGTGGCCCATGCAGGTCAGAACAACAACTTAGGAAAACATATTTAGAAACAATTAGAACACTAGAACATCAATTTGTCACAACATAGGACCGAAATATATTATAAATAAATATTTTTGTTTGACTATAGACTGGTAGGATACCTTGCTTATGTGTGCGTCCTAGACCTTCCAGAGAATGACCATTGACAAGACCAAATCCTGCTGGCGATGAGGTGTCATCTCCGGATCATACCCCATCTCCTCAACCAAGCCCAGGGTCTTTTCCCTCGCGGCTGTTTGACCGTCCTCATAATGCATCCAGTGGAGTTTTCACTACACTGGCGATTCCTACCTCATCTCAACTAAGTTGCATTTCCTTGGTGGAGTATCCATTTTTGTTGTTCCACCAGTACCAGCAAACACCTTCCAAATGGTTGCCCTATTTCAAGAAATCCTGGAGTTCCAAAAAGCTCAAGATGAAGCCCAGCAGGAACAGATGAAGACATGAAAAACGTCAATGAAGTTAGAGCAGAACTTTTGTCCTAGGAAGGATACCCCTGAATCTAGAAGATGAAGGACCAGAGCAGTGCAGGCTCTAGAATATATTTAGGGTGGAATTTCACCTTAGGGAGCACCTATCTTGTTTTTGCCCAAGAAGGATGGAACAACGGATGTGTATCCAGACACTAAAGAACAAGTACTTTCTGCCCGGATCGAGGATCTGTTTGATCTGGTTGTGTGGAGTTAGGATGTTTCGAAGTTTGACTTAAGATTTGACTACCATCAAATCAAAGTCAGGAAGGAGGACATTTCCAAGACGGCGTTCAAACACCAAGTATGTGTAGTTTTCTGTGGTCAGGACGTTAGACTGACAAATGCTTCTGCTGTGTTCATGAATCTCATGAACAGAGATTTTTTATGAGTATTTGAATCAGTTTATCTTCTCCATAGATAACATTCTGATATATTTGAAGACTGAAAAAGAGCATGAAGAACACCTGAGGAAGTTCTGGAAATTTTGAAGAAATTTTTTATGGTAAGCTATCTGAACGTGGATTTTCTTTGACAAGGTGGATTTTTGGCCATGTTGTCAAGAGAAGAAATTTCGATGGAAGATAGTTGCTGTTGAAAAGTGGTATACCCCAAGTTCAATTCGGAAGATCCTTGAACTTGGCCGGCTACTATCAGAAGTTCGTGAAGGATTTCGCCAAGATTGCTGAGTCAATGACGAAGCTCACTTGGAAGAATAAAGAGTTCATCTGAACGAAAGTTTGCCAGGCGGCATTGAGGAGCTGAAGAAGAGACTTACCACTACACCAATCCTTGCGCTACCCGCAGGAACCGGTGGGTTCTTAATTTACAGTAATGCCTCTGGAAAAAGGCTGGGCTGCGTTCTTCAAACAACTTGGAAAGTATCGCTTACACATGTAGGTAACTACAGACTCATGAGAAGAATCATCCCACACCTAATTTGAATTGCTGCAATTATCTTTACTTTGAAGTTATGGAAGCATAATTTTTATGGAAAGGGAGTGAAAATATGTACGGGCTACCAAAGTCTGAAATATATCTTCACTCAGGAAGGGCTGAATGTTAGACTAAGAAGGTGGTTGAAGCAGATGAAGGATTATGACATCAACTTGCAGTACCATTCAGGTAAGGCCAATGTGGTCGCTGATGCACTTGGTCGATACTGATGGCAAAGTTTTTAACCAAGGACTAGCACCTGCTAGAAGACATCGAGAAGGTGGGACTGGAGGTTATACTACCTGAAGATAGAAAGACGGAGTTGGATGCTGATTCAGTATTGATGAAGTTCGAGGATGAGGGACAAAAATCAATAGAACATAGTTTCAAAATGAGGCACTTTGCAGGTTTAGAGATCAAGTGTTGGCAGGAACACTTGAGGGTTTCTAAATTGATCAGCAGTGGAACTCTGAAGAAAGGTACGAGACTTTGCGTATCGGCTGACAAACGGAGGAACGAGTTGATAAAAGAAATGCACCAGTCGCAGTATTCCATATATTCAGGAGATAATAAGATGGATCGGAATATGCCTCCATTGATTGGTGTTATGGAATAAAGAAGGATAATTCCAGGTATGGGATTTTGTCAACATGAGGAATTTAGCAAGAGAACAACAAGTTTGATGCAGCCGCTGGACAATTCGGAGTGGAAGTAGAAGCATATAACAATGACCTTTGGGTAAAGGATTGCCTTGTTTCCAAGGAGGGAAGGGCACCAATTGGATTATAGTGGACCGACTGACTAAGTCGGCACACTTTATTTTCCTTCAAAGTTGGTTTATCCACTAAGTAGTGGGCAGCATTGTACGAGAGGCACATTTCCCGGATTCATGGAGTACAGCGGGACGAGCAATCAGAGAGGTCAATCCAGACGCTTGAAGATGTATTGAGATTTTTGCGTCTCGGAATTTGGCAGGTCTTGGGAAGACCAAATTGTATTTGGTGAAGTTTCTCCTACCAGAGGAACAATCAGTTTCGACGGAGCTGGAAATTGAGGCCAGGTACATCAGGCCATTTGAAGTTTAAGACGTGTTGGAAGTAGCGTACCAGTTAGCTCTACCAGCTAATCTTGAGAGTGTGCAACGTCTTCTACGTCACAGCTCAGATGCTACATTTCGGATCCGAGTCACAATTTGGATAATTCAGAGCTCAAGTTTGGACTTAACCTTTCAGTGCCAGAGAAACCAGTTGCAAGCCTAGTCAGAGGTAAGAAGAAGATCAGAATTCGAGCCACCACTTATTTTCTCATCTTTTCGTTCTAAACTTGACTGATGCTGACGAAATTAGCCTAGTTTTGTAAGCTATCTCTTTATCAAGCTTGATCATGACGATATCTTATTGGGTGCACCCACTAATATATTGTCTAATCAGGACCGGTGCATGATGGTCTGATCAACCTCGTGTACTTTGGTTCGCTTTTGTATTTTTCTGCGTGGATGATATCATAAAACTTGTTCCTAAACCGTCTTATCCACGACTGCCTTGGAAATCCTTATAGTTGGACCTGAGTTACGGGCGCAGTACCTGTACATGTTTGTCTTTCCTACCTTACTTTAAATTTCGAGGATGAAATTTTCTAAGGAGGGAAGATTGTGAAACCCATAATTTGTGTTTTATAATTAATGTTACTTTTAGTTTTTCAAAATTATTATTATTATTAATATTATTACTATTAAATATTTTTGAGTGGAAAATAGTTTCAAAATTATAATAACATGGATTTTTGGTTTCCGAACCCAGACCCAGGCCTGAGCCCGAACCCTTTCCTATTTAATTCTGATCTGAATTGGTTATTATTATTTAAAAAAAAAAACATTTTTGGAGAGCTGGTCCCGAAGGACAAGCACACTCCCCCAACTTCCCACGTTCCATAACCCCTTTTTCCTCTCCACAAACTCTTCCACTTCCCCCCTCTTATAACTTCCCATTTACTCCCCATTATAACCCCACGTTCTCCCCATCTCTCCACATATTCAGCAAACCCACTCTCTGCCTCACAAAAGAAATTCTCACAACAGAACCCTTTTCTCACTCATATCTCCCATTCTCCTTCTGTGGAGAAAACTCTAAACCGATCTCTCCCTCTCTCTCTGATTTCTCCATTTCTGGAGAAAACCGACCCCCCAAACCCTTTCCGCGACCTGAGGCGCCGACCCCCCGACCGACAACGCCACCCCGCGCCCGTCGGTGCTCCGCCGCCTCCAGCGTCCGCCGCCCCCTCCGCGGACACCTCCGGCCACCCGCCGCCGCTGTCCGGCAACCCCGCGGCCAGCGCCCCTTCTCCGACGAGGCGCTGCCCTAGCCGCCCTCTCCCGCGGATCCCCTCTCTCCCGCAGACTCTTCCGCCCCTCTTCGGTGCGTGGTTTGAGTCTGGATCTGTGAAGTTTTGCTGTCCGAGATTCGCGACGTTGCTGTCCAGATCTGCGACCTGCTGCCGAACTTCGTTTCGGGTTTTTCCCAAGCTTTTCCCGCGGCTCCCCGCCAACGGAATTTGGTAAATTCTTGTTAATCACAGTAGTTCGTCCCTCCCGTAGAGTCCATGATGAGAATCGGTCCCCGGATTCCCTTCGGGAAATCCGGTTAGCTGCGTTATATTTTCGATTAGCTACGTTAGCGTATGTTCCTGTGTTTTATCTGCTGGTTTGGTGTGAATTGGTTGGATTATGGGATTCTCGGACATTTCGGGAAATTCGGTAGATTGGAATTATTTTCTGTGGCTTGGGATTATTTTGGTGGATTTATTCTGTGGGATTATTTTGGATTGGAAATATTTGCAGGTTTTTCATGGCGCATTTTCCAGTTTTGGGTTTGTCCCGAAATAGAGGAAATGCTGCCCAAATTTTTACAAAACTTTATTTAATTTGATTTCAAAATTGGTTTTCGGAATAATGAATTTAAAACTGATTTTTCGGGCGACGACCGTACCGGTCTGTGGGCCCTGGCGAAATGCAAACACACCGGTCCGACCGGGCGTTGTGGTATTAGCTGGATTTTGATGATGGACCGAGTCTGAGACTCTTAAACATTTATTTTAAATTATTTTATTTAATATTTAGGCTATTTATTATAGTCATTTATTTACTGCACTTTATTTAGTAATTAGATCTTTTCCTCTTATTTGATGTAAAAATAATTGTACAGGGCATAAGCCCACTCTAGGATGTTTAGCTGTGCCCTTGTATTGTGTAGCGTAGATCTTTATTTTCTTTTCTGGGTGGATGTTGATCTTGGGTGGTATTTTGATTAGACGTATAAATCGTAGTTAGAGCGTAATTTTATAATTAATCAAGAATTAATTAAATGGATAAAATAATAGTAAGATAACTAGTTCATGATTTATCACTGTAAGAAATTATATTTTTATAGATATTACAAAATACAAAGTTTTCCAAAGATAATCGGTTCTCGTTGTTATTTCCAAATAATCAATTAATCGGTTTAATCAACGCACAAAGTTGGCGACGTAAACGATAGTTGTAGCTTAATAACAACTAAAACCTGACTAGGACTTACTACTAGAGATTGCAACTAGCACACTTAGCCTGGTTATACAAAGGATCTAAGTCGAGTTCTCAACTGTAGGAACTCGAAGTTACAACTGACGTTCCTCCTCGGTACCGACTCGTCTATCCAGTCACAATAACAAAGGTAAGTGCAGTTATGTCTATTTGGTAATTTATCTAGTAATTGTTTTATTGCAATTTTAAACCACATTGCTACACGGAACTCTCTCCTAGAGTTCGAATATTGACTCATTGATTGAATCTGATTGACTCGGGATATTGGGGGAGTAGTGTAGCGTCTATGACCAATACCCCTATATTGTATCATTGATTGTGCGAGCTGATTCCTCCTATACACGAGGATAGGCCGGACCGTATCATTAGGATATAATTAAATCATCCCAAGCCGGTCATAGTTCGTTACCTACTCAAATCACATTGTTTTCAATTGTAGAATTGTGAAAAATATTGTTAAAGTATTTCAAATTGTTTAACATTGCAAATTTCAAATTATTATTTGAATTATTGGATATTCGTAATTGTACTTTGCTCCCTCCTGACTGGAGACCCAACATTTTAGGTATCACTGATGAGGCTTTGTTCCGCGATATTTTCCGAGGTCCCAACTAGAGGACGATGATCTCGAGACTGATGAGCTGGTTGCCTAGATTTTCTTCTTCTTTTATAATTCATGATGTTTGTGGAAAACAGTGTATTTCAGATGTATCTTTCATTTATTGTAAAAAGTTTTTTTTTAAAATTCGGAATAATAAATTTGTGGCAATTATTGTGTTGTTGATATTACCTGCATGAGTGATACAGCTTACTGCCGCCGTCTCAACAACGGTGCAGGCTGGGCATGATCCGATTCGACCCAAGAAATTGGGACCGGGTCGTGACAATTTTTGTGGAACTTTTGGTTTGTGGTATAGGTATAGGTTAAGTCCCAAATTGCTCAGTATGACTTAGTTTACATATGTCTAGACTTAAGAAAAGTGTAAAATACAGACTCAAAACTTTGAGCACTGCAGGTATGAACCGTCGTCCGTCTTGTACTGAGTTCAGTCTTCATGTGTCGTATTGAAATATTACAAGTATCATATCGTCAATTGTATCAATATTTGGTTGACTGTGATTTTGTGTCAACACTTTCTGCAGTAACGACCACAAGTTTTATGTTCTTCAATGATATATTTCACATACTTAGTTGCCAAGTATGGGGACGAATGGCTCAGAACACAACCCAAAATTTATTCTCGCATACATTAGTGTGAATCATCTATGTTCTGTACATATGGTGTAGTATATGTTCTTATCGTATCTAGTATCTGAAGAATGTAACAGAATCAAGATGAACTCACATAATGTAATACTAAGACATCATCTACAACTATATAAGATATTGTGATAGGTTGTCATATCATCATTGCCGAGGGATGAGGGTCGGAGGACAGTCAACTTTATCTACGGCTACATAGTTTCTGCCTCGCCAGTCGAATGGCTGCAGGGACTATGTCCTGATCACCATGTCATAGTCCAATACAATCCAGAGATTGACACAGTACTAATTCATATATGTAGTCCAATACAAATAGTTTAATACAAAAACAACCCAATATAAATAGTCCAATACAAATAAGTACTAATAGCTAATGAGAACCACGCAGCTCACGCAAACGCTCAATGATACGATCACGCAACCACCTCGAATAAGTGGGATCGACGGCGGCATGAGAGATGTAGTCCATTGCAAGTGCTGGATGAATAGAACTCCCGATCTCACTGGCTACAGGTGCTGGATGAATAGAACTCCCGGTCTCACTAGCTACCGGTGGCACTTCCTCCTTAACAGTAGGATGAGCCACCTCAGCATTCACTGTTTCCCTCAAACGACGTGCCGCTCCTCGGGTCATGGGTGCCATCTGGAAGATCGATATTCACAAATAATATAATTGTAACATAAGCAAGCTAACTAAAGGAACCATCATCTCGTTTGAGTACATTTTCGAAAGCAGATAAAATACAAAAAAATTATTTTTTTGCCAAGTGTGAGAACGGATGGCTCAGAACACAACCCAAAATTCATTCTAGCATACATTAGTGTGAATCATATATGTTCTGTACATATGGTGTAGTATATGTTCTTATCGTATCTAGTATCTGAAGAATGTAACAGAATCAAGATGAACTCACATAATGTAATACTAAGACATCATCTACTACTATATAAGATATAGTGATAGGTTGTCATATCATCATTGCCGAGGGATGAGGGTCGGAGGACAGTAAACTTTATCTACGGCTACATAGTTTCTGCCTCGCCAGTCGAATGGCTGCAGGAACTATGTCCTGATCACCATATCGTACCATAGTTTCGACCTCGCCAGTCGAATGGCTGCAGGGACTATATGTCCCGATCACCATGTTACCAATTAACCAACCAACAAAACTACTTGTTACAAATATCGGCACTATCGGTGCGTTCGAATCGGAGTATCACATTTTTTGGTGTCGAAAAACAAATAATTTTTACTAAATTATCAAATTTTTCGGCACTATCGGTGCCCCTGACCAAGCCCCCCTCTCCCCCCTACACCATCCCTAACCCTAACCCTCCCCTCCCCCTCCCCGCTCCCCTCCCCCCCACCCACACATACCCACCCCTAACCCGAACCCTAACCCTCCCCTCCCCCCTGCTCCCCTCCCCCAACCGCCCCCACCCCCTGCTCCCCTCCCCCAGCCGCCCCCACCCCCCTGCTCTCCTTCTCCAGCCGCCACCACCCCCCTGCTCCCCTCCCCCAGCCGCCCCCACCTCCAATGCTCCCCTCCTCCAGCCGCCCCCACCCCCTCGCTCCCCTCCCCCCCCGCCACCCATACATACCCACCCCTAACCCGAACCCTAACCCTAGCTCCCCTCCCCCAGCAGCCCTCGTCCCCCCTGTCCCACCCCCCAGCCACCCCCACTCACCCCCAACTGCCCGCATCCCCCCTGTCCCTCCCCCCGAGCCACCCGCACCCCCCCAACCACCAACAACCAAAACAGCCGGAGGAGAGAGAGAGAGAGAGAGGGAGGGGGAGAGGGAGGGGGAGAGTCACGTATCGAAGAGGGAGGAGAGTCGCCGGAGAGAGTGAGAGTCGCCGGAGAGAGTGAGAGCGCCGGAGGGGGGGGGGGGGAGGAGAGAGAGTGAGAGAGTAAAATGGGGGGAAATGAATCGTTGGGGGGAATATAATTAGAATTTAGCGACGCTAATACTACCGTCGCAAAATTAGTCGCTAGCGACGTCAGAGCGACGTTTCGCGACGACTAGCTCATGTAATTAATATACGTCGTTGTCACGTCGCTTATTTCGTCGCTAGTAGCGACTATTAGCGACGTTTCAATAAAACGTCGCTAATGAACACAATTTAGCGACGTTAATCGAACGTCGCTAAATTTACGTCGCTAATTGAGCAGATTTTAGTAGTGATCGGTATATCAAGCCAGCTTCAACTCGTCACTCCGAATAAAAGTCTCCAACTTGAAGTGATCACAATTAATATTAGCATGTAGGCATATTCATTTATATCCTGCAGTCGTGTTTAAACCTAAACTTGACATGCAAGTAATATTTAGGGTTCTCTTGACAAACTATATAGGAAGCCCTTGATTCATCTTTTAAAGGTACACTAATTTTTACCATAAACTCTGTCGAATATTACACCCACCTCAAATATAATCTTAGCATGACTTGAGCACTGGACATGCACTGGAGGAGAGTTTCTGCCCCCTCTCACTTTTTGTCCTTATGTGCAAGAAATCAAGAAGAAGAACATATCTTGAACCATTTTAGATCAAGGAGAATGAGACTCCAGATTCAACCCATAAAGCTATCCGAATACCCCGGTGAAGAAAAACATTACCATGAATCGTAAATATAGTGGATTTACAAACGAATTTAGGACTAAAGAACTCTAGTTCGGTCAAAAAAAATCAAACATAAATGCTTATTTTGCGGGTCGAATTTGGGTTTAACCTAAATGGGTCCATCATAAATGGGTCAGACACATGTTGAGCATTATCGAGTCGACCCAACTTTGACGTGGCCTGAATCTGCACGACACAACTCTTTTGCCACCCCTACGTAGCAGCAGGTAGACAGTTTGGGAAAATTATGTCATATGTTTAACTAAACAGGTCAAACCAGGTCGAAGTGGGTCAAAACCTAAACCAAATCCGCCCCATCTATTAACCGGATTTCATGGGTCGACGACTCGACGGGTCGACTTATTTATAATTCAAATACGCTTAGACTTTTTGGGAACCCATTTAAGAAATCGAGCTTGCGGGTCGAACCTTAACTTTCCACTCTTATAGCATCCACAGTTGAAATTGTTTGAAGATATTTTTGCTTTAGTCAAAATTTGTAACACTTGAGGACTGCAATAGGTTCTTATCCACACTTGTAAAATGCTAACAAATCAATAGGCTCTCCAAATTTGGAGCATTCTTATCTTGTGAACAATAACCCAACATCAAGAGAGAAAATGGAAGAAAAAATAAAAAAAATAGGCGTATGGATTTGATTTGTTATTTGGAGTGTATCAATATAAAAGGGACACTCCAAAAGTAGTAATTTGTATGATTTTTAAAAAATTGAAATATAATGTGGAGTGTTCCGACTGTGGATGCTCTTAGTGGTTGGTTTGTTTTGGTGGCACCCATTCAATGAGAGGCTGTCTCCTCTACTCCGTGTTAGTTAAATTGGGCTGGACTTGTGTTAAAGGAAATTACACGAAAATTAGTATGTGGTTTGGGTTGCATGTAAGGTTGGAAAAAAAATATAGGAAATACAAATTGGGCTAAGGATATTAGAAATTAATACAAATCAGACTTGGTTTAATTAGGAGTTGGGTCAGGAATAAGAATATAATACAAGTTGGGTCAGGAATAAGGAAAAATAGGAGAAGAATATTAGGAAAAGAATATCAATAAAATGTCGAGCCAGATACAGATAGGAAAACAGGAATACAAGTATATACAAAAATATATTAAAATAATATACATTTTTTTAATTAAAATAATATACAAGAGATATAACTATTCAGATTTTGGCAGTTATTATGGATACATGAAATAACATACATGGCTTGTGGCGAATCAGACTATTATGAGATACAGACATTAGAGAATCCAAGAGAGGAGGGAGGAGTTATTTGATCTTCTTTGTGTTTGCAGTCCTTGTACACTTCCTTCAATCTAAACATTCTAAAACCAAATAAAACAAAACAAAACAAAACAAAAGAAGACAACAAAGCATTGGGCCAATGGTCAAGTATAGGAGATATAAGGACCCGAAAAATTGGTTTAGAGGTTCAAATCTTTGTGTACGTTTTATGTGCTTAACTATTTTAAAAATGATATGAATCGATATATTCATGTAATGACTGATTGCTCCACTAGAGGATGGTCAAGTCTGTTATTCTCGAAACAGATCTTAGATGGAAGAACGTGAATGGACAGAGTTATTCTCATGAACGAATTCCCGTCACACTCTGTATATGAGGAACTTCAAGAAGTCTGTGTATTGAAGACGGATAACGAAGAAGA
Organism: Iris pallida; assembly: GCA_029216955.1. Lineage (NCBI taxonomy): Eukaryota > Viridiplantae > Streptophyta > Magnoliopsida > Asparagales > Iridaceae > Iris > Iris pallida. The sequence continues at coordinate 1,274,039 of JANAVB010014599.1, forward strand.
CGCAAATCTGCTGGGGTGATGAGGATCACCGTTGCTCAAAGCAAAATTCGCCCTATTGCGATCTGCTCCCAGGAACCAGCAAGTTCGAACAGAACTTCTGGAACGCACGCTGTCACCTCCTGATTGAACTCGCTGAACTCCTTGGACTCCAATGGCAGTGGCCTCTCTTCTTTCTTCGTCTCTTTATTTTCTGAGTTAGTCGTAAATGAAGGCACGAAGAGAGTATTTACAGAGTTGGACTGAAACCCTAACTCTAATCCTGTCCGTACAATTATTGCGAGAAGGTAGGAACGAATCATGGAAAGATTTAACTGAATCAAATTCAAATCCCACAAAAATTGGATCTGCAATATTGATTCAATCTTTCCATAACCGTCCGAATCTATCAATCAGCGCCTAATCACAGCACAGGTGCATGTGCGCGCAACAGAGGCGCACAGACAAATAGGCACGCGCGCAACAGCGCAACACACGTCCAATGCATGCGTACACGGCCACGCCTAGACCGCGCTTACGCTCGCGACTCCGCTTGCGCCTACGACCGCACCTACACCAGCGCCAGCACCCACGGCCTGCTCCCACCTATGCGCCTCGCCTATGTGCCCAGCCCATGTGCCTAGCACATGTAACTCGCGCATAAGACGAGCGCAGCAAACTCCTATCGCGTGTGTATGCGGCGACACCTAGCGCGCTCTTACGCTCGCGATTCCGCCCGCACCTACGCTCACACATGCGCCCGCGCCAGCACCCACACCTGCTCCAGCCTATGTGTCGAGCCCATGCGCCTAGCGCATGCGACTCGTGCATAAGACGAGCGTATGAGCGCAACAACAACGCACGAAGCACCATGCACCAATGCCGACGTGCTAAGTGCAAAGTGCACCAGCAAAGCTCCACTTTGCGCCCTTGAGCATGAGTCCTAGTCCGAGTCTGAGTCGCTAAGCTCCTTCGGGATTTAGCTCCAATGGGAATAATCCCATGAGCATGACAAAAAGCATAATGCTTTTTTGTGGAGTTAGCCTTCTTCCTACTAGAAAAATTCCCTCACATGGCACCCATGTGCCTCTCCACACCTCATGTGCATCTCTCTCCACAAGCAAAGCTTTATATAGAGATACAATCCATTTGGTGTGAGCAATGTGGGACTATCTTTTTAGCCTCCAAGGCAAAACACCAATAATCCCCCCCCCTATATATATATATATATATATATATATATATGACTTAAGATAGACGGATGAACGATACATGAATTTGGGTTTGAGGAAATTGATGTTGTGAACGACTCGAACCCCGTGCGACGAATATTGGGATGTGCGTAGAAAATCGATGCTCGATGTTTAGAAATCGGAGTGATGCGAGCTTGGGTAGAAAATTCCGTACTATCAACTTGATTTGACCTTAGGATGGGGTCAGTGTTGATATTGTTGTTTGGGAACTATGATTCCAATACTGACGGACTGAGTATAGTCTAAAAGACATAGCCTAGCGGTTAGGCAGACGTCCGAGTGCGAAGCGATAGAAAATAGTGGAGGCACCACTCGCGAGTCTCGGTTGACATGCATGTATATCAAGGACACTTGAATTTGTGCACGATCCGACTCGAGTGGTGATTGGCGGATTCTCTATCATGAGGCTTGGCTGAAATACATGTATTTTGGAGACACCTAGAATATGTGCACGATCCAACTAAGTGATACGTAGAATCAAGTGAGACTTGAGGAACGGAAAAGTGTCAAGGATTTTGAGATCGTGAGTTTCGAAGAAATGTTGATGGTAACGCGATCATTGAATTGAGACGAGTTCGAATATTGGTTGATCGGTTGGTGTGCCTTACGACTAAGTTAGCGATAGCATGAGCATGGCTCGGATTGAGGGAACGCATAGGTGTAGTGTGTGCGAGAAACGTAGGATGTTGGATCAAGTTATAAGCCGATAAGTGTACTCAGTAAGTTTTGAGGAAGAAATTTTTTCTGAGTGGTGTATGATGTAGTGCCCCGTCCCGCGAAGTCAATTGGAGGAATCGAAACATCGACGGCGTTTGGACTTATTCTTGCAACGGCGGCTCGAAGACATCGCTCAGGTGGGGTAGTTTCGGTAAACTTGCCTCATCTTAGCCTTCACATAATAAATCGCACGTTTTCAACTTGCACAAGTAGGCTTAAAAATAAAAGAGACGAATCCACATAGCTAAGAAAATAATCCCGACGGATCGAATTGAGTTTAGAACATGGAAAACGTCCTACGGTCGGCTTAGAATTATGGCACGGTGTGCTTTGAAAATGACACTCGGTCCTTCGTCCTGTGGCTTGGGAGAAGAAAAAGTTGGTATTCGTCACAAACTATGAGTTAGCCTAAGTCATAGGCGTCGCCCGCATAGATGCTCGATAAAGCATGCACGTTTCCTCGAATGCAAGGCTCGGCATAGCCTTGATCGTCCCACGAACTAAGTTGTATCGCACGGCTTATGGCATGAGTTTAGGTACCCAAAGACCTTGGTTGTTCAAGTTGAGCGCATGCTCGGTCCCACGGTTCTACGGCTGCTTATAGCTATTTATTTCCACGGTCTTAAGGCTCGTCACATAAAAGTTTGAGGCGGTCCCTCGGTTGGGAGTCTCGAGTTCCTATGCACGTTAAGAAGTATGAGGCGGTCCCTCGGTTGGGAGTCTCGCGTTCCTATGCACATTAAGTAGTATGAGACGGTCCCTCGATTGGGAGTCTCTCGTTCCTATGCACGTTAAGAAGTTCGAGGCGGTCCCTCGGTTGGGAGTCTCGCGTTCCTATGCACGTTAAGAAGTATGAGGCGGGTCCCTCGGTTGGGAGTTTCTCATTCCTATGCATGTTAAAAAGTTTGAGGTGGTCCCTCGGTTGGGAGTCTCGCGTTCCTATGCACGTTAAGAAGTATGAGACGGTCTCTCGGTTAGGAGTCTCACGGTCTCGATACACGTCATACAAAGTATGGTTCAGAGCACGAGTTGCTAAGTATAGTTCCAGTCGTACCAACAAATTAGGCCATGCATTTACGTGAGTCTAGATGTCTCGTAGGTGCGTGGTCATTGGACAACTTGTCGACAAGGATTTCTGCATAGACTGGTTATACGTCGGAGCACCGGGCCCAGTCATCCTAGGAGGTAGACGTTACAGCAGCGCACATATTGTGTGGGTAGTCGGGGGCTTTCTATGGGGCTAGCTACCTCGCATCGAAGGACCCGCCGCCTACCAGAGCTATGTCCACGATGGCTTGTCGTGCCAGTGGCCTTTCATATAGATAATTGGCATGCTAAGCGGCGAATCCGCGTGCACGGTGTCGGTCATAACAAAGGAAGTGTAAGCACGGTATGTGTTGAGTGATTATAATCTTGGCCTTGCGCCCCCAATGTAACCGTTGTTTCAATATAAAGAGTTCTTTTGAATAACTTGTGTTTTGATTCTAAATTTTTGCTGTATGTTCAACGTTTCTGCTTGGGACTTCTGTGCGACGACCGTTATGAGACTGCCTTACACGAGCGCAATCTAGGCTCGTGCGGCATCACGCCTTAGCGAGGACGATCGCTCCTACGGGAGCGGGGCATGGTATATATATGGGTTGAGCGTTCCCCACAGTGGCTGTCCATCATGCATTAGAATAGATGTCGCTACATATCTCTATGTATATGGGTTGAGCGTTCCCCACAGTGATTGTCCATATGCATTAGGATAGATGTCGCTACGACTTGAATCTTTTCGTATGGATTAATTAGCAACATGATATAAGAATGGACTAGACCTTGAATTCTGTACCACAACTGCAATTCTTTTTACTCACATAATGATATCAACTGTGCTTCTGACTGCACATTAAAGGCCTTGTGCTAGCTGGTTTTCGGTGTATGTATCTTGGATGTCTACAAGGTTTCCCTCAAGAGACGGCCTACATCTCTATCCATACACTATATGTGAGTTCTTTTAAAGAATCTTCAAATAAATCCTTTCACTTCCTTACGGTGCTACGCCGCAATGACATAGCCCAAGCCGAGGCACTACCTCTTGTGGTGTCATATCACTGTAGCATGAGGCTCAGCCTCTTTTTAGTACCATACTACCCAGTATGAAGCCTTTCTGTCATGACCCGCATCCTAGAGTAAGGGCACGAGAAGTGGGTACGTCCAGCCTACGCCGCAGTGTCGGCCGTAGAACGCTGTCCTAGGTCACAACATCTAACAATATAAGGTACCTGTACAGTATATACACTCCGAATGGAGGTGACATAATAGAATACAGTCTCAATCACAACTAAGGTAGAATACGATAATAGATAGATATGAAATGAATCCACAAAGATATACAAATAGATAGAGAGTTCTAAGTGTCTAAGATAACACCAAATCCAGAAACATCCAAACTCAATACAATATCCAGAGAAATAAATACAACTGAAAATCACTACACTAGACTAAGGGTGTGTCATCCACTGCTAATGGATCCTGCTGGAGATCCAGGTCACATCAATCCTCTAGGGTAGTCCCATAATAAGTGGTACATAGTGCCTTATCCTCATCCTCCGTAATATTTTCAACAGGTCCAGTCAGAACAGGAGCGAGCACAATACATCTCATACAAATCATAACAGGTTAGGAAATATAAACATGCTAGAGAGCAAGATACATAAAACTGAAAGAACAACATGATATAAAAGAGGGTCTGTAAGTAAATAGCTACAATATGTATAAGAGAACTATCAGTGACTAGTGATTCAGAGTACAAGATAAACATGTGAACAGCTGGATGTGATTCATGGCTATACTAAAGAGGTGATTCATGACTATACTACTTTGGAATTGTTCACATGTTTAGTTCTACTCCCCCATCCCCAATCAATACACAAGGATCCAGTCAAGTTACGTTAAGATTCATGACTACGCTACTGGCTCATAACGAGTGATTCATGAATAGATTCGTGAAGGCTTTGTGATTCATGAGAGAACATGAATCACAAGCAGATTCATGATAGATTCATGATAATAGAAGCATAAGATACATGATGTAAGTAAACACACGAGACATGAGTATCTGATACTCCCGAGAGGGATAACATCTCATGAAGGGATCCATATAGTACCAATCTGTGTTACCAACGTGTCAGCATCAAGTAAAGTAATCTAAAGCAAGAATATAATCCTAAGCAAGATATAAAATGATCAGAGAATGTACTCACCTGGTATCCTGTATATCTGAAGAGAATATACTGTCTGAGGAGTGGTGTCTGGCTCCTATAGAACAGTACAAGTCACTACTTATCCAAAATAGTAAAATAGACTGCTACAATGCATTCTACATGATGTTTGGGTCAATCTAGGCTAAAGTCAACATTTGGTCAACTCTAGTCAACTACACTAGTCAAACTAGGTCAACTAGGTCAAGCCTAACCCAAACAAGTCTCACTAAGCCTAGCCAGCCTATTCTAGCAAGCACACATCAACACAATGCCTTACAATTCATTAACACACTAGTCACATGTGTATACATGCCATATACACATAGACTATATCATAAGAATACATCCCATAGGCTATATGCCATAGGAAATACATAGGCTATATGCATAGGCTATATGGGCTATCACACATTTTTTACACATTATACATGTCAACTAAATTAGTATAGGCACATATGTATATCACATTATTATTATCAAGCATATATATATATATATATATATATATATAATATATATATATATATATATATATATTATATCTAATATATATATATATATATATATATATAGAGAGAGAGAGAGAGTGATAGGGGTAATGTGGCATGTGGGTGTGTGTGTTAATATTGTGTGTGTGTGGCATACAACATAGGCTAGGTGTATATCAGTTTACATGTGTGTGTGGGTGGGCTAACAGTAGATAGGATTGTGTGTGTGTATAGGAATTAACATAGTCTATAGTGTGTTGTGTCATATGTGTGAGTGTGTGTGTACATACATTAGGATTCAGTGCACATGTGACAGTGTTCTCAGACTTTAGGGTGTAATATAATGTGTATGTGTGATATATAATGTGTGTGTGACAGTGTAATATATGTAAAAATAGTGTGTTCTCAGGAAAAGCAATAGATAGATTAGTAGTGCGTGTGTGTACAAATAGATTTTCAGTTTTAGATAGGGAATGTGTGAACACATATCAGTTTGTAGGGTGTGTGTGTAGAGCACAGTAAGGAGTGTGTCAATCTCAGGAAAATATGAATTCAGTGAATAATGTGTGTGTAATGATGAGGAACAATGCATGAAAACTGTTCTCAGTTAAATAGTTCTCAAGTTTAGATTGACAGTTCAATTAAACAATCCCAAAACCAATTCGAAACCAAATTCCTTTGTTACATCAAAACCTAACATGTACAGCATCCTAACTAACATGTTCATTAAATTTATCAATTGATATCGAACTAAACACATCATTCAAAACTATGAAACATGAACAATTGCAAGTATCAGAACATTGGGGATAACATGAATTATGAATCAAAACACAATGAAATACATGCAAAATAGGTCAGGGCCGAGTCGTACATGTGTCCAGAGTCCACACGAGTCCCCACGACTGGACACGGCATGTCCAAGTCACGAAACATGTACAGACACCATCGCGTGCACAGACTGAATCATGCTGCGATGCAGTCGCCTCGTGGACACGACACGTGACACATCATGCCACGTGGTCACGTCCACGTGTAGCCCAACACTAGGGCTACACACTGGACCCATCATGACGTGTCAAACGTGGACACGAAGCCCGTATCAGGCCGTGTCAGCACGTTTCACACGCGCAGTACAATCCCAATGCACTCAACACCACGTGTCCGACACACGACTATTTGATACGAGGCTTGGGGCTAACGTGTCAGTCATTGCCCCTCCTTTGTGCCAAACCACAGGTCGATATGTGCCCTGTGCAGTGAGCATGAGTCCTCGAGCATCAGAGCAATGCCCTAGGCTGCTACGAGCGTGTTCGTGTCCTGTTTGGATACGAACACGGTTCCAAAATAGACACAAAGCATAGGGAAACAAATAAACACATGTAGATCTACATTCCTATTCAAATAGATTTTAAAAACAGCAATAAATCACTCTTTGAGGCATTTAATCAAACACTTGTATATAGGTTATGATACGTATCCGATACGGACACGAAATCAAATACAATTGACACCAAACCAAACCTTCACTATAGCTAGGGGACACCTAGATCTAGGTTACCATGCAAAGAAAACATAATTTAATTACAATTTAAAAGGTTTTACCTATAGGTGCCAAATGGCAAGAAAAGCCCCAAATCGATTGATCTTCGTTGCTAGCCAAATCCTCCAAATTGCTCACAAACTGAAATTACTCTCCATGAACATCAAATAAAGGATGATTAAAATCTATTGCAAAAGATTTGAGTAAAAAAGGACTTGAAATGAGAAAGTTATGGATTGGGGAAGATTGCTCGTTACCTCTTTCTTTAAATATTGAAACACACAAAAGAGGCAAGAACATTCAATGAGATGCTTTATGGGGGGGGGGAACCCTAGGGGCTGGCCACATGGCTGAAATTAGGGTTAGGGTTTCATGGCATGGGCCTTGGGCCAAGTTGCAATAGTCATGGAATTAAATTCCTAAGTCATAAGTCATTGCACCTAGTCTTTATTCTCCTATTTCAAACTTGGTTCTAAATGACTAAAATTGGGTTGACTTAAGTTAGACTAGGGTCCCACCATGCTAACCAAGTCACCATAGCTAGGGTCAACATCTAGGTTAGTCTACAAAGTCTCAACCAGTCAAAGTCAAAATAACAATCACCAATTCAATAAATCAACATAAATTCAAAAATTCACAAATGACCAAAATACCTTCAATCCAAAATGTGGTAGTGATAAATCTACCCTCCTTAAAAGAATTTTGTCCTCGAAATTAAAAGACGAAACTAAACTAATGAGAAGGATAGACAATCATACCTCAAGGTCCAAAAAGATATGGGTATCGCTCGCGCATCTCATCCTCCCGCTCCCAGGTAGACTCTCCTGGAGTGATGCCTCCATGCGACGCGAACCAAGGGTATCACCTGGTTTCTCAGTACCTTCTTTCGGCGATACAGAATCTCTACTTGCTGCTCTGGATAACTGAGAGTAGGTCCCACATCAATCTTTGAATAGTCAAGTACATGGCTAGGGTCAGCCACATACCGTCTCAACTGTGAGACATGAAATACGTTGTGGACACCCACTAGTGCAGGTGGCAAGTCTAGCCTGTATGCCACATCACTGACTCTTCCGTTGATCACGAAAGGTCCGATGAAGCACGGGCTAAGCTTCCTACCTCCACCAAAACGTATGGTACCACGAGTCGGAGATATCCTCAGAAAAACCATGTCTCCGACCTAAACACAAACAAGGTCTCAAGTTACTAATAATCAACATGATCAAACAAACACAACAACAACCTACTCCTAATCCTATCTCCAGTCAAACTAAGTCAAACATAGTCAATGGTCACTATCGGTCAACAACTAGTCAATTTGTCAACATCCAAGTACTTGGTCAACAACTGGTCAACTTCTTAGGGTTTTACCTATGCTAGCTATCTAGGTGTTGGCAACTAAAAATTAGCCACACAAAATAAACTCTATAATAGACTAACTCTTAACTTCCCAAGTCCTATCAAGTCACCCATAACTAAATACCTATTATCTAAGCACACAAATCCCAATACCACATATACATAAGCTCAAGAACAACAACCCATTACATATATCCTAAGTATGTCATATATATATATATATATATATATATATATATATATATGACAAAAGAATATATATATATATATATAATATAATATAATATATAATATATATATTCTTTTGTCATTATATATATATATATATATATATATATATATATATATATAATATTATATATATATAATATATATATGACAAAAGAATATTATATATATATATATATATATAGATATATATATAAGATATATATATGACAAAGAATATATATATATCTATATATATATATTATATATATATATCTATATATATATAATATATATATTATTATATATATATATATATATATATATATATATATAAAACTGATCATCAAAGTGTTAAAGTAGACTAAACTCATAAGAACTAAACAAATGCTTAGAAATTAGGCTAAGGATGAATGGTCTGAAATATCAATGTAGGCAAAGGGATTGATGCTAAGGAGACTGAATTTATAAGCAAAAAGGATGGGACATTAAGGTCTACTTGTAAGTTAAAGTGAAAGGAAACTTACATGGACTGAAACATGCCTTTAGATCAAACCTGGGCCTCTCCTCTCTGTCTGGACTGAACATCTACTAAACTACATGTAGGACGGTGGTCTAAAAGAAGTGAACCAAACTGGTGTGCAGGGAATGCAATAGGCAGTATACTGCAAATGAGTGCAGACTACATACCAAAACAAAATACATTACATATATACAAGCTATATATATTTAACTCTCATCACCTCAAACTCTACTCAAAGTCTAACAACACACACTCCCTACCACATGCTTATCACTCCAATAAAGGGGTCCGATACTGTAGGGTGTATTGGGACAGAATAGTAGTGTAACATGGCTGTACTTGAAGATGCAGAACAATCATATGTAGGATAATGATATGTAGGACACATACATATGGAGAATTGAATTAATGCCCAGGTAGTGGCTTTTGGAAGACTGAACCAACAATGAAAGAAAGGGTTTGGATATGTATCTGGACAGATGGGCTAAACAAGTATCATCTGTATCTAAGAATGAAAGAGGGACAAAACAAATGATCAAGGGAGAACTCTTATTAACAACCCACATTATATCCCCAATGTATACAACTGTCCTAAATGGACTGAACTACCATGCCCAAAAAGGTTTAGACTCCACTGTAGGACAGGTACTGCAGGTTATAATGAAGGGTATTGCAAGGCTATCAAGTAAAGTAAAATGCTAAGATATGCAATATGTTACCATGTACAAAAGTAAGGATGAGTGCAGTCCTCTAATTTGTATGATTCTAACCCTCTAGATATGTAGAATATGTTAAGGGGTTGATGGTTATATTGGTGAGTCAATAATTGGGGTCTAAACAATGGCCTAGTAAAATCTATGATGCAACATGGTAGGTAATGGAATGTTGAGTGCAGTGAACAACTTGTACAAGTCTAACCAAGGGAACAAGGTATATAGTGAAGGGTCTGCACACTGCCTATAAAGGTTGATCAACATGACTGAACTCAACACAAAAAGAACTTAACTAAAATAGAAAACTGGACCAAATATAGGCTAAACAACATGTCAATAACCCTATACAATAATAACCTATAGATACCAGCCAACCCATATCCCATATGCCAATATCATCTGTAACCTATCTATATAAAAGACCTCTCAGTCTTAGGTGAAACTACAACTACACTCAAGGACAAGCTCTGGTCAAGGGTGCCTTACTGGAAAGGATAAGGGAAAAATAATAATAAATCATCAAGGCTATAGGGCATACTAACATCCTATATGAAAACTGGTTGGTATTATAAATAACAGAGGAATCATCTACAATGAGTTATTATTCTAATACCAATGCTAACTATCATCTCTAGGGTACAGACACTCTACAAGTCATCATATCATTACACTATGAAAGAACTACATATGAATAAGCTCTACAAAACTAAAATCCCTACTCTTAAGTTATTTGATGATGGAAAATAATTTTATAACAACAGAAGGGTATGATAGAGATGATATGTTTAAAAACCTTATCAAGATACAATCTGATAATCATATACGTCTGTCCAAAATCATATTACTCAGAGTCCTCGCCATGCCAGTAAGCAAGGCTGCGATAAATGATAGATTCCATAACTGGGGTATGCACCTCTATAATCATGTCGTCTAGAATTTCGCTATGCCGACTAGTATAGCTGCAAAAAATTCTAAATCTCATAACCAAGATATGTACATCCGAAGTCAGGTCTCTACGTTTCTGCCACGCCAGCTAATATGGCTGCGATAAACTACTGGTTCCATAATCAAGTAGACGTCTTACCATCCCTGTTATTCCCGTCAACATATGTTATCAGAAAATATCATAACTCAGTCCATAAAATTCATCTCGATAGAAAAATCAAAATCAACACGATCCATGAAAATTAAATTCAATAATCAAGGAGTAAGGGTGAACAAAACAAGGGAAGGATTTCAATTTGAAGTTTAATAAGATTCTCAAGGGTCGTCCCAGAAATTTCTTAAGGATTTCTAACTGTGATTGAGTACCTTCAAAAATATCCTGTCACGACCCGCACCCGCTTTTGGACGTAAGTTCGTGAGCAAGCCAGCTACGTATCGATCGGACTCCAGCCCGACTCGAATACGTACACGCTGTCAAGGCTATGGTATACTGCCAAATCATGGCAATGCAATCTATATCTCAATCCACAATAAAATATGAAACATGAATGAACAATTATGGGTCATGGTCTGCAGCCCATTAGCATATTGTTCGATTAGACTCCAAGACAATATGAGTCTATAAAATAAGCAAAATATATCCTGGTATGGAATATAAAGCACGAAAGGATAATAAGGAAATATCACAAACAAATACCTGTATCCCTGCAGGTGTAATCACTACCATCATGATCCGCTAACAAACTCCACGCAATCAGCTACCTGAAGAGATCATCAGGTCCTCAGAGGACTAGCAAGATAAAGGAAGAACATGCCATTATGACAATAAATAACATGCATAAAAGGAATGACAGAAATATGGCACTCTACTTCTAAACAAATACATGACAACGCAACATCAAGGACAATGTTTAACACTTGGGCTAACAGACAGGGTACCATGACAATCGTAGCTCATCCGAAACTACGACCAACAGAATAATCACAATCGTATCTCCTGCGAAAATAACGACAAACAGAATATCACAACCGTAGCACGAAACTAC
>JANAVB010014599.1:1286069-1392877 GCA_029216955.1 Iris pallida
ACTGTGAGACATGAAATACGTTGTGGACACCCACTAGTGCAGGTGGCAAGTCTAGCCTGTATGCCACATCACTCTTCCGTTGATCACGAAAGGTCGATGAAGCACGGGCTAAGCTTCCTACCTCCACCAAAACGTATGGTACCACGAGTCGGAGATATCCTCAGAAAAACCATGTCTCCGACCTAAACACAAACAAGGTCTCAAGTTACTAATAATCAACATGATCAAACAAACACAACCAACCTACTCCTAATCCTATCTCCAGTCAAACTAAGTCAAACATAGTCAATGGTCAACTATCGGTCAACAACTAGTCAATTTGTCAACATCCAAGTACTTGGTCAACAACTGGTCAACTTCTTAGGGTTTTACCTATGCTAGCTATCTAGGTGTTGGCAACTAAAAATTAGCCACAAAAATAAACTCTATAATAGACTAACTCTTAACTTCCCAAGTCCTATCAAGTCACCCATAACTAAATACCTATTATCTAAGCACACAAATCCCAATACCACATATACATAAGCTCAAGAACAACAACCCATTACATATATCCTAAGTATGTCATATATATATATATATATATATATATATATATATATATATGACAAAAGAATATATATATATATATATATATATATATATATATATATATATATATATATATATTCTTTTGTCATATATATATATATATATATATATATATATATATATATATATATATATATATATATATATATATATATATATGACAAAAGAATATATATATATATATATATATATATATATATATATATATATATATATATATATATGACAAAAGAATATATATATATATATATATATATATATATATATATATATATATATATATATATATATATATATATATATATATATATATATATATATATATATATATATATATATAAAACTGATCATCAAAGTGTTAAAGTAGACTAAACTCATAAGAACTAAACAAATGCTTAGAAATTAGGCTAAGGATGAATGGTCTGAAATATCAATGTAGGCAAAGGGATTGATGCTAAGGAGACTGAATTTATAAGCAAAAAGGATGGGACATTAAGGTCTACTTGTAAGTTAAAGTGAAAGGAAACTTACATGGTGACTGAAACATGCCTTTAGATCAAACCTGGGCCTCTCCTCTCTGTCTGGACTGAACATCTACTAAACTACATGTAGGACGGTGGTCTAAAAGAAGTGAACCAAACTGGTGTGCAGGGAATGCAATAGGCAGTATACTGCAAATGAGTGCAGACTACATACCAAAACAAAATACATTACATATATACAAGCTATATATATTTAACTCTCATCACCTCAAACTCTACTCAAAGTCTAACAACACACACTCCCTACCACATGCTTATCACTCCAATAAAGGGGTCCGATACTGTAGGGTGTATTGGGACAGAATAGTAGTGTAACATGGCTGTACTTGAAGATGCAGAACAATCATATGTAGGATAATGATATGTAGGACACATACATATGGAGAATTGAATTAATGCCCAGGTAGTGGCTTTTGGAAGACTGAACCAACAATGAAAGAAAGGGTTTGGATATGTATCTGGACAGATGGGCTAAACAAGTATCATCTGTATCTAAGAATGAAAGAGGGACAAAACAAATGATCAAGGGAGAACTCTTATTAACAACCCACATTATATCCCCAATGTATACAACTGTCCTAAATGGACTGAACTACCATGCCCAAAAAGGTTTAGACTCCACTGTAGGACAGGTACTGCAGGTTATAATGAAGGGTATTGCAAGGCTATCAAGTAAAGTAAAATGCTAAGATATGCAATATGTTACCATGTACAAAAGTAAGGATGAGTGCAGTCCTCTAATTTGTATGATTCTAACCCTCTAGATATGTAGAATATGTTAAGGGGTTGATGGTTATATTGGTGAGTCAATAATTGGGGTCTAAACAATGGCCTAGTAAAATCTATGATGCAACATGGTAGGTAATGGAATGTTGAGTGCAGTGAACAACTTGTACAAGTCTAACCAAGGGAACAAGGTATATAGTGAAGGGTCTGCACACTGCCTATAAAGGTTGATCAAACATGACTGAACTCAACACAAAAAGAACTTAACTAAAATAGAAAACTGGACCAAATATAGGCTAAACAACATGTCAATAACCCTATACAATAATAACCTATAGATACCAGCCAACCCATATCCCATATGCCAATATCATCTGTAACCTATCTATATATAAAGACCTCTCAGTCTTAGGTGAAACTACAACTACACTCAAGGACAAGCTCTGGTCAAGGGTGCCTTACTGGAAAGGATAAGGGAAAAATAATAATAAATCATCAAGGCTATAGGGCATACTAACATCCTATATGAAAACTGGTTGGTATTATAAATAACAGAGGAATCATCTACAATGAGTTATTATTCTAATACCAATGCTAACTATCATCTCTAGGGTACAGACACTCTACAAGTCATCATATCATTACACTATGAAAGAACTACATATGAATAAGCTCTACAAAACTAAAATATCCCTACTCTTAAGTTATTTGATGATGGAAAATAATTTTATAACAACAGAAGGGTATGATAGAGATGATATGTTTAAAAACCTTATCAAGATACAATCTGATAATCATATACGTCTGTCCAAAATCATATTACTCAGAGTCCTCGCCATGCCAGTAAGCAAGGCTGCGATAAATGATAGATTCCATAACTGGGGTATGCACCTCTATAATCATGTCGTCTAGAATTTTCGCTATGCCGACTAGTATAGCTGCAAAAAATTCTAAATCTCATAACCAAGATATGTACATCCGAAGTCAGGTCTCTACGTTTCTGCCACGCCAGCTAATATGGCTGCGATAAACTACTGGTTCCATAATCAAGTAGACGTCTTACCATCCCTGTTATTCCCGTCAACATATGTTATCAGAAAATATCATAACTCAGTCCATAAAAATTCATCTCGATAGAAAAATCAAAATCAACAACGATCCATGAAAATTAAATTCAATAATCAAGGAGTAAGGGTGAACAAAACAAGGGAAAGGATTTCAATTTGAAGTTTAATAAGATTCTCAAGGGTCGTCCCAGAAATTTCTTAAGGATTTCTAACTGTGATTGAGTACCTTCAAAATATATCCTGTCACGACCCGCACCCGCTTTTTGGACGTAAGTTCGTGAGCAAGCCAGCTACGTATCGATCGGACTCCAGCCCGACTCGAATACGTACACGCTGTCAAGGCTATGGTATACTGCCAAATCATGGCAATGCAATCTATATCTCAATCCACAATAAAAATATGAAACATGAATGAACAATTATGGGTCATGGTCTGCAGCCCATTAGCATATTGTTCGATTAGACTCCAAGAACAATATGAGTCTATAAAATAAGCAAAATATATCCTGGTATGGAATATAAAGCACGAAAGGATAATAAGGAAATATCACAAACAAATACCTGTATCCCTGCAGGTGTAATCACTACCATCATGATCCGCTAACAAACTCCACGCAATCAGCTACCTGAAGAGATCATCAGGTCCTCAGAGGACTAGCAAGATAAAGGAAGAACATGCCATTATGACAATAAATAACATGCATAAAAGGAATGACAGAAATATGGCACTCTACTTCTAAACAAATACATGACAACGCAACATCAAGGACAATGTTTAACACTTGGGCTAACAGACAGGGTACCATGACAATCGTAGCTCATCCGAAACTAACGACCAACAGAATAATCACAATCGTATCTCCTGCGAAAATAACGACAAACAGAATATCACAACCGTAGCACGAAACTAACGGCCAACAGAATCATCAATACAACCGAAGCTCATCCGAACTACCGGCCAACAGAAACTATCATATAGCCCGCGTGCCTAGTAAATGTCCTGTATGTCACAAGGAACTATACAGGTGTCCGGTCAAGTCGAATCAAGTCAAGTACAACTAACAGGTCAAGACATGTCAAGTGAATGTGACTCAGGACAAGAAAATACTACCAGGACCTATACATGGAGTAACAGTGATATACTGGATAAAGAAAATAATGTATGCGCACGTAAATGAGGAAAATATCACTGACATGAACATAAGAAGCAGATAATGAAATGTGACAGGAAAGAAACTGCAATATAGAAAAATGCATGAAAATACTGTACAGTGGGCAAGGTATACTTGCCTGTGGTCCAAGGTTGTGTTGGCTCCTCCAATATCACGCCTAGCCAAAACACGCATATTGATAGATACAAGGTTAATATTCTTCTTATAAAATTGTATTAATGCATATTACTTAATCCTAATTATTTATATATTAGTACACTTAGGTTATCCAAAGTTATATACTGAAAACTTGTTTTTTCTAATTACCTTGTGAAATTAAGAGGCAAATATTTTAGAGTTTAGGTATAGGGTGGCAATTACTAATTAGTGGGAGGTTTTATATGCAAAAGTGCAACTAAAAGCTAACATGTAAAGAGAAATATTCTCTTACAACAAAACCATCCACTATTCTAATTAAAGAAAAATGGGGGCTTATTTGCAAATAAATACCACCATGACTTGTTCTCTTAACAACAAGAAAGAGATATATATAATGCCAATCGATTAGATAGCCTAGTAATTAATATGTCATGTCACCTACCTATACCTATTTTAATTTGGCTAACTTATATATTTGAATATACACCTTATGGTGAATAGTAGCCAACATCTTTTCCTACTTTTTTTTATTTCAAAGTCACAACACACATATTTAGGTTAGGTGTTAACATATATATTAATAAGAACATTCATGCTAAATAAAATAAAATGAAGGGGCTACACCAAATTGTTAATGGGGAGGGTTTGTTTTCACGTGAAGTTATTGCCCACCTTTATCATGTGCACAGTTGCTTCCTTCCTATATATTAACTTAGTGAGTAGAAGCCATGTGAATGGTGTAGTTCCTCTTGCTTCTAAATAAAGGGCGACAGGGGCTCGAATATTTACCAGTGGCTTGATTGGCTTCCCTTATGGAAGAGACAGCGTTGGAAGAAGTGTAACGTCCCAGTCACAAAATACGTAGGACTAGGAACGTAGACATGCCAGCCGTATAGTATATATACGTAAGCTGTAAAATGCAGTAGAACCATGACTAATCTCATCCACACAAAATAAAAGATACCATATAATGATAATGAATTGTCTTGATACGTTATGTTGGGTGGAGACAAATCCACTACCAACAAGTAAGAAAAAATACATGGAAAATGAAATGAGTTTGGCGGGCGAAGCGAAGACGATCAAAGTACAATCATCCTCGAAAAAATAGTGACGATCATGGCCATGGCTAGAACACCTGCGAAAGACAAGAACACACACCTGACGAGATAACCAGATCCTCAGAGGGACGTAACAAGATACAATAAACATGCCATATATAAATACCGAATATAAAATATGCCACAATCAAAGAAAGTGATAAGACATAAATAAGGCAACCTAACCGTACTAAAGTTAACATGCAGTTTGAGAAACAATCCTTCGATGCATGAGCCCTGGCTGTAAATGGGATCTGGTATAGTCCCCACTTGGGCACCAGTGAGCACAGCGCATGACGTTTAAAAATGACAGTGGCAAACCTGAGAGGCTAAACATACCCGTATCTCCAGCAGAGCTTCCGGGTTACAAGGGAAGTGCAATCGAAGCCCATACGTCAGGTATTGTTCTCCCCACCCGATGCTCTTGTTTAAGTCGCATCCACAACCATATACCTCTACTAACTGCTAAGTCTCCTAACATGCCTCTATTAGCAGTTAGCCCTAACGCATGCACATGGGGGATCAGCCCACACGCAAGAACCTCTACATGCTACTCGTCTCACATATCCTCGTGGTACAACTGTGTCAAGGTATATGCAATACACTACAAATGGTAGTTTCTTAACTCTAAGTCCATATGCAATAAAAAGATAATAACAAAGTACATCTAATATCACTGAGTAGACAGTAAATCAAGAACTATAAGAACTGAAAATAAATGAACAGTGATATGTAATAAAATACAAACTGAATATAAACAGTATAATTGCAAGGTATCTTGTCTGGTGTGTCGCCTGGTGGTGCGATGTTCTGTCATGTTCCAATAGTCCAATATCCATGGTCGATGTGTAGGGATCCGAGGTCGCGAGAAAATAGGCAAGCATGATTAGTCACGAGTAGTAAGGATAATTGGAAGAATTTGTGGAGTAGATACAAATTCTTAGAAAATATTTCTATTACTTTAAAAACATGTTTACTTGTACAAATTCATTTACGAAAATACTTGAAAATATTTTTATATAATAATTTTTTGAAAATTACACCTTTATTAGTCAAATTACTCTAAGTTGTAAAATATGATTATGGTGGAAACTAGATTTCACAATTTAAAATAAATATTTAACAATATTTGTAAATCGTTTAGACCAAAAGTATAACTGGTCAAATATATGTGCATATAAATCGAAAGGTATATTTCGGCATTTTAAAAGCTAGAAAATAATAGTAATAATAATAATGTAAGTAATAACATTTAACCAAACAACAAACTAATATTAATAATAATATATAAATGATAAAATAATTGACACCTTTTTAGATAAATGATAATAATAATAATAATAATAATAATAATAATAATAATAATAATAATAATAATAAATAATACTTATAATGATATTAATGAATAATACTAATAATAATAAATATAATAGTGATGATGATATCAGTTATAATAATACTGATAATAATAATATAATTACATTATTAATCCCTAAACTATCATCCCATTCTCCCCCTTTAACAAATGTGCGAGAGAGAGAGAAAGTTGAGATCGGAGAGGGAGAGAGAGGTGGAGGGCTTACAGAAGGGGTCGGCGGCGCGGGCTGAGCGCGCACGGCGAGGCAGAGTTCGAGGAGACGGCTTCGCGTGCGTGGAGGCGTATGCTCCGGATCTGGCGGAGAGGTTCTCGGCGGGGCAACTGGCGCACGGCGATGGCTACTTGCAGGAGCGGCCGGTCGGTCGGCCACGCCTCGACGAATAGACGTGAGAAGTCGGAGGAGCTGTTGCGCGATCGGCGGCACGATGGTTCGCCGATCGGAGAGGAGAGAGGGGGCGGCGCGATGGGGCGGATGCTCGGATCTGGCTGCGGGCAGAGCTCGCCGGCAGGCGGGCGGATGAGGTGTGGAGGAGGCGGCGCACGCAACCACGGCCACGAGAGTTCAGGCGGTGGCGGGGCTTCTCGGCGCGGCAGTGCACGGCCGGTCAGGTTAGGGTTTTTAGATTGTTCGGGTTTATATTTTTTTTGGCTGTAGTGGTGGTTACACTGGTGGTGGTGGGTCAGGAAGTTTGGTCGTACCGGAAGGAGAAGAAGGTTTGGCGGTGGTCGGCCGTACCGGTTGTGGTGGCCGGAGGTGGTGGGTCGATTATGATGTTGGTGATGGTGTGGAGTCAGGTTCGGAGTAGGTGGTAATGGCCGGGGGAGTCTGGCGATCAAATCTCACGACCTGGGTGTGGCGACGTTGGTTGTTCTTGATGGTGGTGGTGGAAGTTGGCCTTGGCTGTCGGCCGATTTGGCCAGGGTCGATGACAGGGTTAGTGGTGTTGACTTGGGGTCGGGCAGAGGAAAGATAATCTGGTGGTGGCAGTGATGACGACGGGGCAAGGACGGTTTGTTGTCGATACAGCGAGGCGGAACAGGGGCATGACTTAGGTTTAAGTGTCGTGTCGGGATGAGTTCGACACGGCTGGGTTGGACGTCCGGTTTGTCGGACAGGATGAAAATTATGTATTTGTATAATAGAAATTATAGTGGATGTAGAGGCACAGACACGATGCACAATCTGTGGATGGAAAAATTTATGGAGGAGTACCTCTCCTTTTATAGGAGGTAGAAATTCCCAGTTGGATAGGGATTGTGTCACGACCCGATCCCAAGTTAATGGGTCGAACCGGACCATGCCCAGCCTGCACCGTGGTGAGACGACGGCAGTAAGCTGTTCTATTACAGGTTTCACAACAACACAAGTACATTTGTCACAACTGATATATTCGGAATTGAAACTTTGTTTAATAGAATATTCAGAAATACAACTGGAAGGGAATTACTGAAATAAACTACAAACTCCAAATAAAAGAAAATACAGAAAAGGAAACTATCTAAACATCAGGTTCAGCAGTCCCAGGATCAACGTCCTCCAAAGACGGCTCCGATACCGTCGCAGGGTAGAGAACCGAGTCGTAATAGCTATTATAGCATAGCTCTTCATCCTCAGTGCTACCTAAAATGTTGTCTCCAGTCAGGAGGGAGCAAGAACGAAGTATGCATTTCATATCTTAAATAGTAATTGGAAAGTGCAGGATAAACAGTTTAAAATAACAATTTTCAGCAGTTTAAAACAGTTCAGTGTGTTTTGAATATGCAAACGTTTATGACCGGCTTGGGTTGAGCAGTAGTATCCTAGCGATACGATATGGCTTATCCCCGTGTGTGAGAGGGGTAAGCTAACACAGTCAGTTCAGTAGGGGCTTTGGTCATAAACGTCTACACTATTCCCCCAGTCCCAGATTCAGTAACAGTAACAGTCGGTAGAGTTCCGTGCCAGCAGTGTGGTTTAACATGCAGCTTAACTTTACTAAATAAAATACAAGAATACACAGTTCGAAACTTGCCTTGTATTAGATTGATTGGAAAGACGAGTCGGTACCAAGGAGGAACGTCAGTTGTATCTTCGAGTTCCAAATTTTCGTTGGCGGGGAGCCGCGGGAAGAACTTGGGGAGAGTCGAAACAGCGTTCGGACAACGCTGGATCGGGTGCACGGGATCGCGGATCTGAACAGCGGGAAGAACTCCGCGGATCTGGACAGCGGGGTGCGCCGCGAAGCGCTGGACCCGCGGAAGAGGGGCGACGACGGGGAGTTCGGCTCGGGAGAAAGGGGCCGTGGATCTGGAGCGGCGGGCGGGGTACGCCGCCGGCGGAAGGCCGCGCGGAGAGGCGCTGGATGGGGTGCAACCTCGACGACGTGGCCGAAAATGGCCGGGTGGCTAGCGGGGAGCCGCTGGCGCGCGGGAAGGTCGGGAAAGCGGGGGTCGGGGTTCGTCGGGGAGCGGCGCTGCCGAAGGTGGGCGGCCGCTCGGGCCGAGCGGTGGCCGGCGGGGCGGACACGGCCGAGGAGGGGCACGGAGAGGCACGCGCGGTCGGGGTGCTGCCGGAGTTGGCGGCGTCGGCGAGATGGCGGGGCGCGCAGGTCGGCGTCGGGAGTAAGCTCGGCCGAGAGGGTTAGGTGGGAGAAAGGGTTTGAGAGTTTCTGTTCCAGGGAGGGAGAGGAAGAGATGAGTACGAGAGAAGAGAGTGTTGAGAGTTTTGTGAGAAAAGCCCTGTGAGTGTGAGAGTGGGAAATGAGGAGATATAATAAAGGGGGTGGTGTGTGCTGAACGTTTGAGAAGGTGGGGGGTTAGGTGTGTGCTGGAGAGCAAAGAGAGGGGAGAGAGTTAAGGAGGAGTTGAGAATGTGAAACGAGGGGTTGTGAGGAGTTACGGAAATGAGGGGGTAAGTTTTGGTCCAAATTGGACCAGCTCAAATTCATTTTTTTTAATTAATTAAAACCAAGTCAAATTCAGGATTAAAAAGGAATAGGAAGAATGGGCTCGGGCCTGGGTCTGGGCTCAAAATCAAAAATTCAAGTTGTCATAATTAATTTCCAAATTCTTTCCATCCAAAAATATATAATAATTATAATATTAATAATAACAATAATTTTGAAAACGTTTTATTAATAATACCAAAACTCTATTTAAATAATTAGCTACAAAATACTGGGTTTCACAATCTTCCCTCCTTAGAAAATTTTGTCCTCGAAATTTAAAGTAAGGTAGGAAAGACAAACATGTACGGGTACTGCGCCCGTAACTCAGGTCCAACCATAAGGATTTCCAAGGCAGTCGTGGATGAGACGGTTTAGGGACAAGTTTTATGATATTATCCACGCAGAAAAATACAAAGGCGAACCAAAGTACACGAGGTTGATCAGACCATCATGCACCGGTCCTGATTAGACAATATATTAGTGGGTGCACCCAATAAAATACTGTCATGATCAAGCTTGATAAAGAGATAGCTTGCAAAACTAGGCTAACTTCGTCAGCATCAGTCAAGTTTAAAACGAAAAGATAAGAAAATAGGAGTTTAAGTGATGGCTCAAATTCTGATCTTCTTCTTACCTCTGACTAGGCTTGCTACTGGTTTCTCTGGCACTGAAAGGTTAAGTCCAATCTTCAGCTCTGAATTGTTCAAAACGTGACTCGGAATCCGAAATGTAGTGTCTGAGCTGTGACGTAGAAGACGTTGCACACTCTCAAGATTAGCTGGTAGAGCTAACTGGTACGCTACTTCCAACTCGTCTTAAACTTTAAATGACCTGATGTACCTGGCCTCAATTTCCAGCTCCGTCAAAACTGATTGTTCCTCTGGTAGGAGAAAACTTCACCAAAAGCAATTTGGTCTTCCCAAGACCTACCAAAATCCAAGACGCAAAATCTCAATACACCTTCAAGCGTCTGGATTGACCTCTCTGCTTGCTCGTCCCGCGGTACTCCATGAATTTGGTAGATGTGCTTCTCGTATAATGCTGCCCACTTCTTAGTGGATAACCAACTTTGAAGGAAAAAAGTGTGCTGACTTAGTCAGTCTGTTTACTAAAATCCAATTGGTGCCCTTCCCTCCTTAGGAACAAGGCAAACCTTACTCAAAGTTCATTGTTATATGCTTCTACTTCCACTCCGAATTGTCTAGCGGCTCCAACAAACTTGTTGTTCTCTTGCTAAATTCCTCATGTTGACAAATTCACATCTAATCCTATTCCTGGAATTGTCCTTCTTTATTCTATAACACCAATCAATGGAGGCATATTCCGATACATCTTATTATCTCCTGAATTTATGGAATACTGCAACTGGTGCATTTCTTTCATCAACTCGCTCCTTCGTTTGTCAGCCGATACGCAAAGTCTCGCACCATTCTTCAGAGTTCCAATGCTGATTAATTTAGAAACCCTCAAGTGTTCCTGCCAACACTTGATCTCTAAGCCTGCAAAGTGCCTTGTTTTGGAACTACGTTCTCTTGATTTTGTCCTTCAGCCTCGAACTTTATCAATACTGAATCAGCATCCAGCTCCGTCCTTCTATCTCCAGATAGTATAACCTCCAGTCCAAACTTTTCGATGTCTGCTAGCAGGTGCTAGTCCTTGGTTATGAACTTCGCCATCAGTATCAACTAAGTGCATCAGCGACCACATTAGCCTTACCTGAATGGTACTGTAGGTTGATGTCGAAATCCTTTATCTGCTTCAGCCATCTTCTTAGTCTAACATTCAGCCCTTTCTGAGTGAAGACATATTCAGACTTTTGTAGTCCGTATATATTTCACTCCCTTTCCATAAATCATGCTTCCATAGCTTCAAAAATAATTGCAGTAAATTCAAATTAGGCGTGGGATGATTCTTCTCATGAGTCTGTAGTTGCCTACACGTGTAAGCAATTACTTTCCATGTTGTTGAAGAACGCAACCCAGTCCTCTTCCAGAGGCATTACTGTAAATTGAGAACCCACCGGTTCCTGCGGGTAGCGCAAGGATTGGTGTAGTGGTAAGTCTCTTCTTCAACTCCTCAATGCCGTCTGGCAAACTTTCGTTCAGATGAACTCTTCATTCTTCCAAGTGAGCTTCGTCATTGGCTCAGCAATCTTGACGAAATCTTTCACGAACTTCTGATAGTAGCCGGCCAAGTTCAAAAATCTTCCGAATTGAACTTGGGGTATATCACTCTTCAACAACAGCTATCTTCCATCGAAATTTCTTCTCTTGACAACATGGCCAAAAGTCTACCTTGTCAAGAATCCACGTTCAGATAACTTACCATAAAAATTTCTTTTTCCTCAAAGTTTCCAAAATTTCCTCAGGTGTTCCTTATGCTCTTCTTCAGTCTTCAAGTATATCAGAATGTTATCTATGGAGAAGATAAACTGATTCAAATACTCATGAAAATCTCTGTTCATGAGATTCATGAACACAGCAGGAGCATTTGTCAGTCTAACGTCCTGACCAAAGAAAACTACCCATACTTGGTGTTCGAACGCGGTCTTGGAAATGTCCTCTTTTCTGACTTTGATTTGATGGTAGTCAAATCTTAAGTCAAACTTCGAAACACCTTAACTCCACACAACCAGATCAAACAGATCCTCGATCCGGGCAGAAAGTAATTGTTCTTTAGTGTCTGGTAATTGATGCACATCCGTTTGTTCCATCCTTCTGGGGCACAAATAAGATAGATACTCCCTAAGGTAAAGTTCCACTCTGATAAATCCTAGAGCCTTCATTGATCTGGTCCTTCATCTTCTTGGCCACCTTCGGGTTGACTCCGTAACATCCTTTAGAAATAGGGAAAAAGCCAGGGACTAAGTCAAGGGTGAAACCTATGTCTAGATCTGGGATAATCCGGGGAGACTATCAGGAAAAACATCTGCCATAAGGGTGTAACTAAAAGCTTCTATTCATATGGAAAATTACAGCAGAAACTCTTATGTTTGATCTAAGGACATCCTGTTACAACTTCCAAAAAGATGATGCTATTCAGCGGTTCTAGGTACTATTCTTCATGGTCCTGGCTCTTGCATGAGCAGTCTCCAACTGCTTCATTTCCTATGAACCTCGAGTATGCATCATGCCTTATTGTAAGGGGCAGGGTCTGCTGGATAGAAAGAGGGTCCCTAGGTTGTGGCCTAACAGGTGTTGCTGGGATATGAGCTCTGGTTTGATAGAAAGATAAGGGGCAGTCCTTTACCCGATGTTCAGCAGATCCACATGCCAAACATTGTCCCAATATCTTGCGGCAACGAACGGTCTGATGACCAGGCCTCTTGCAATAGTTACAAGCCCATAGCTTCTTACGACAAGGCTGCCGGAAAGTAGGATACTTGATGGGACCTAAATATCTTCTAGATTCAGGGGTATCCTTCCTAGGACAAAAGTTCTGCTCTAACTTGGTTGGGGATAACTAAGGCTACATCATGACGTTCTTCATGTCTTCTCTCGTGATATTCTTCTGTTCCTGCTGGGCTTCATCTTGAGCTTTCTGGAACTCCAGGATTTCTTGAAATAGGACAACCATTTGGAAGATGATTGCTGGTACTGGTGGAGCAACAAAAATGGATACTCCACCAAGGAAATGCAACTCAGTTTGAGATGAGGTAGGAATCGCCAGTGTAGTGAAAACTTCACTGGATGCAGTATGGGGACGGTCAAACAGCCGCGAGAGAAAAGACCCTGGGCTTGGTTGAGGAGATGGGGTATGATCCGGAGATAACACCTCATCGCCAGCAGGATTTGGTCAACGGTCATTCTCTGGAAGGTTTAGGACGCACACACATAAGCAAGGTAGCCTACCGGTCTATAATCAAGCAAAAATATTTATTTATATATGAATCGGACCTATGTCGTGACAAATTAATGTTCTAGTGTTCTAATTGTTTCTAGATAGGTTTTCCTAAGTTGTTGTTGTGGACCTGCATGGGCTACCACTGAAAACATGTCACGACCCAATCCCAAGTTAATGGGTCGAACCGGACCATGCCCAGCCTGCACCGTGGTGAGACGGCGGCAGTAAGCTGTTCCATTGCAGGTTTCATAACAACACAAGTACATTTGTCACAACTGATATATTCGGAATTGAAACTTTGTTTAATAGAATATTCAGAAATACAACTGGAAGGAAATTACTGAAATAAACTACAAACTCCAAATAAAAGAAAATACAGAAAAGGAAACTATCTAAACAACAGGTTCAGCAGTCCCAGGATCAACGTCCTCCAAAGACGGCTCTGATACCGTCGCAGGGTAGAGAACCGAGTCGTAATAGCTATTATAGCATAGCTCTTCATCCTTAGTGCTACCTAAAATATTGTCTCCAGTCAGGAGGGAGCAAGAACGAAGTATGCATTTCATATCTTAAATAGTAATTGGAAAGTGCAGGATAAACAGTTTAAAATAACAATTTTCAGCAGTTTAAAACAGTTCAGTGTGTTTTGAATATGCAAACGTTTATGACCGGCTTGGGTTGAGCAGTAGTATCCTAGCGATACGATATGGCTTATCCCCGTGTGTGAGAGGGGTAAGCTAACACAGTCAGTTCAGTAGGGGCTTTGGTCATAAACGTCTACACTATTCCCCCAGTCCCAGATTCAGTAATAGTAACAGTCGGTAGAGTTCCGTGCCAGCAGTGTGGTTTAACATGCAGCTTAACTTTACTAAATAAAATACAGGAATACACAGTTCGAAACTTGCCTTGTATTAGATTGACTGGAAAGACGAGTCGGTACCGAGGAGGAACGTCAGTTGTATCTTCGAGTTCCAAATTTCCGTTGGCGAGGAGCCGCGGGAAGAACTTGGGGAGAGTCGAAACAGCGTTCGGACAACGCTGGATCGGGTGCACGGGATCGCGGATCTGAACAGCGGGGAGAACTCCGCGGATCTGGACAGCGGGGTGCACCGCGAAGCGCTGGACCCGCGGAAGAGGGGCGACGACGGGGAGTTCGGCTCGGGAGAAAGGGGCCGTGGATCTGGAGCGGCGGGCGGGGTACGCCGCCGGCGGGAGGCCGCGCGGAGAGGCGCTGGATGGGGGGCAACCTCGACGACGTGGCCGAAAATGGCCGGGTGGCTAGCGGGGAGCCGCTGGCGCACGGGGAGGCCGGGAAAGCGGGGGTCGGGGTTCGCCGGGGAGTGGCGCTGCCGAAGGTGGGCGGCCGCTCGGGCCGAGCGGTGGCCGGCGGGGCGGACACGGCCGAGGAGGGGCGCGGAGAGGCACTCGCGGTCGGGGTGCTGCCGGAGTTGGCGGCGTCGGCGAGATGGCGGGGCGCGCAGGTCGGCGTCGGGAGTAAGCTCGGCCGAGAGGGTTAGGTGGGAGAAAGGGTTTGAGAGTTTCTGTTCCAGGGAGGGAGAGGAAGAGATGAGTACGAGAGAAGAGAGTGTTGAGAGTTTTGTGAGAAAAGCCCTGTGAGTGTGAGAGTGGGAAATGATGAGATATAATAAAGGGGGTGGTGTGTGCTGAACGTTTGAGAAGGTGGGGGGTTAGGTGTGTGCTGGAGAGCAAAGAGAGGGGAGAGAGTTAAGGAGGAGTTGAGAAAGTGAAACGAGGGGTTGTGAGGAGTTACGGAAATGAGGGGGTGAGTTTTGGTCCAAATTGGACCAGCTCAAATTCATTTTTTTTAATTAATTTAAACCAAGTCAAATTCAGGATTAAAAAGAAATAGGAAGAATGGGCTCGGGCCTGGGTCTGGGCTCAAAATCAAAAATCCAAGTTGTCATAATTAATTTCCAAATTCTTTCCATCCAAAAATATATAATAATTATAATATTAATAATAACAATAATTTTGAAAACGTTTTATTAATAATACCAAAACTCTATTTAAATAATTAGCTACAAAATACTGGGTTTCACAGATTTGGAGGATTTAAATCCCAATTAGGTAAATCATCTATTAATTCAAATTGATTTAAAAATAATTCAATCCAAATCAAATCCAGTCTAAATAAATTCTCTACTTAATTTAAAATATTTTAAATAAAGTCAATAAAATTTTTTCCAATTTAAATTACCATATTTAATCAAATATTAAAATTAACAAAATCTCAAGTATCGTTTTCATAATTAAATAAATATAGCAATAATTAATTTCGAAAATCACGATAAATACTTAAATATTAAATCATAAAATAGTTTTTATAAATAACAAAATATTTTAAATAACAATTTTCAAATTTTGCAAAATATTTGGAATACTTTTCGTATAATCCGCAATTTTTAAATCACTACTTATTTTTAAACGACGAACTAAATAACTCTTTTTAGAAATAAAAATATTAATCACATATTATTTTGAAAACTAAATTCTTCTATATATATAAAATCTCTAATAAAATGTTTTACAAAATATGTACCTCGCACATATTCGCACTCGACGAGAAATTACAAAACGCAAATCTCGTACGCTACAACAATACGAATTCGTATGCGACTTGCAGATACGAAATATAAAATAAATGCAATAATATTTAAAAAATCGTAGTAGAAATTTAGTGGGTTTACAAGAAGTCCGGTTGTGCACGGCAAGGTTGCACTTGTAGGCCGAAATCCACATCGTAGTCAGGTGGGCGATGAAGGCCGGGCTGTGCTAAAATTTATGTGGAGGCAAAATTGGCGACTAGCATGAGAATTGGTGCCCAGTCGTCAAGGCGAATCGGCGATTTCGGTGAAGTCGGCTACGAAGTGTCACCGTTTGATAGTTGATGGTAGAGGACGCAATAATGATAGGTGCTGGTGTGCGAGAGAAAGGAGTAGGAAGTTTAAGAACGAAAGGTTATATATATAGCAGGTGACTTTTCGTGTATGGATAGAACTTAAAGAGATAAAGCAGAATTCGAGGAGGATCGGTTCGACTCGACTGGTTTATTTGATTTGTAAGATTATAATAAAGATTTGATTCAATATACTATTATTCCAGGGTCCATATATTTATTATATACAGTATCTTTAGGAGTGATCCATATTCATTTAAAGTATCCTTTATACGATTATATATAGAGATATAGTCATCTATAAACTTATATAAATATCTTCCTATCCATATTTAATAACTGTGAATATTTATCCATACTTACCTTATATATTTATTCTTCTAAGTCTAGTTAATAATTAATAAATAAATAATAAATAAATAAATAAATGTAATTTAGGAAAATTTTGAAATTTTGAGACAGGGGATTTATATCCTAAAAATTACCATTTAAATCAAATAAATAAATAAAAAATATTTCAAAATTTTCCGGGAAGGGGAGTTACATATCCTAATCCTACTGTAGGCTGTAGTGATACTCTAGTTCGAATACCACTACATAAACTCGACCTGCATGGGCCACCACTAAAAACGTGTCACGATCCGCACCCTAGAGTAAGGGCACGAGAAGTGGGTACGTCCAGCCTACGCCGCAGTGTCGACGGTAGAACGCTGTCCTAGGTCACAACATCTAACAATATAAGGTACCTGTACAGTATATACACTCCGAATGGAGGTGACATAACATAATACAGTCTCAATCACAACTAAGGTAGAATACGATAAGATAGATAGATAGATATGAAACAAATCCACAAATAGGTACAAATAGATAGAGAGTTCTAAGTGTCTAAGATAACACTAAATCCAGAAACATCCAAACTCAATACAATATCCAGAGAAATAAATACAACTGCAAATTACTACACTAGACTAAGGGTGTGTCATCCACTGCTAATAGATCCTGCTGGAGATCCAGGTCACAGTAATTCTCTAGGGTAGTCCCATAATAAGTGGTACAGAGTGCCTCGTCCTTATCCTCTGTAATATTTTCAACAGGTCCACTCAGGACAGGAGCGAGCACAATACATCTCATGCAAATCATAACAGGTTAGGAAATATAAACATGCTAGAGAGTAAGATACATGAAACTGAAAGAACAACATGATATAAAAGAGAGACTGTAAGTAAATAGCTACAATATATATAAGAGAACTATCAGTGACTAGTGATTCAGAGTACAAGATAAACATGTGAACAGCTGGATGTGATTCATGACTATACTAAAGAGATGATTCATGACTATACTACTTTGGAATTGTTTACATGTTTAGTTCTACTCCCCCATCCTCAATCAATACACAAGGATCCAGTCAAGTTATGTTAAGATTCATGACTACGCTACTAGCTCATAAAGAATGATTCATGAATAGATTCGTGAAGGCTCTTGTGATTCATGAGAGTACAGGAATCACAAGCAAATTCATGATAGATTCATGATAATAGAAGCATGAGATACATGATGTAAGTGAAACACACGAGACATGAGTATCTGATGCTCCCGAGAGGGATAACATCTCATGAAGGGATCCATATAGTACCAATCCGTGTTACCAACGTGTCAGCATCAAGTAAAGTAATCTAAAGCAGGAATATAATCCTAAGCAAGATATGAAATAATCAGAGAATGTACTCGCCTGGTATCCTGTATATCTGAAGAGAATATACTGTCTGAGGAGTGGTGTCTGGCTCCTATAGAACAGTACAAGTCAGTACATGTCCAAAATAGTAAAATAGACTGCTACAGTGCATTCTACATGATGTTTGGGTCAATCTAGGCTAAAGTCAACCTTTCGTCAACTCTAGTCAACTACACTAGTCAAACTAGGTCAACTAGGTCAAGCCTAACCCAAACAAGTTTCACTAAGCCTTGCCAGCCTATTCTAGCAATAGCACATCAACACAATGCCTTACAAGTCATTAACACACTAGTCACATGTGTATACATGCCATATACACATAGGCTATATCTTAGGAATACATCTCATAGGCTATATGCCATAGAAAATACATAGGCTATGTGCCATAGGCTATATGGGCTATCCCATATTTTTCACACATTATACATATCAACTAAATTAGTATAGGCAACACATATGTATATCACATTATTATTATCAAGCATATATATATATATATATATATATATATATATATATATATATATATATATATATATATACACACACATATAGAGTGATAGGGGTAATGTGGCATGTGGGTGTGTGTGTTAATATTGTGTGCGTGTGGCATACAACATAGGCTAGGTGTATATCAGTTTACATGTGTGTGTGGGTGGGCTAACAGTAGATAGGATTGTGTGTGTATAGGAATTAACATAGGCTATAGTGTGTTGTGTCAATATGTGTGAGTGTGTGTGTACATATATTAGGATTCAGTGCATATGTGACAATGTTCTCAGACTTTAGGGTGTAATATAATGTGTGTGTGTGATACATATATGTGTGTGTGACAGTGTGATATATATGGAAAACAGAGTGTTCTCAGGAAAAGCAGTAGATAGCTTAGTAGTGTGTGTGTGTGTACAAATAGATTCTTATTTTTAGATAGGGAATGTGTGAACACAAATCAGTTTGTAGGGTGTGTGTGTAGAGCACAGTAAGGAGTGTGTCAATCTCAGAAAAATGTGAATTCAGTGAATAATGTGTGTGTAATGTATGAGAAACAATACATGAAAACTGTTCTCAGTTAAACAGTTCTCAGGTTTAGATTGACAGTTCAGTTAAACAATCCCAAAACCAATTCGAAACCAAATTCTTTTGTTACATCAAAACCTAACATGTACAACATCCTAACTAACATGTTAAATATTGAATTTATCAATTGAAATCGAACTAAACACATCATTCAAAACTCTGAAACATGAACAATTGCAAGTATCAGAACATTGGGGATAACATGAATTATGAATCGAAACACAATAAAATACATTCAAAATAGGTCAGGGTCGAGTCGTACATGTGTCCAGAGTCCACACAAGTCCCCACGACTGGACACGACGTGTCCAAGTTACGAAACACGTACAGACACCATTGCGTGCACAGACTGCATCGTGCTACGATGCAGTCGCCTCATGGATACGACACGTGACACATCATGCAACGTGGTCACGTCCACGTGTAGCCTAATACTAGGGCTACACACTGGACCCATCACGACGTGTCAAACGTGGACACGAAGCCCGTATTAGGCCGTGTCAGCACGTTTCACACGCGTAGTGCAATCCCGATGCACTCGACACCACGTGTCCGACACACGACCATTTGACATGAGGCTTGGGAGCTAACGTGTCAGTCATTGCCCCCTCATCTGTGCTAAACCACAGGTTGCCGCGTGCCCTGTGGAGTGAGCACGAGGCCTCGAGCAGCAGGACAATGCCTTAGGCTGCTGCGAGCGTGTTCGTGTCCTGTTTGGACACGGATACGGCTCCAAAATAGACACAAATCATAGAAAACTAATAAACACATGTAGATCTACATACCTATTCAAATAGATTTTAAAAACAGCAATAAATCACTCTGAGGCATTTAATCAAATACTTGTATATAGGTTATGATACGTGTCCGATATGGACACGAAATCAAATGCAATTGACACCAAATACTTACTACAGCTAGGGGACACCTAGATCTAGGCTACCATACAAAGAAAATACAATTTAATTACAATTTAAAGGGTTTTACCTATAGGTGCCAAATGACAAGAAAAGTCCCAAATCGATTGATCCCCGTTGCTAGCCAAATCCTCCAAATTGCTCACAAACTAAAATCACTCTCCATGAACATCAAATAGAGGATGATTAGAATCTATTGCAAAAGATTTGAGTCAAAAAGGACTTGAAATGAGAAAGTTATGGATTGGGGAAGATTGCTCTTTACCTCTTTCTTCAAAATGTTGAAACAACACAAAAGAGGCAAGAACATTCAATGATATGCTTTATAGGGGGGAACCCTAGGGGCCGGCCACATGGCTGAAATTAGGGTTAGGGTTTCATGGCATGGGCCTTGGGCCAAATTGGAATAGTCATGGAATTAAATTCCTAAGTCACAAGTCATTGCACCTAGTCTTTATTCTCCTATTTCAAACTTGGTTCTAAGAGCATCATTAGTAAGGCCCATCCTATTTTCTAGATTCTAGATTTAGAATGTAGGAGCTCATTTTGTAGAATAATAAGTCTCATCCCTAGTTCTAATTTCTACAATTTCGGTTCCAACCCATCCATGGGTGCTAAGGGTTGGGCCTCCCAATTTCTAGATTCTAGATTGTAGAAACTCGTTTTGTAGAATAGTAAGTTCCAATTTGGAGCCCAATTTTCTAGATTCTAAACTTTATATTATTTTTTTCCTACATTAATTTTTGACCACACAATTTTTGGGACCGGAGCTCACTTTATCATTTCCTACTATTCTCATACAAACCCAACCCATTCTACATTTACCTTTTTTTTTTGAAATTTTGGGCTCCAAATTGCATTGGAGAGTCCCAACTACTAATGATGCTCTAAATGACTAAAATTGGGTTGACTTAAGTTAGACTAGGGTCCCACCGTGCTAACCAAGTCACCATAGCTAGGGTTAACATCTAGGTTAGTCTACAAAGTCTCAACCAGTCAAAGTCAAAAATAACAATCACCAATTCAATAAATCAACATAAATTCAAAAATTCACAAATGACCAAAATACCCTCAATCTAAAATGTGGTAGTGACATTTTCGCTTCCTTGTGAAGTTACGCCGTTGTGACATGGCTCACGAAGCCGAGGCTATACCCTTTCTATGTACCTCATGTGGTGTCACACCATTGTAACATGAGGCCCAGCCTCTTTGTAGTGATGTCTACCACTCTTTATTCTATAGCATCTTACCTATGTACTGTGCTACGCCGCTGTGACTTCGCCCGAAGCTAAGGCTTTACCTTAACTATGTACCTCATATGGAGTCACCCCACTATAGCATGGAGTACTACGCTCTTTTATAGTACTGTGCTAACCGTGCTTCCTGTAAAGCTTGTCGGACATCCCAAATGTCTGAGAACTTATTAAGGCTTCCAAGCCATCCTATCATAGGACTTTGTTCTATACAAAGAACAAACAGTAGACAATAGCGGTTTTGGGTTCATAACCCTATAGTATCCCAAAGGATTGCCCACCTACAATGGTTCTGGGTCCGAAATCCCGTAATATCCTAAATTACTGCGCACTAACAGTGGTTCTGGGTCCGCGACACCATAATATCCAAAGGATTGCCCACTAACAGTAGTTCTGGGTCT
Organism: Iris pallida; assembly: GCA_029216955.1. Classification (NCBI taxonomy): domain Eukaryota; kingdom Viridiplantae; phylum Streptophyta; class Magnoliopsida; order Asparagales; family Iridaceae; genus Iris; species Iris pallida. The sequence goes on from JANAVB010014599.1 coordinate 1,307,857, forward strand.
GAGACCCCGCAATATCCAAATGATTGCCCACTGCACCTGATAATTTTCCAGTCATCGGTCCTTCTTTGAACTAAAAGCTAGATACCTAATAGATTTTTCTTTGAACTAATAGCATAAAACTTAATAGTAGAATTACAAAGACACAATATTATAGTATCTTCAAGACCATTTTACATGGTAGGTATAGTACCCCGTCCCTACATTATACCCTATTTTTCATCCATGGGGTGCATGATAAAGGAACACTGTTGCAATCGATTTGGTTAGAACCGATTGATCGGGATTGATTGAACGGGAATGATTGAATTAAGATCCATTCCTCGTTATGGAATGTCCTTTTCGAAATCAAGTCCCGTATTCAGCAGATTGCGCCTTGAGGATAGACTTTATGGCTGAGTCAGGAGAGACCTCCCATTGCTCTATTTTTCATGCCGCACTTGCTTCTTTGGCTTTGGTTTTTCTGAATACATTTTCGTAAATGTTTTCGATGGTTTTCATGGCTTACGTTTTCGAACTTCGCATTCGTATCGAACTCCTTGAATGCGACAATGTTCTAATCAGTTGCTTATGCAATTCAGGTGATCGCTTAGGCACCGTTTAGTGCAGCCAATGGGTCTCTCATCTCATTAAACAATCAAAGTGAGTGGCTGACCCTTCTCCCCCTTGACCCCTTTGAATCCCAAATCAATTGATAGAATGCTAGTTGGTTATGTAAAGAAAACCAATGCTTAGATTTCAATGAACTATTGTACAATTTTTTACGTACACCCGCTATAGAACTGCTATATCATAAACTGCTACATGCTTAATATATTATGCCTGTTATAAAACTGAAATAAGCAAAGATTGAATCATTAAATAACTGTCGCCATAATACTGCAAAACAATAATAAAAATGCTTATGCTGCTTACGAACTAAAGATTATGCTTGAATAACTAGTCTAACCTAGCACGGTCATGGACAACTTGTGCACAAGGAACGGCTTTCTTGAACGATAACCCAAGACATGATCGATTCGGCCTAGGAGGAAGCAAAAGATAGCTGTTCTAGATAAAAACAAAACCATGGTTATTCGACGAACTTTCAGGAGCTCGCTACTCGTACTGAAAGAGGCACCGTCTAAACCCAGCTATAGTCCAAGATGGCTTGTGGTGTCAGTGACCTCAACATATACAAATCGCACACACTATGCTAGCAAATGATGACAATTAACAGGAAAGAACATGTTAAGCCTCATATTGCATGACACACTATGCCGTAGCTAAGTTCCAACGTAACTTATGTCTTTATGCCTATCAAATGCTTGCATGAAAATTAGTAGGATAGCTAGAAAGATCATTAGAAATAGAGAAAATTTGAGTGGCACTCCACTTTTTTTACGCTTATTTAAGGTGCACCCCACAAGTTTACATGAATGTACAACACCTCCCTTTTTGACGGAAAATGTCTATTGCTAATGGTCAACTCCTTTGACCATTTATTTTGGACGAAAATAACCTCGCTCGTTATGCCCCTATCCGATCCTTGTGCCGGCCCCCTCCCCGACCTCGCCAGTAGTTCTTTCCCCTCCCCGACCTTGCCGCCAGTTCTCCCCCCTCCCCGACCTTGTCGGCCCCCTCTTCGACCTCGTCGGCAGTTCTCCCCCCTCTCCGACCTCGTCGGCCCCCTCCCCAACCACGCTGGCACTTCTCTCCCCCTTTTCGGCCTCGCCGGCCCCCTTCCTGACCGCCGCCGCTGCTGCCGCCGCCGTCGCTGCTGCCATCGCTCGCCACCGCGTCGCTGCTGCCATCGCGCGCCGCCGCTGCCACCGTACGGGAGGGGGGTGTTATTGTTGGTGGTGGTGGTGAAGGTGGTGGTGGTGATGGTGAAGGTGGTGGAGATGATGATGGAGGTGGTGAAGGTGGTGGTGGTGATGGAAGAGGTGGTGGAGATGATGGTGGTGATGGTGAAGGTGGTGGTGGTGGTGGTATTGGAAGAGGGCCGAGCGATGCCGTGGAGGGGGGCCGAGCACGGCGGGGAGAGACGAATAGTTGACGTGGGGAAGAGGACAACAGACATGGGATATTTTCGTCCAAAAAAATTGGTCAAAGGGGTTGACCGTTCGTTTTGGACTGAAACCGTCAAAAGTGGGGGGTGTCATACATTCATGTAAACTTCTAGGGTACACCTTAAATAAGCGTAAAAAAAGTGGGATGCCACTCAAATTTTCTCTATTATAGCACGCTTCATATAATTTCTTAAACCAAATGAGAGTGTGGAACTTAATTTGCCATGCACCAGTACAAGTGTAATGTACTGATCATTGCTCTCTACAGGTACCCCGAACCAAGAAGGACGTGCCAACTAAACTCAAGGCGACGCAAGTTTTTTTGAAGTCTCGTCCGTGGATTGAAGACTTGTTTTGATCCTTTTGAAGACTCCGTATTCAGTCCAGAAGAAAGATATCTCGAATGCCCACAATATCAGGTCTTTTGAATATTTTTCTTGTAAATGGGGATGTAATGTATGGAACGACTATCTCATCGGTGTTCATTTTGTAATCGAGTCATGTTGTAAGCCCGTGCGACAAGGATTGTAATAGATTCTTATAAATGATGTCTATTATCAATAAAAAAAGTTCTTTGTCTCAATGTGTTGCTACAAAGATAAGTGCATAAAGAAAAGTTTTTTATTAAAATTATGTTTACAAAAGATCTTTTACAGACTCTTCAGGATTACATATAAAGACTAAATCCTAAAGCACGACCTACAAAGTATGCAAAGCGCACGGACCCCAAAACACGCAGCAGTGTCAGAGCGAATCACTTCCTCGTCAGAGCGAGCTACTTCCTAGTCAGAAGCGTAGGAACTCCAATATGGCTAATGAAGCAGCTATTGGCCCGAACAAGAACGTAGATCCTGCTCGCAACACTGCTCACAGCTCTTCCAGCATAACAGGGTGCACCGTCGTTATTGAGCCGGGCAGAGTACAACCTGTTGCCCTTCGGGTAGGCAATCAATCAAAATCCGATAGCTTGGACCTCGAAGATCTCCAAGATGTTGTTCAGGTTTGAACTCCTTATGCCAAACGCTCAAGTGCATCTCGAAACTCAGTAGTGGTTCTTCTACAAAGCCACAACTTCTTTGAACAAAGAGATCTACAACCAACAATCAACTTATGCAAGGCCCGTGGCCGTCCAAAGCTAAGTCGGGGTCAAGCATGACAGGAAAATAATAGAAAACTGGGAGCAAAGTGTTAACCGAAAGCTCATATTTATATATAGGTTGTGTGATCCAATCCACAGGCCATGTGGCAGTCAGTCAAAGGACCCCGTTGTAATGGAATGAACCTAGGACTCAGCACAATGAATCTTATTTAATAGATTTATTTGTCTAATCCTTGTTACCGCTTCTCGAGCCCCCAAATAACAATAATTAAAAAGAATTTTGACTCAGCCACAGCTTCTTTGAACGAAGAGATCTACAACCAAAAATCGACTTATGCAAGGCCCGTGGCCGTCCAAAGCTAAGTCGGGGTCGAGCATGACAGGAAAATAATAGAAAACTGGGAGCAAAGAGTTAACTGAAAGCTCATCTTTATATATAGGCTGTGTGGTCCAACCCACAGGCTACGTGGCGGTCAATCAAAGGACCCCGTAGTAATGGGATGAACCTAGGACTCAGCACAATGAATCTTATTTAATAGATTTATTTGTCTAAACCTTGTTACCGCTTCTCGAGCCCCCAAACGACGATAACTAAAAAGAATATTGATTCAGCCGTTCAAGGGCGATTATTTAATGTTCTTAAGAAAATGACTTCGATAGAACTCGCCCCTTCGAATCAACCAAGAAGCGCAGCGCCTTCAAATCCAACCCAGAAGTGCAGCACCTTTAAATCCAATCCAGAAGCGTAGCCCATTCAATGGCTCCTTCATTTAAGACTTCGTTGCCTCAGCACAGTCTCCTCGTCGCCCTAAAGCGCAGTGACTTCGTTGCCTCAGTACAATCTCCTCATCGCCCTAAAGCGTAGTGACTTCGTTGCCTCAACACAGTCTCCTCGTCATCCTAAAGCGCAGTAACTTTATTGCCTCAGAATAGTCTCCTCGTCGCCCTAAAGGACAGTGACTTCGTTGCCTCAATATAGTCACCTCATTGCCCTAAAGCGCATGACTTCGTTGCCTCAGTACAGTCTCCTCATCGCCCTAAAGTGCAGTGACTTCATTGCCTCAGCACAGTCTCCTCGTCGCCCTAAAGCGTAGTGACTTCATTACCTCAATACTGTCTCCTCGTTGCCCTAAAGTGCAGTGACTTTGTTGCCTCAGCACAGTCTCCTTGTCGCCCTAAAGCACAGTGACTTCGTTGCCTCAGCACAGTCTCCTCGTTGCCCTAAAGTGCAGTGACTTTTTTTTCTCGGCAGAGTCTCCTCGTCGCCCAAAAACACAGTGACATTGAAGCCTTACCAGAAGCGCAGTTCTATGTAGTGGCATTGTTCCACGTGGACACTCTGGCATTTATATCTTTTCAGATATGATCCAATCGGTTTGTTTAAACTGTCGCTCCTAAGATAAGAACGCAATTTGGTTCTGTTGATAGGAGCAATATCAGATCGGTTTGTTTAAGCCGTCGCTCCTAAGATAGGAATGGAGTTTGGTTCTGTTGACAAAGGAAATATCCAATCGATTTATTTAAACTGCTGCCTCTAAGATATGGACAAAATCTGACTCTATAGATAGGCACAAAATCCACTCGGCTTCATCCGATCAAGATTATCGAGCCATAAGCACACACCATGTGTCATTTATTCGGTTATGTTGATAACCACTAGAGATTTTGATTGAAAAGAATCTCAGCATCCGCCATGTGTCAACTCAGCAACAACCCTCACCGTACAATTATAACAGATTCTCTCATATCTCCACGTGCAACACTCCTGCGTGCCCAAAAAAAACCTATGCACTTTGCACATGTGCTGACCTATTAATAGAAGGAGTTGGGCTTCATTAAAAAGGTCGGCATATTCCGGATTAGAAACCCCGAGTACCACTCTCGAGCATCAGAAAGTCAGAGCAAGTTCACGCCGTCGTTAGATCATCAATGGAGTAAAAGAGCCATTGCAGTGCTCGATCTCCACCAACACACTTCCCTAGAAATTTTTGTACTTAAATCTCCTATTTAGGAGTCATTTTTGTATTTTTTATATGTTTGAATACAAAAAGTTCGTTCAACTTTTGTCATAGCAAACAAGATGGCGACTCTGCTGGGGACTTCCTTCTCCTCTAACGAGAAGGTGGTGACACAGTCTGACAATAACTTGCTGGGGTCTTCCCAAAAGATGCTGGTCATATGTTTCGACCAACAAGCTTTTGAAGACCTCCTCTAAAGAGAAGTCAAGCCCTTCGAAGCGGTTCATAAAATCGGAGAAGACTCGGCGTACCTGGGTGCCTAAGGCCGCCGCGACGAGCAGTAAGATGGAGGAAGACATGCTCCAAACTTCCCTGAATGGCGAAGCCTTAAGGAGGCCTCCACCCACTGCTGCTGTACTGCCTCAGGCGACTTTAGTTTCTGAGAAGCGCAACGAGGAGTACAACTTCTTGGCCGCACAACCGATGAAGGCACAACGTAAGAAGAATGGTGCAGCTACCCACCCGCATAGAAAGACGATTATGTAGGGTAGAACTTACGTCTTTGACAGAATTATATATCCTTCAGGAGAACCTATGTTGGATTCTGAGTGCTACGCACCTTCTAGGGGTAGCATGAAGAAATCTAAGACAACATGTGCCTTATGCAATCAACGTGCTATGCCAACATCCATGTTGGGTTCTAAGTACCACGCACCTTCCAGAGATGACACGAAGAAATCTAAGGCAGCATACGCCCTGCGTGACCATAGTGCTATGCCGACTACTCAGTTGGACTCTGAATACTACGCACTTTTCAGGGGTAGTAGAAAGGAGTCCAAGGCAGCATGCGCCCTGCATGATCAACGTGCTACACCAACAGCTGACTAAAGGCCCGCGTTGACAGTCGCGTGCGCAGCCGACGAAAAGTTGTACAAAATTGGTTTGAGTGCTTCGATGCCTCGACCAGTAAAACTCTGCTGTCACTTGAGCGCACATGCACATGATTCAAGCCAGGGATACACACTATGGGAATAGACTCATACGAGCATCTTTGTTATGGGCATGGAATGAGTCTGTCTCACCAACAACCCTCTAATCAGGACCTAAGCGTATCTCACGTACAGGAACTAAGAAAAAGGAAGCTACCTTCACGTCCGCATTCTTGTGCGCAGCTTTACTGCACGCACGATAGGAGCGTAGAAGTGGAGGCCTCTGATCTGCGTAAAGTAATTTCTCACAAACGCAAGGCGAGGGAGGATTCTTTCGTGTACGACGTGGCTGTCCCAAGACACACCTGCGCGAAGATCACCATCAACTGTTGCTGCTACCAAACAGCAGCATCGCCACCGAAGAGACGGTCTGTCTTCCAAAGACTGCAACCGGTGGCGTCTGTACATCAAAGACTCGGCAAAGGATCGTCGAGTGAAGAAGAAGATGAACTCCTCATTGCGTCATGCAATACGGCACGGGGTTCTCCATCTATCAAAAAGCTTGCCAAGAACCCTCCCACCTCGGCCAACAAATCCAAAGGCCAACTTGGAGGCAACAGACCGGCGATGCCCAACACGGGTGTTTTCCAACACACCCGCACTCAAGTCAAACTCTTATCACAGGTTGGGGTTGCCAACCCCCTACCATCCATGACAATCTCTCGTTCCAACCCGAGGAGAGATTGTATGGAACTGACGCAGATGCCTCCGTAGGCGCAAGAAAAATATGCTTTTACGACACGTAATGCGTACCGTAAATCACTTTCGATGGCGCACATATGCGCGCCATATTAGCCCATGCCATAAAAAAATTGGTAGTTTAGATGACATAAAGGGCATGCCGTCTAAGGTCAAATTGTGCGCCGTCTATAAGCATTTACGACATCCATTATGTGTCGATAGAAGGCTATTACGGTATGTTTATGCACGCCGTTAGTAAAATATTACGACATACGTTTACCCACCGTTAATAATAGTTTATGGCATTCTATTGCACGTCTTTAATGCACAAAGCACGACATGCTACAATACGCCATAAATAATAGTCAATTACGACATTTATTGTATGTCATAAAAAGTATAAAATGACATCAATTAGGACATATTCTGCATGCCTTAAATTCTATGTAATTTTTTTAAAAAAATTTCCTACTTTTTTTGCAATCAAATTTACCTTTGACAATGAATACAAAACATATATTATGCACAACAATTATGAAAAATAATAACTTTCATTGAAACAATAATATCTAATGATCCAAATCCAAAACCATTTTATAGTATACACAATAATTGCTTAAGAACTAACTTTCATTGAAACCATAATAATGTCAAATCATGTGAATCCAAATCACCAACTAAAATGCCACAAAATAGAGGCCATATACTTGATCTAAGTCTATACAAAATATATTAATTTCTTCATTCCATTCACGATAAAGCACCAGCATAAGTAGAGTCATCTTTCATTCGCCACTGCCTCAAAAGTGCCCAAGTCCACATGTATGCAGCAAAAAATAGCATCTCTTATATAACCTATTATATACAATAACAATCAATATAACGTTCAAAATGAATGGAATAACAAACTACTAACAAAAATAAAACAAATATATAACGAAGTATGGGAACAGTAAATGGGAAACCCTCTCTGGCATCTTCATAATATGTCAAACCCTCTCAAACAGTAACTAATATCAGAAAAAAATCAATAAACTGTCAAATAGTGTGCTTACACTTTATACACAATTTCTCGACATAACGAAGAATGAACCAATATGAGTTCAACATCGATCAAATGAATTTTTTTTTTACAATAGTAATAAAAAATTCATACTAGAAACCTGTATATGATGCATATTCGCAAATTCAAATTGCTAATCCTATCAGTTTACCTATAGCACTGCAACTTGCCAAACTTTATGAAGCCAAAGTGTTAGCATTGTCTCATTGATTACCTAAGTGTTAGCATTGTCTCATTAGTTAAAGAAGGAGACATCACTGAGACTGCATGAATAGTGTCAGAAAAACATAAGATGAAGATATGCATCCCCTGATGGTTCACCTTAGTGAAATATTAATATGTTTTGAGAGAGAAAAAACAGTTTCTGTGGATGTTGTATCCATGTAATATACTTTTTATTATCAAACTGCGAAGTAACAAATAGCCAATGTTCATAATATGAAGATTCATGGCAATATGTGCAAAACAGACGTGACAAATTCAAACTGCAAATTTCGAGCCAAACAAAAATGGCAAAAACAAATATTTCATAAACATAAATTCGGATACCTGTACTCTTGATGAACTTGGAACCACATAGGAAGCAGTTGCACTAAAGAAGAAACTGGCAAATGGGTTCAAAATAGTAGCATCATTAATATTGCATCTGACTAGCAAGAGGAAATACATTCTCCAAAGGAATGCTCATTGTGGAAGTTCTTCTGGTAGCAAATGGCTAGAATATAGGGGCTGTTTGTTGGTGTCTTCACATGCCTGCACAATACGGGTTCCCATGCCAACCTGGCACTAGAAAACGTGTGTCATCGCATGCCTGTTTCGTAGTGGCATGACGCATTTTACACTTCTAAGTTTACATAATCAAACTTGCTGTATTTTCTACTTCGAGGTTCTATTCCACCTCTACCTTCGACTATGATGTATTGCTCATATCATCTAGCTATATATGCCATATATTGTGCATAACTCTATTTTTAGACAATTTTCCCATTCAAACGCTTCTAAAATTGCATGTTTTTTGTATTTAAATTCCAGAAACTATTGTTTCCTATACTAGCGATATGCATTCATCGTTATTATGAGGAGAAATGTTTACCTGATATCTTTGAATGTATTCCTATATCCACTGTCATGCTTCCTGCATCGCTGCTTATTTCTTGCAGTTTGTATCCATTATCATAGTTACTTTACATGATTTGCTTCATTCACCAAAAAGATAATCTTTCAATATTTGCCTGCAACTATGTGGTGATTCAACTTGCATGACACTAAAAATTAAGTATTAGGAAACTAGTTCATCTTCTTGTTGCTAATTGCCTCGAAGAGAACAAAATTTAAGCTTTCCATCCAAGTGACAAACCCAATCCAACAAGTGACTGCTTTCTGATAAGAAAAACGGACACTCCGAACAACCGGCTATCTTGATGGGACACATATCGGACACAACACAACATAGGAACAGTTCCCTTGATTTTTCATTTGAGTGTTGGGGTTAAGTTTATGATGAGGTAAAATTCTATGTATATATGCTCTAAAGTATATTATGAAGAACTTCAGTCATTTGTAGATGCCTTGATTAATCTTCAACTGCAAAACTGCAAACTTTCAGAGTTTTAGACATGTAGATATGTTTGGTAAATGGTTGTGTAACATGCATAATAAGAAAATGTAACAGAGAATAATAATAGCTTGGAAACCACCAACTATTATATTGCTATGTAGGGAACTATTTCTCTAACAATTGACAACATATCTTTGAATGGCAATAACAACTTCCAAGAGGTACATACATTATTGACATCTATATGTTCTTACAAAAATAGACTTCCAACTAGTGAACTAGATTGTCATCTAATAAGTCTAGAAAAACTATTGGTCGAAAGAGAAAAACATATTTTGATTAATAAGGCTAGCATTTTTATCTCTGGCTTGAGATCCCGATGAACGATCCCTTGGAGATGAAAGTAGGATATGACACTCAAAATCTGGGCCATAATTAGTTTAACATCTTCTTCTGAATACTTTCCATCCCTACAAAGCAATAATAACCATAGTATTCTTCAAGATAGTCCAGTGGTACTAATAACTTCTCATGCTAATTTGCTAATGGTAATGTATCTATTTAATTTTCTTACCTTTAAAGAATCATGTCCAAAAGTTCACCTCTTTGGCACAACCTGTGAACAAGAACAATGATATGGTTCCTAGTTATTCCAACGATAAGCTTTTTGCATGTAAGAATAGATTGTTGAACAATGTCACACATCAAGGGGAAAGATACATATGCATTTAAACAAACACTACACATGAGGTAACCGTTAATGGTTTATTTGCTTTCCAAGATTGTTTATGCATTTAAACTTTCTGTGATCTATACACACATTCGTACAATTTATATCTATGGGAAGGGAATATCCTAGGAGACACCCATTGAATTGGAATTTATTATAAAAGCACCCATAAATGATCACTCCAAACTATATTACTTATGGACTTGTATAAGATGGTCAAATAAATCAAATTCTGTTAATGTATATGAGTGCTGCTAATATATGAACTTAAATAATATTGTACCCTCTCCCCTGCTGTTATCAGGATGATGAATGTAAGTGTTGATCTCTCACAACATTATGTTCGTACTGGAGAAGTCAGACACCACCTCCAAAAGCTCTTCCCTATATAACATATTAGACATGTAAAAGTAAAAAATGGTTACTAAATTGCTAGAAATTAAATCATTAAGAACAAAGGTTTGAAAAAATGGTTTCAACATAAATGAGAAAAGATTACTATCTAATTTCTATTGTAGTTGATTCTCAAGAAAAAATTAAGGCAAAGAAATGCTGAACAAGCAATACATATGTTTTCTTAGTTTGATAAATTTCTTGTGTAACCTAACATTGATGGAAATAAATGAGGATTATTAGGTTCTAGCACCTGCACTGAGAATGAACAATAGGTTATCATGCTTGCCTGCCTGATAATTATTTTCTACCATATATCATAATTTTGTCAAGTTTCTTCTCGATGGACATGATTGCATGTTAGCCCGATATGCCGGTTGGGTTGTCTAACACATGGTGTGCCTCAAAGTTTATATAGAAGGATAATCGAAGTGTGGTAGTTTCTTGGTATTGTTATGAATGGTAATTTGATCAATTATTCTGATAACTTCCAATGAATGGAGGTGATGGATGCAATTGTAGATCCATGGAGGAGCACATGTCTATGACATCTTCCATGACCACCATCGACATTGGAGCTTGTGATGATTCAGTAGAACAGATTCACTAGCAATGACTATTAAATATTGTTTACCTTGCAGGAGTCTGAGAGGGGATTGTCCATGAGACATTTGTTATGTCCTAAACAATCTCATCTAAAGTTAAAAGTAAGAGTTCTTGCAAACGACAAGAAATCCCATAATGATTCAGTGAAGATGAGCTCATTTTTTTGAAACAATTGATTAAAAAAACTAGAAAAATGATTCTTAAATTGACAAGTATTATTATACTATGCTACTATACTGACAATAACCTAATTCATTTGTAAAAGATTCTCCCAATTTGATCTTCTTAATATATATACACCATGAATGTTCTGGTCATTATTAGATTTTAGATTAGTGTATATGTTCCTCTGCGTACTTAAAATGATAATAACCATACATGTATTATATCATTTTTAAATTTTCACGAAAGCTAACTTAAAATGATGATGGTATTGAAGCAAGTCTAATGCTAAGAAATCATGAAAATCCTATAATATGTGTGCAGTGTTTGTGCCCATATACCAAGAAGTAGATAAATGGACTTACTACATTTTTGAAACAAGGTTTAAGATCATAAAATAAATATCTTGCAAAAGAAGAAAGTTAAACAAATCCATCATTGCCAAGCACTAGAGACGATTTTTTTTGTAAAATGGATGGCGCAAATATGCACTACAGATGATGCAAAGTAGGAAAATATTAGCTTGTCAGAATATGAAGTATCATCAAGTAAATTAGCATATCTCAAGGAAAGAAAGAAAAAAATGAATCAACACCACTATACAATATACCTTGTTCTTCATGGCCCCAGATTCTGGCAAGCGTAAGTCTTTGTGATGTGCAGACCCAACAATGCAAGCCATTTTCCATCTCTAAATCTTGTCTCCATCATGCAAAATTCTTGGCTTGATGTCTACAGTGCTCGAATTGATTTTCGCCTGAAATACATGAAATGTATAATTCAATAATGCATGTTGATAAAGAAAACCAACCATAACAGAAAAATTGGAGACGCACCATGATACCCACTGGCACAACTGATGTTATTCTATTAGAGCAATCGAAATTAGTAGATATATAGCCAGAAATATTTGATACAATGCTCAGAAACATTATGTCGAACAATTGATGCACATCCGTCATCTTCCATTCAATACTAAACCTTTTGACCAAAATAATGTAGGTAACCACAACACCAAGGAGAGATCTCTGTAACCATATGTGAGGTCCAGGTTGTTATTCCCGAAACAGATCTTAGATGGAATAATGTGAGTCGACAGAGTTATTTGACAACACTTCGAGGAAGATGCACAACTGAGATCCCGTAGGATTCAGAGATACGAAATCAAATGTAACACTTTGAAGAAGGCACAAATGAATTTCGTAGCAGCAGCGACGAAAGCCCACAAGTGGTTTTTGATTAGATCAGATAAGCACAAGAGGTTTCTGATTAGATCAGAGGAGAAGAGAAGGAAAGAAGAAATAGAAAGGCAGCTTTGCTGGGGTGATCAGATCACCATTGCTCAAAGCAAGATTCGCCTTTATACGATCCGCTTCCAGGAACCAGCAAGTTCTCAAAGAACTTCTGGAACGCTCGTTTAGTCAAATTTTGAGACATGAGCGGGCTCCTTAGACTTCATGGACTCCCTTAACTCTTTTCTTTGGTACATCTTAAAAAGGAGGCCAGGGGACTCTATTTATAGAGTGGAGTGAGATTTTACCATTTCTCTTATCCGATGTGGGACTAAAATACCAATACTCTAAAATAGAGTTTGATATTTTAGATCATCCCACAATCAGCATAGTCGAGTGCCAGTCCACGCCTACCCTCCGAACACACGCCCGTGCATGCGCGAGGCATTCTGGAGTCCGTGTCCGAGTCTGAGTCCGAACGACAAAAATCAACTTTTATCCTTGTTAGAATTAATCCTTTTTTCTTCTAAGAAAATACTCCCACGTGGCACACACTTGTGCCCTACCATACCTCATGTGCATACTTCAACACAAGCAATGCATTATATTGAGATACTCATTATTTGGTGTTTCCGATGTGGGACTATCTTTCCTAGTCTAAAGGCAAAAGCACCAACAATTTCCCCTATATCTTAATATATAGGTTGAGCGTCCCCACAGTGACTGCCCATCATGCATTAGGAGAGATGTCGCTACGACTTGAATCTTCCCGCACGGGTTAAATAATAGCATGATACAAGAATGGACTAAGCTTTGAATTCTGTACCATAACTGCAATTCTTTCCACTCACATAATGACATCAATTGTGCTTCTGGCTGCACATTAAAGGCCCTGTGCCAGCCTATTTTTGGTGTATGTATATTGGGTGTCTATAAGATTCCCCTCAAGAGACAGCCTATATCTCTATCCATATACTCTACGTGAGTTATTTTAAAGAGTCGTGGCATGAAGCCTTTCGCTTCCTTGCGGTGCTATGCCGCTATGACATGGTCCGAAGACGAGACAATGTCTCATGTGGTGTCATACCACTGTAGCATGAGGTTAAGCCTCTTTGTAGTACAAAACTACCCAACATGAAGTCTTTTGCTTCCTTGCGGTGTTACGCCGCCATGACATGGCTTGCAAACCCGAGACACTGCCTCATGTAGTGTCACACCACTGTAGCATGAGGCCCAGCCTCTTTGTAGTGCTGCCTACCACTCTTCATTCTACAGTATTAGGCCCACTTGCCTATGTGCGGTGCTACGTCGCTGTGACTTGGCCCGAAGCTAACGCTTTACCCTCACTAGGTACCTTATATGGTGTCACCCCACTGTAGCATGGACTACTTTGCTCCTTTGTAGTACTGTGCTACTCGTGCTTCCTGTAAAGCATGCCGGACACCAATTGCCCGAGAACTCATTAAGGTTTCCAAGCCATCCTTTCACAGGACCTTATTCTATACAAAGAAAAAACAGTAGACAACATTGGTTTTGGGTTCATAATCCCGTAAAGTCCCAAAGGATTGCCTACTTACAGTAGTTCTGGGTCTGAAACCATGCTATATTCTAAGGGATTGCCCGCTAACAATGTTTCTAGGTACGTGACCCCGCAATATCCAGAGAACTGTCCACTAATAGTGGTTCTAGGTTCGTGACCCCGCAGTAATATACCAAAGGATTGCACACTGCACCTAATATTCTTCTAGTCAATAGTCCTTCCTTGAACCAAAAGCTAGATGCCTAGTAGATTTCTGTTTGAACTAATTGCATAAAAATTTATGGTAGGATTGCAGAGGCATAATATCAGAATATCTTAAAGCCCATTTGTCTTGCTGAGTCCTCGACTAGCTGGCGCTTGAGACCTTTAGTGAATGGATCTGCCAGATTCTTCTGGCTCCGAACATCCACCACGGTAATGACTCCTCTTTTAATGAGATCATTCACCGACCTGTGCCTTAATCGTACAGTCCTCTTATTGCCATTAAAGAGGCCATTTGATGCTACCGCTGTAGTTGACTGGTTGTCGCAATAAATTGACACTGCCGAAATATTTGTACCACCCATAGGAAGATCGTGTCCAGTTGTTACAATACATCGACATCACCCGAATTTGCATATCAACCACAAAAAGATCTTTAGTGAGCTCCCAAATCCATTCTGTTTCATACCCGAAGCAATTCTGCTTCATCCGTTGCAACTAACAGAACTCAGATTCCATAGTGAGAGAAATGTCTGCTTCTTCGACTTCCTCGATAAAGCACCACTACCCATGGATCTAATTTTTCTATTTTCTCGATATACCAGCCAGCTTCTTCGACTTCTTCGGTGTAGCAGCATTATCCATGTAGAAGATATAACCTCTTTTTTCTCTCTTTCTGAGCACCGATTGGCATCGCTGAAGCCTCATACCTCTACAGGGTAACCGATGTAGTGCATCTTTCTGAGTCCCTGAGAGATATCCAATTACTCTCTTCACAACTTTCCAAAGTTCAATACTTGGCTTGCTCGTGAATTGACTCGTCATGCACTTCTCCAAGATCTAGCTTCAACTTTGGTCACACCTATAAGGAGTATCGATCCCTGGAAGATCCTGATATCCATAGCGTGTGAGCAACTTTCACGTAGTGAGCTAGTGACAGGGAAAGCTCTACTTCCGTTTGGATTATTTAAATCCCCAGGATGACATCCACACCTTCCATGTCCTTCAAACTGAATCTAGACATTAGAAACATCTTTGTTCTAGTGATCCATCATTATGTCATCCACATAAAGACAAATGATGACTCCTTTCTCATCAACGAACTTCATATAAACATACTTTAACAGTCTCGCTGACCCTGTAGCCTTTTGACCTAATAACCTGATCAAACTCCTCGAGCTACAGTTAGGGAGTGTACTTTAAATTGTATATAGAATTCACCAACTTGTAGACCTTGTCTTCAATACCCTGAATGACAAATCTATCTGGCTGTTGTATGCGAATCTCTTCTTTCATTTCTCTATCCAAAAATACTGTCTAGACATCCATCTGATAATAGAACAGCATATGAATAGCAACGACAACCATTGTCATCCTGATAGTTGATATCGTAGCTAGCAGAGCATATGTGTTAATCGCATCAATTTCCTGTTCTTGAGCAAACCTTCTAGTCTTGAACTCATCTTCAGTTCCTTCGGCTTTCGTCTTTTTCTTCTCGAAGATTTAATAGGTTTAGCTCCTTCAGGTAGATTAACTAACACCCACTTATAATTGAATGTTATAGAGCCAATCTTATCATTGACTCTCTCCTCCAAAAGATCGTGTAATACCCAAATCCCAAAATACTTAGGACCGAGCACGTAGACATGCCAGCTGTACGTATACGAAGAATACTCCAATATATGAAATTCTCGTATACGTACATAAGCTGTAAATAATAATAATCATGGGCCAGAATATAAATAAACTACATCTCATCACAGCTCAGCACAGAAGATATAAGAATCCAGAATAAATAAGTGAATCAAAGAGATAGCCGGGTGGACATACCCACTCCAAACAGTTATGAAAAATAGTCACAATGATCGAAGTCCAACCTCCGCAAAATAGAAATAAAAGAGATGTAAAAATGTCCACTAAAATGTCTCAAAGAATCAATAAGCAAGAAATTAGTGGGAGATGCCTCATCATCAATGCAGGATGGATCCAGTGCCGCTCTGTACTCCTGCGGGAATTCATCTAATCCTGGAGAGATAACTAGGTCCTCAGAGGGACGTAACAAGATATAAGAAAACACCATGCCATATAAACTGCGATATATAATAGAAAATAAAGGAATGTATGCAATAGGGTGCCTACCAGTTCTACAGTGATAATGCAGTTAAGAACAAACCTTCAACTCATGGGCAGTCTGGCTGTAGGAAACTCAGGTATGGTCCACCAGGATACCAGGGACCTTAAAGCATACCATTCATCTAATGTAAAAGGCTAGCAGGATCAGGAATAGGAAAGTGCATACGTGGCCCATACGTTAAGGAACTGTCCTCCCCACCCAATGCCTAGTAGGGTCAAATCCATGTCCCATAGGAACCTCTAGTAATATAAAACCCCTAATTTTTAAATTTTTTTTATTATTTAAAAAGACTTAAAAATAAATTTATGCAATTTATGATTTTTATTAGTAGAAATGACTTTAGCCATTGTTGAGTTTTGGAGCACAAGACGGCCATGACTTTTGGCACGAAAGTTGTAGCAGTGTGCCTTGACTAGTGTACTAGCCATGCCATGGAAGGTCTAGCCATAATGATGTTCAAACTAGGAAAATCAGGCCAAGTTGTGAATTAACTCATTTAAATCAGTTTAATTAAATATTATTTATGTCATTGATTTTTAGATGATCTGGTTGGACCAAACCAGCCCGAACTGGGCCCAAACCCAATTTAAGCCCATGTAGGCATGTGGTGGGACCAAGGTGGCCATGTAGACATATTTTATGTACGTAGCAATATTTACTAAATTATTTTAGAATTTCATGTACAATTTTTAATTATTTAATTATTTGTGCAATTATTGATATTTTATTATTTAAATAATATTTTACAATGTTTGCAAAATATTCTGGACCCGGATAAGGGAGTGTGGTATAAGTCCACCAAGACCACCATTTGATTGTTCTAAATATTTTATTATTATTAATTCTATTTTTGTCATGATTAAATAAGCATATTTATTATTATTAAATTACTATGATTGGTTTTTATTTTTATTGTCAAAATAATTTTTTTTTTATTGTCAAAATAAATTTATATATATGTACATGTGTTTAAATATATTAAATATTTGGATAAATGACATTTAAATTGTTATTGGATTTTTTAATAGATTATGGTGTGTATATATATATATATATATATATATATATATATATATATATATATATATATATATATATATATATAGAAAGATTTAAAAGATTTGAAAAGAAAAGAGAAAAAAAATATCGTGGCTGCTACTGTTCCCACGGGAACAGTAGCAAGCCAAGACCCGACCCAAGCCCATACAGAGCCTATTATGTATATATTGGCCGAGAGAGGGAAGATGTCACCAAAACCCTAACCTTAAACTCTGCTACCGGGTGACCCCCCTCGGCCAGGGAACGCCATCGCGCGCGGCAACAGGCCGGCCAGGGCCGCCGCAGATACGTACAGGCAGCCGCAAGGACAGAAACGATAGCAACAATAGTAGCCCGTGCTCCCGACTTCGCGAGCAGGTAACTCCTTCATCTTCGCATCGTTTTTCGTTCCGTAAAATCCTACGCATAGACAACCTAACCTAGTTCAATTGTCTTCAAATAGATTTGGTTGGATCACAGTGTATGCATCGTAAATCAAGCCTAAAATTGCCAAAAATCTGTTCAAAATTTAACAATTTTGCAGTTACAGACCTCATGTTGGGAGTCAGATTTCTGTCAAAACAACGATCGACTGGAAAATCTAATTGAAGACTCTCATGGACAACCTATAGGGCTTTAAAACACTTTTTGAAGTTTCTGATTTCATCCACTCTACACCAAGAAAACCAATGTTAAAATTCCAGAAAAATAGTTTTCAAAACAATTAAAATTTTAGAGAAAACCTCCGATACGACGTGCGTCCCGATAAACTGGGCGATGTAGTCACGAACCGAAAGCATCGAAAGGTACGTATCAACTTCGTGGATGTGTGGGCTTTGACGGAATTCAAATTGGTTGCGTGTGCGCGACGAATTTGATGCGTATCCGTCGAAATTCACCATATCGACCCCTTTGCAAATTTCTCAATTACTTTGTGCACGTTCGTCGAATCAAAACGAAACTTATTCTAGCAGGACCGTATCATTTTTTGGGTCTTGTTTGCCAAGTTTGGTCCGATTTCGAGAAGGTCGACCGGAACGCTATTTTGGTGGGCCTGCGACCCGCTCCAACGGGCAAATTTGTGCACGGCTCATCGAAATTCAAAACTGGACGTACCATTAGGTTTGTCTTCTCAAACTGCACCTATAGACATGTAGTTTGATGACTTTTTAGACCGTAGGTTCTGGCACACATTTCGATGCAAAATGGGTCCAATGGCGGACATCGTTTTGACCTGAAATTATGATTTTGCCCTTGTTTCAGAATTTAACTTTTGGACAGGCGTTTCCTAGGTATATCTCATATTTTGAATATGTTCGTGGTATTTATTTCAGCATCCGAGGACGTATGCGGGATTTGGCTTTCATCGTTTCACTATTCTGACGGTTCGAGCTGTTGGACGTCGCCCTTTTTGCACACAACCTCAGGCAAGATACCTTGCCATATTTACTGCTTATATTTAGTCTGCATTTTTATTATTGCATATCACTGTTTACTTATTTCCAGTTCTTGTAGCTGTACCATTATTACAGTTCCTGATTTATTGCCTGTTCAGTGATATTAGCTTTACTTTACTTATTATCTTTTGATTGTATATGGACCTAGAGTTAAGGGACTACCATTTATAGTGCATAACATAAACCTTGACACAGTTGTTCCATTAGGTATGTGTAAGATGAGTAGCATGTAGGGGTACTTGCATGATGGATGATCACCTGTGTGCATGCGTTAGGGCTAACTGCTAATAGAGGCATGTTAGGATACTTGGCAGTTAGTAGTGGTATAAGAGTCATGGATGTGACTCTACTAGGCATTGGGTGGGAAGAACAGTTCCTTAACGTATGGGCCACGTATGCACTTTCCTATTATTGCCGGTTATCTCCACTGGAGATACGTTCCTGGATCCTGATACCTGATTTTCTGCTGGCCTCTGACATTCGAGGAATGTGATGCTTTGAGGTCCCTGGTATCCTGATGGAACCATACCTGAGTTCCTGCTCTTGAAGCCAGAGTGCCCATGCGTTGAAGGTTTGTTCTTACTGTATAAACAATTAGATGGTTAGGTAACCCTCGTTAATGTCATATCATCTCGTTCCATTAGTAGCTTGGGACAATGTCGCATCGCGGTATAGTATACTACTCCTTGTCCTTATTTGGTTGTTGGGGTAGTCCACTGTTTCAATGATGATGTATTGGATCTTGTTACGATTGGGACTATTTACCTTACTTGTGATTTATGACATAGTATATATATTCAATTATGTGGCATGTTCTTTATGTATCTTGTTACGTCCCTCTGAGGACCTAGTTATCTCTCCAGGTGTGTGCTTTGTGACTTTTCACAGGTGTTCTAGCCAAGGCCGTGATCTTCTCCAGTCCTTCGAAGATGATTGCCCTTGGTTCGTCTTGTCATTTTTATCTATCCTTTCCTTGTATATTCTCTCTTTTAAAATAGTTGGTAGTAGATTTGTCTCCGCCCAACTACATGTATAAATGAAAAACTCTTGAGTTTATTTATATTCTTCTTCTTTTGATTTTGTGGATGAGATTTAGTTATCATAGTTTTACTGCATTTTACAGCTTATGTATACATACCGGGGTTCCATACATTGGAGTATACTTCGTATGTATACAGCTGGCATGTCTACGTACTTTGTCCTAAGTATTTTGGGACTGAGACGTTACATATTTTTGTGGTGGCCCATGCAGGTCGAGTTGTCACTTCGGTTACGTAATTGTACCGAGGTGAGCCTGTAATATAGGATTAGAGTCTAGGAATCTCATCCACATACTTGATCACCTTTCTTGGTTTCCAAATTCCAAACTCTCGTTGTCTCCCTTGATTTTTGCATCTTGCTTGAGCTCTTTCTATCAATACCCTTATCTTCTTGTGCTTAATCATGGTTAGAAGGATGACTACACTACTATATACTCCTTGGTCAAACATATGGATAAAGTTTTTACATTGACACTTGGAATACATTGCGACCTTAACTAAGTTATAAAGGCATTAACTAAAAGTGTGATTTAAGGATTAGTAGTTTGTAAGTTGAGATATTACCAAAGGAAGTTTTATCTTGAGATTTCTAGGTAGTAATCACCAGAGGATTGATAGAATTTTATGTGATACTGCAGGAAAAAAAATAGCTAGAATCTATATATCATTAATTTAAGAAATGGATTGGATTTTGAGTTTTGATATCTATGACTTAATGAGTTACAGATATAGTTATACATCTTTGAGCAGATATATATCTTAAAAAGTGGCAGTATGAACTATTTAAATTGAGTCGTACAAGTTACGATTTATATGATCATTAAATTTCAAATTTTAAGTGGAAGTAATGATATTAAAATTTGGTTTTAAAATATTTGGAAGATATGAAAATGATTTTTTGAGGAAAATTTCAAATTCCAAATCGTGTCCTTTGATTTAAGATTTACAAATCTATTTAGATTTTGGGTTAAAAAGTTGTGATTGTGGATATCAAATGTTGGTAAAAAAAGAAGAAGGGATTTTGATAACTAATAAGATCATTTGAATATTGAGTTTAAAGTTGGATTGCTAATATTACAATTTTTAGGAAGAGTTACTAATGAGGTGATGAGAAGTTATTTTGATGATTAAAGGAAACTACCATTTAAAAGTTGTGATTATGTTTGAAGGACTTAGAAATAGAAGTTATGGTTGATGAGTGCGTTAAAATATCGAGCGATAAATTTTAGATTGCTCGTTATATGCTAAGGGTTTATCTTGAGGATTATTTGAGAAATTTTTTGGAGTTTTAAAGTTATGAAGTGATATTGAAATTTTTATAGGTTCATGCTTTATGAACTCTTAAGTTTAAAAGTTGGAATGAAAATGTTAAATTTTGGAGAAGTTAGTAGTAACGTGATGAAAGTCACTTGGAGATTTATGGAAGGGATTAAACTTTTAATCATGATTAAATTAGCCGGCTTGAGGTGAATACAAATTATGGTAGCTCATTTTTGAGAAATTTATTAAGAAACTTTTTGGAGAAAACTCGCGTTAAAATTTTAATGGCAGGCCACCAAGATGACCCTAACGAGTTTGAAGTATCCCACACTAATTGCCATATCACTCATGATCATGATAGTAGTATATGCACAGTTGCCGTTGGACATCTAACAAGCTATGTGACTGTATCTCCGCCTTGACTTACTCGACCTTCCCTCAATTCTAGATCTTTTAATTGCGACCTTCTAACCCATTTGCAATTTGAATAATGATTTAATTGTTCGTTGACTGTATTCATCTAGGAGACTATCTTCTCTCCGAAATTGTGTTCCTAAATTATTTTTACTGGATTCCTTAATTAATTTTATTTTATGCTTTAACTTGATCTTCTTTATTTTTGTGCATTAATTATCACCTCGTGAACTCCCACTTTTTATTTTAGATATTTTGGCGTCCCTTACCATGACTTTGATATTCAGAGTGTAAAACTAGTTGTTGCCTTCCATAAAATTTTATATGCAAGACCTAGACGAGCCCACCTTCATGTAGGTATATCATGTCCCACTAAAACACGTCTCCTTGTGCATTATTTTTATGATATGACTTTCTGGTCAAAATGGCTAAACTAAAATCTTTACTATGATACCGAAATACTTTCTGACTTCAATTAAGAGATCCAACCTTGACTCAACCCCTTCGACCCGATAGGTGAATATGTTCTACTAAATTCCTAAATGCTTAACTTTGTGCATTATCTTGATTGTTTGACCTATTGTCCGATCACACTACTAGTTTAACTCTTGTAAGTTGGGTAGAATACCTCACGGCCCAACAAAGTCTTTGTCCTTGTGACCCATGTTGATAAGTTTACTCAGACTATAAATTCAGAGGACCCTAACTTAGCTAGTCAACCAAGCCAACTACACAGGCCCAAACTTCGGGCGGAACTTAGATTTTAAAAGATCCTGGACTATTTAATTTCCTTTATCATTCTTTCTTATTTATATTTTGACTATCTTATGCTGTTAAATTAGCTTAGCTTTGCAAGCTTATTCTTTTATCGAGCTTGATCATGACATATTTTATTGGGTGCACCCACTAACATATTGTCTAATCAGAATCGGTGCATGATGGTCTGATCAACCTATTGCACTTTGGTTCGCTTTTCGTATATTATTTTACGTGGATGGAGACATAGTTAAACTTGTCCTAGAGTCCCATCCGCGACAGCCTTGGCAATTCTTTTTTGAATTATTTTCATCGTCTATGAACCTCGTATTCGTACTCTATAGCCTCGTCTTTGAAACCTTTATTGTTCTTGTCTTTTATTTATTTTAGAAAGACAATGCACTGTACTTGATAGATCGATCCAAGGTATCACCTTTAGTTGCCCTATAAGTTATATATACACGAAATATAGATAACCACCGACCGATTCATGTGGCTATATCCTCGCCTTTAACTACTCCTCATTTCCTCAACCCTAGAATTGTTATCGTGCCCTTCCAATTATTCTTGAGCACTCGAGAATGATTCTAATCGTTCACTTAAATCAAACTCTCAACCAAGACGATTAGTATCCAGTTTTCTTTCAAGGAACCATATCTCCCAAATGTCTAATTTTCCTCTTTGATCTACTAATTTTTTCACTATTTTTATTCGGGTTATCAAATTTTGTCACCTTCATTAGCAACCCTTATTCAATTCCATAACCCTGATGTGTTTTCGGATTTACCGAGTTCACAATTTTTCTAATACATGTTTGTATTGAACGTCATTTCTTCGCCTTATCTAAATTTAATCACATTTCGACATTGATGAACTCCATCTATCTCCCAAACCTACCTATATTTTTTTTCTTCCTAAATTTCGAGGATAAATTTTTTGTAAGTTGGGTAGGTTGTAAAACCCCTAATTTTTTTAAATTATTTTTTTATTACTTAAAAAGACTTAAAAATGAATTTATGCAATTTATGATTTTTATTAGTAGAAATGACTTTGGCCATTGTTGAGTTTTGGAGCACAAGGCGGCCATGACTTTTGGCACGGAAGTTGTAGCAGTGTGCCTTGACTAGTGTACTAGCCATGCCTTGGAAGGTCTAGCCATAGTGATGTCCAAACTAGGAAAATCAGGCCAAGTTGTGAATTAACTCATTTAAATCAGTTTAATTAAATATTATTTATGTTATTGATTTTTTAGATGATCCGGTTGGACCAAACTAGCCCGAACTGGGCTCAAACCCAATTTAAGCCCATGTAGGCATGTGGTGGGACCAAGATGGCCATGTAGATATATTTTATGTACGTAGCAGTATTTCCTAAATTATTTTAGAATTTCATGTACAATTTCTAATTATTTAATTATTTGTGCAATTATTGATATTTTATTATTTAAATAATATTTTACAATGTTTGCAAAATATTCTGGACCCGGATAAGGGAGTGTGGTATAAGTCCACCAAGACCACCATTTGATTGTTCTAAATATTTTATTATTATTAATTCTATTTTTGTCATGATTAAATAAGCATATTTATTATTATTAAATTACTAGGATTGGTTTTTATTTTTATTGTCAAAATAAGTTTATATATATGTACATGTGTTTAAATATATTAAATAATTGGATAGATGACATTTAAATTGTTATTGGATTTTTTTAATAGATTATGGCGTATATATATATATATATATATATATATATTTTTTTTTTTTTTACATATATTATATATTATATATATATATATATATATATATATATATATATATATATATATATATATATTTTATATATATATATATTTATATATATATATATTTTATATATATTATATATATTTATATATATAAAAAATATATATATATACATCAAGGCCGGACATACAAAGACACCGGTAGCAAGGGGCACACCGGCATACTCAGCAAAAAAACCTCTTCCAAGAAGAACAAAAACAATCAAAAGCTGATAACGGCAAGGACTACAAGGTCCGCCACGAAGCACAAACCCTCCCGTCCCACTTCCTCATATGATGCTTAACATCATCTCCTGGAATGTGAGAGGGCTCGGCAACAAACCGACGATGAACAGAATTCTCAGCCTTAAGAAGACCCATCGCATAGACCTCTTAATCATTATCGAACCCAAAATCCCCTCAACCAGAATAAAAGCCATTCAACTCAAATTAGGATTCCCGCATGCCATCGCAGGAGGCAACGACATCTGGCTTTTACTTGCTCAAGACTTCAAATTTGCCATCATCTATGACTCGCCTCAGGCTCTCACTTGTTGGGTCGAACACCCGGCCCTCAAGTCCTGCTCCGTCCTCTCTGCTGTCCATGGTAGCTGCGACATCCCTGAGCGCAGATTGCTCTGGGCTGACCTTCTCACGGTCCATCCCCTAGGGCTTCCGTGGCTTTGCATCAGAGATTTCAATACGGTGTCTTACAGAAAAGAGAAGTCCGGAGGCCGTCCTCCACCCCAGCCAGCAATGGATGATTTTAACAACTTTACCTTTCACGGGAACCTCACCCCTATCCTCTTCCACGACAACGCGTTCATCTGGTGCAATATGCAGGAGGGTCATCGACGACAGTACTCCCGCTTAGATCGGGCGATGATCAATGAATGCCGGTCCGACATGGGCTTGATCACTAACCTCTCTCACCTGAACTCCACTGAATCGGATCACTCCCCTCTTCTGCTCCAGATCAGCAATAATTACACCAGCTACAAGAAAGCTTTTCGCTTCCTCGACTTTTGGCGCCATCACCCCCAATTTCAGAATATCGTTGTTTCTGCTTGGAATTCCGTCTCGACCCTTGACCCTATGGTTCGGATGGCGGCCAAGCTCAAAGCCACGTGTAAGGCCCTCTCTTCTTGGAGCAAAGAGGCTTACGGCGACATTTTCTAGGCTATCAGGGAGGCGGAGGACGACGTCACCCGCACGGAGTCATCATTTGCCATTTACAGCTCCCCGGAGGCACGCGCTTCACTCAACCTCGCCTGAGCTCTTCTTAAATCCAGACTAAGAGTGGAAAACAAATTCTGGAGGCAAAAAGCCAGATCGACCTGGGACACCAACGGTGACCAAAATTCTAAGTTCTTTTATGCTTGCGTCAAAGGACGCAGGAACAAATTATAATTACATCGGATCCTCGATGACCACGACAACTTGGTGGAAGACCAGACCGGTATTCAAGCTGCGACTGTGAACTTCTACTCCAACCTCTTCACCAAAGAGTGGGTCGTTAAAGATGACACGCTGTTGTCGGTTATCCTTTCCCTCATTAGCGAAAACGACAACGAGACCCTGCTGGCTACCACTTCGGAGGAGGAGGTCAAAGCTGCGATCTGGTCCATTAATGAGCATAGTGCCCCGGGGCCAGACGGTTTCAACGGGGTCTTTTTCAGAGCTTGCTGGGACACTATTAAAACCGACCTAGTCGAAGCCACTAAAGCCTTCCTTCAAGGGGCCAGATATCCCAATTCGATTTCCTGCGCCAACATCATCCTTATCCCCAAGAAAGACAATCCGAAAACCTTTAAAGACTTCCGGCCGATCAGCCTCTATACCTTCACCAACAGGATCATATCCAAGATCGTCGCCAATCGGATGTCCGATCTCCTTCCAAAGATCATTTTCGAAGAGCAAAGCGGGTTCGTTAAAGGCCGCAATATAACAGACAACATACTCCTTGCACAAGAGATGATCACGTGCATGAAGTTCCCGTCGAGGGGAGGGAACGTGGCCATCAAACTAGACATAGAAAAAGCGTACGACCGTTTAGACTGGCAATTCATGATCTGCGTACTCAGGGCCTTCGGCTTCTCTGAACCATGGATTGACATCGTCTTCAGATCTATCAATAATACGTGGTTCTCCACCGTCATCATTGGCCAGGCTGCGGGATTCTTTCGTTCCACTCACGGGGTTAGACAGGGGGACCCGCTCTCCTCAACCATTTTCATCATTGCGGCCGAAGCCCTCAGCAGAAGCCTTAATAATATACCCAGAATGCCCTGTTTTAACCACTTCTACACCACCATCGGTTGTCCACTTATCACTCACCTGGCTTACGCTGACGATATCCTCATCTTCTCCTCTGGAGACAGCAGATCGATCAACGTCGTCTTGAGTACGATCGCCAGATACACCACCTGCTCTGGACAGCGAGTCAACAACAATAAGAGTGTCATCTACACCCATCACAAAGCTGACAGAACCCGCTCAACTCTGCTTGCCAACATGACCTCCTTCAGCATGGCCTACCCACCCTTTCTTTACCTCGGGTGCCCGCTGGTGTACGGTAAGGCTAACTCAGGCATTTATGAGCACCTAGTTGACAAGATCCGCAAACTGATCACAGGATGGCACAATGCGTCTTTATCCCCGGGAGGTAAAACGATCATCATCAAACACGTTCTATCGTCCATTCTGATGTACACCCAGGCCGTTTGCTCCCCTCCCATGAAGGTGCTGCACTCTCTCGAATCCCTCTTAGCCAAATTCTTCTGGGGCCATAGCGACGGCAAGGACAAACATCACTGGACCGGTTGGGAGACGATGGCCAAACCAACTGATGAAGGTGGTTTGGGCTTCTGCAGATTAGCCCACGTCGTGGACGCCTGCTCTATTAAGTTGTGGTAGAAGTTGCACACCGAGACCTCCTTATGGACGAAGTTTATGAGAGCTAGGTACTCTAGATTCTCCTATCTGTCGGAGGTGGGCAAAAACAACAGATCCTCGTCATCGTGGCACCGCATAATTCAGGGTCGCATCACTGCTGAACCTCTTATCCGTCTCCAGTTGGGCGACGGCCGATCTCCGGCCTGTTTGGAGAGGTGGTTAGGAGCAGATATCATACATCCCAACTTTCTAACTCCGCAGGGGTGCGCTATCAGAGATCTATGGAAGGGCAGTTCCGGATAAAATTGGAGGAAGGTCAGAGATTGGCTAGGCCAGCCAGCGGTTACCTGTCTCCGTACTGCTAACCTGCGTATTACCGACACTAGCGACACTTGGAGATGGTCCCCCAACCCGAGTGGGACGTTCACTTTGGCTTCCTCCATAATTGTGGTCAGAGGCAGCGGAGTGCCGAATATCGTTTATGCCAAGTTTTGGTAGGCTTGCATTCCCATCAAATGGTCGATCCTCATCTGGCATGCTCTTCGCCGTAAAATACCGACGGACGACATCATAGGCTCTATGGGTTTCAGCCTCGCTTCTAGATTCTACTGCTGCGAAGAGCATAAGACGAAATTTGCAGAGCACGTCCTTCTTTCGGGGGACCTGGCTGCAGACATATGGTCCAAGCTTCACAATAGACTTAGTATAGTTTAACCGATTGGGGGCTTCTACGATCTTCTGGACTCCTGGAGCCACTCCTACGGACATTAGATCGTAGCAGCCACCGGCGTTTGGGTCCTTTGGAAAAACAAGAACTAATTCAGATATGAAGGGCGCCAAATCCCACCCCCACAGTTGTACAGAGAGGTCGTCCGTCAGTGCTTCAAAGTTAGGAGGCGCTGCTCCCACGCCTCCAACTCTTTCTGGGAGGCCCTGGCTTAGGCCGTCCTATCCTTTCTTTTGTGTGCGCTTCTCGTACTTTTCGTCTTCTTTTCTGTTGCCGCGTTAGCTCGCTTACTTGTATAGGCTTCGACATTTTGTGCCTATTTCTTCAATAAAGTTTGGGGTTTTATCAATATATATATATATATATATATATATATATATATATAGAAAGATTTAAAAAGAAAAGAGAAAAAAAATATCGTGGCCGCCACTGTTCCCGCGGGAATAATAGCTAGCCAAGACCCGACCCAAGCCCCTACAGAGCCTATTATGTATATATTGGCCGAGAGAGGGAAGATGTCACCAAAACCCTAACCCTAAACTCTACCTCCCTCGACGCAGTCGACCGGGTGACCCCCTCGGCCAGAGAACGCCACCGCACATGGCCACAGGTCGGCCAGGGCCACCGCAGATGCGCGCAGGCAGCCGCAAGGACATAAATGACAGCAGTAACAGTAGCCCTTCTTCTCGACTTCGCGAGCAGGTAACTCCTTCATCTTCGCATCATTTTTCGTTTCGTAAAATCCTACGCATAGACAACCTAACCTAGTTCAACTGTCTTCAAATAGATTTGGTTGGATCGCAGTGTATGCATCGTAAATCAAGCCTAAAATTGCCGAAAAACCTGTTCGAAATTTAACAATTTTGTAGTTACAGACCTCATATTGGGAGTCAAATTTCTGTCAAAACAGCGATCGACTGGAAAACCTAATTGAAGACTCTCATAGACAACCTATAGGGCTTTAAAATGCTTTTCGAAGTTTTTGATTTCATCCACTGTGCACCAAGAAAACCGATGTTAAAATTCCAGAAAAATAGTTTTCATAACAATTAAAATTTTAGAGAAAACCTCCGATACGACGTACATCCAGCCAAACCGGGCGACATGGTCACGAACTGAAAGCATCGAAAGGTGCGTATCGACTTCGCGAATGCGTGGGCTTTGATGGAATTCAAATTGGTTGCGTGTGCACGACGAATTTGATACGTATTCGTCAAAATTCACCGTATCGGCCCCTTTGCAAATTTCTCAATTACTTTGTGCACGTTCGTCGAATCAAAACAAAACTTACGCCAGCAGGACCATATCATTTTTCTGGTCCTGTATGCCAAGTTTGGTCCGATTCTGAGAAGGTCGACCGGAACGCTATTTTGGCGGGCCCGCGACCTGCTCTAACGGGCGAATTTGTGCACGGCTCATCGAATCCAAAACTGGACATATCATTGGGTTCGTCTCCTCAAACTGGATCTGTAGACATATAGTTTGATGACTTTAGAGACCATAGGTTCTGGCACACGTTTCGGTACAAAACGGGTCCAACGGCGGACATCATTTTGACCCGAAATTATGTTTTTGCCCCTGTTCCAGAATTTATCTTTTGGATAGGCATTTCCTAGACATATCTTATATTTCGAACATGTTTGTGGTGTTTATTTCAGCATCCGAGGACGTATGCGGGATTTGTCTTTCATCGCTTCACTATTCTAACGGTTCGAGCTATTGGACGTCACCCTTTTTGCATACAACCTCTGGCAAGATACCTTGCCATATTTATTGCTTATATTTAGTCTGTATTTTTATTATTGCATATCACTGTTTACTTATTTTCAGTTCTTTAGCTGTACCGTTATTACAGTTTCTGATTTATGGCCTACTCAGTGATATTAGCTTTACTTTACTTATTATCCTTTGATTGCATATGGACCTAGAGTTAAGGGACTGCCATTTGTAGTGTATAACATAAACCTTGACACAGTTGTACCATGAAGTATGTGTGAGATGAGTAGCATGTAGAGGTACTTCCGTGATGGCTGATCACTTGTGCGCATGCGTTAGGGCTAACAGCTAATAGAGGCATATTAGGAGACTTGGCAGTTAGTAGTGGTATAAGAGTCATAGATGTGACTCTACTAGGCATTGGGTGGGAAGAACAGTTCCTTAACGTATGGGCCACGTATGCACTTTCCTATTATTGTCGGTTAGCTCCACTGAAGATACGGTCCTGGATCCTGATACCTGATTTTCTACTAGTCTCTGACATTCGAGGAATGTGATGCTTTGAGGTCCCTGGTATCCTGATGGGACCATACCTGAGTTCCTGGTCCTGAAGCCAGAGTGCCCATGCGTTGAAGGTCTGTTCTTACTGCATAAACACATTAGATGTTTAGGTAACCCTCATTAATGTCAAATCACCCCGTTCCATTAGTAGCTTAGGAAAATGTCGCATCGCGGTATAGTGTACTACCCCTTGTCCTTGTTTGGTTGTAGGGGTAGTCCACTGTTTCGATGATAAGGTATAGGATCTTGTTACAATTGGGACTATTTACCTTACTTGTGATTTATGACATAGTATATATATTCAGTTATATGACATGTTCTTTATGTATCTTGTTACGTCCCTCTGAGGACCTGGTTATCTCTCCAGGTGTGTACTTTATGACTTTTCACAGGTGTTCTAGCCAAGGCCGTGATCTTCTCCAGTCCTTCGAAGATGATGTCACGACCCGCTCCCTAGAGTAAGGGCACGAGACGTGGGTACGCCAGCCTACGCCGCAGTGTCGACGGTAGAACGCTGTCCTAGGTCACAACATCTAGCAGTAATATACTAAACAGTTTATACTCCCCGAATGGGGGTGCATAGCAGTAAATAAACTCAATCACAACTAAGGAAGAAGAAAGCACGATATGATATAGTACTCAAGGAAAATAGATGATAAAGTAGTCTAATATAACATCCCAGCTAAAATCCAGAGTACAAGCTCAGCTACTGTGAGATCCGTCTCACTGTATCGGTATTTTATACGGATACGTGTTTATTTGAGCCGTATTTCGTATTTATCGATTTGCGTGATATTTTAAAATTTCCTAAGTATAGGATTTCATGACTTGGTTTAACTTGGATTTGGTTTTATTTGGTTCGGTTCCACTTTGACTTGGTTTGGTTTAGTTTGGTTCTTTATGAGATGAGGTGTATGGTTTAGATTGAGTGGAGAGGAATGAATGGTGAAGATTGCTTGGGCTTGTTATATAAGCCACCTACCACTCTCTCTCCCTCCTCATTCACCCTCATTCATTTCTTTTCTACCAAAACCCTAGCCATTGGAGAGAGGCAAGTACACCTTGCCGAATGTTGGACGATTTCAATTTCGTTTGTTCCATTTTCTTTATGGTTACATTCTAAGCATATTTAGAACTTGGAGTTTTCCAATTTGATGGCTAGATTGTTGTAGATCTAACTTTGAAGAAATTTTGGTTTTTATGGGTCTTGATCTATTTTGATTGCATGTTCTTGGTTAGCAAGTGCTTTCATGTAGCTTGCTCTCTACAATATGGATTTGGGGCTCTCAGTGTTAGTGGTAGGAGCTTGAGTCATGGTTTCCATGGCCATCTCCTCGGATTAATTTGTTGTTTTGGAAATAGTGAGCCGCATAGGCTTTAAAGAAAACATTTAATACACTTTTCTTATAATGAAATTTTATGCATTCTTTCTTAATGTATTTTCCATACATTTTCCTAAGAAATCCTTGCTAGCCGCATGGTTCTAGAGCTAGCCGCATGGGTTTTGGATGCAACATTAATCCATTCTCAAAGCATTTTGTCCTTTATGCTTTAATGCTTGGTTTTTAACACTCTGGAGAAGCAGAGCCGCATGGGTATTAAATGAGTGAGCCGTATAGGCTTTTGATGACTTGATGCTTTATGCAATTGAGTCCCTAACTTTATGACTTGAAGCTTTATAAGGCTTATACCTTATATTTTTATGCTTTAATGCATTTCAATGCATTATTATAATAAGTCAGCCGCATCTCTTCTCCAGGGAAGAATGTGAAGTCATTCTTTAAAAAGGCACTTTATGCATTATAACCCTTAATAAATACACTTTTGCATTATAGCCTATATTCAATGTATATATATATATATTCTACTCTATATTTTAATGCATATCTTCAATGCATTGTATTTAATACATGCATGCTTTTGCTTGCATACTTGTTTATAGCTCAGCCGCATATACCGGTTTGCCTGGCCATTTTGCCAGCCGCATGCCTTTCAACTAATTGTCGAGTCGCATGAAATTAATTGTTGACCAATTAAATGTTTGTTGGCCGTATGGCCTCTTCCCACTTGCTGGCCGCATGGCCATTGTACTTTTTTGACTTGAATTTAATATTGGAATGCATGGCTTTTATTGAGTTGCCTGTACTTGCAGGATATATTTTATTATATGTCATCATTGCTTAGCCACGTGAACCAATATTTAAATGGTTCACGTGAACTTTTCTTATTGCATTGATTGTGGGGGGTCCCACATAGCTTCTTTTAGTGACTTGCTTGCTGAAGTGGGAGTTTGCATTTAATGAGGGTCCCACCATCTTTTGTCTTATTTGATTTCATGACCTATTTATTGTTTCCTGGCCGCATGGGTGGCCTCCCACTCTCTTTGACCGTATGTTTGTTCTCCCACTTTTGGACCGCATGGGTCCCACTTTGATTGTTTAAATGTTTTATTTGCCTGAATTGTGGTAAGAATTTCTTCCCACTCCTAACATGAAAGTTGTAGAGTTTCTCCTTGGCTTTAAGAATATATATATTATTATTTAATTGTGCATGTTTCTTCCTTCTTTGATAAATGGCATGACACGATAATGACCCATAGTGGTGCACTCTTGAAATAAACTTGACATGATGAACTTGCCATGATAATTGACAGTGATAACTTGACATGATAATTCTTGATAGTGGCCCGTCGTGGCGCACTCTTGATAAGTAATAATGATAATTCTTGATTATGGCCCGTCGTGGCGCACTCTTGATAAGTAATAATGATAATGATAGTGGCCCGTCGTGGCGCACTCTTGACAAGAATTAATTAGTATCCTGACACCGTGGGTGATTGTGTTTGTACAAATGAACCCGTCTCGTCTTGCATCATGTCTAGGACATGAATCCCTGGTTTCCCACGGTCAGGGATTCATACTGAAATGGACTAAGGGTAATTACTAGAATAATCCAGTAGTTCATGGAGAGACTTTTCCAGTTACCTGTTGCCCCTTTGATCCCGGCCTTATATATATATATACATGGGATTTGTTGCTATCCGTCGAGATGAGCGCACTTCCAGTCCGTCGTCGAGTGTGGTACCTTAGGACACATGTATCTTACTACAGTGTGTCTGCTATATCATGCTATCTTTTTTCTTTTCTTTGCTGGGGTCACTCAGGTAGCAGCAGGCGGGTAACTGGACTTGGAAGAATCTCGCTGCATCTTGCTAGTAACTAGGCCTGTGATAACCCTAGTTAGTTAAAGTATCAAGCCGTACTTATTGCTTGGCCGTGAATGTTGGATGGAGTTCAATCTGTCTAGTCTCGTCTTGATCTTGAACATGATTGTTACATGTCCTGATTCTTATTTTATCCTGCCGATAAATGGCAGGAGAAACCAAGTTCTGTTCAGACGAAGGGTTACAACCCCGGTCCTTGTTTGGTTTACGGGTTGTAACCTGGTTATCTGAATAGTCCCATGGTTATCCCATCGTAAATCACCTTCCCAGTTCTATTCATTTAACATGTTCTCCACTTTACTTTATGTCAATGACGAATTACTTACTGTCTTCCTATGTTCGGGATAAGTGCATTGGTACTGTACGAATCTCGATCCTTATTTACTTATTTCTTCTCTTCCTGTTGATTGCCTATGATTGCTGGTTTTAAGTTCATAGTTCGGCCTCCTTTGTGGTACTTGCTATTTGGGGTCTGACCCCACTGGTTTTGCATGGCCAGGTTCCGATAGAAGAGCCCGAAGGATCTACCGCACCATCTACTCGACGGTGACCAGCCGGAGCACCAGAGTGCCTCAGTAGGTTTCTTCTTCATTCTCCCACTGATATGTAAATTCTCCTCTTGTAACGTTTAGCCTCGAGCACGTATTTAGCTCGTGTTTTGGTACTTTCTTTGGTATTGTAGCCTACGGGCATAAACATGATATGTGTATTCTAGACTATAGCTAGTCCTTATCATGTACGACTAATATTCTAGCTAGTCATCAGTTCTGTGATACTGGCTTCATGATCAGTCATGTATATATGGTTCGGGACGCCTTACTATTGTATGTATGATGATCGTACTCTTGCTCTTGTATAATTGCCTGTGATTGAGATACCTAGGATTGTTAAACCATAGGATTGACTGATGGCATGTAGGGTAACCCCCATGTCTTGACAGCTTATACGTAATTTCAGAGTATTAACGTACTTTGGGATTGCGTAGCTGGCTATGTCTGCCCCCGCTCTCCGGTATTCTGGTTCTGGGCGTGACATGGTTTTAGTGGTGGCCCATGCAGGTCTCGATTTTCAGATTTGTGGGGGTTACCATGTTTAGATATCTCAATCACGATTATCCTTATTGATCTCCTTCGGATTATTCTCTATCTCTGATACTTGACTTGATATCTGTTTTGATCGTTGGTCATTTCTGTTCCCATGATTTGATCTTGTGTCCTTCAACTTTCAAGGGCACTGTTCTTGATCCTTCTGATTATCTTGTTCGTATTTTACCGAGGGCAGCTCAGCATTCTTTATCCAGGCCAGTTATGGAGGATCAGTCTCAGCATGCAAGCAGAGATGTCAGTCCATCCCAATCAGCCAGTCGCTTCTGTCTTCGTATCTTGAGACAGGTGATAAAAGTCCAAGCATCTGTTTCAACCACGATGACACGTCTTGGATAGAGTCATGTCTTGAACTAAGTCATTGGTACCGACTTACCTTGAGGCTTGACTTTATCTATTTTTGGGAATCAGCTTAGGCCAGCGAGGACGTTGGTTTCTATACAACTGTCCCAGGAGACATATTGATCCATATGCCTCCAGCCCTTCTTGATCATGATTGTATTTGTTCTTGTGCATTTATTTACCGCTTACGCATTTATTTACATTACTGATTGTTTTACTTTACTTATATGTCGTGCTTGATTTATTGAGATTGTTGAGTTTCCTGGAGCTTTTGTTTTGTTATCTTACTCGACTAGCCTCAGGAAATTTCGAGGACGGAATTTTTCTAAGGTGTGGAGAGTTGTGAGACCCGTCTCACTGTATCGGTATTTTATACGGATACGTGTTTATTTGAGCCGTATTTCGTATTTATCGATTTGCGTAATATTTTAAAATTTCCTAAGTATAGGATTTCATGACTTGGTTTAACTTGGATTTGATTTTATTTGGTTCGGTTCCACTTTGACTTGGTTTGGTTTAGTTTGGTTCTTTATGAGATGAGGTGTATGGTTTAGATTGAGTGGAGAGGAATGAATGGTGGAGATTGCTTGGGCTTGTTATATAAGCCACCTACCACTCTCTCTCCCTCCTCATTCACCCTCATTCATTTCTTTTCCACCAAAACCCTAGCCATTTGAGAGAGGCAAGTACACCTTGCCGAATGTTGGACGATTTCAATTTCGTTTATTCCATTTTCTTTATGGTTACATACTAAGCATATTTAGAACTTGGAGTTTTCCAATTTGATGGCTAGATTGTTGTAGATCTAACTTTGAAGAAATTTTGGTTTTTATGGGTCTTGATCTATTTTGACTGCATGTTCTTGGTTAGCAAGTGCTTTCATGTAGCTTGCTCTCTGCAATATGGATTTGGGGCTCTCATTGTTAGTGGTAGGAGCTTGAGTCATGGATTCCATGGCCATCTCCTCGGATTAATTTGTTGTTTTGGAAATAGTGAGCCGCATAGGCTTTAAAGAAAACATTTAATACACTTTTCTTATAATGAAATATTATGCATTCTTTCTTAATGCATTTTCCATAAATTTTCCTAAGAAATCCTTGCTAGCCGCATGGTTCTAGAGCTAGCCGCATGGGTTTTGGATGCAACATTAATCCATTCTCAAAGCATTTTGTCCTTTATGCTTTAATGCTTGGTTTTTAATACTCTGGAGAAGCAGAGCCGCATGGGTATTAAATGAGTGAGCCGCATAGGCTTTTGATGACTTGATGCTTTATGCAATTGAGTCCCTAACTTTATGACTTGAAGCTTTATAAGGCTTATACCTTATATTTTTATGCTTTAATGCATTTCAATGCATTATTATAATAAGTCAGCCACATCACTTCTCTAGGGAAGAATGTGAAGTCATTCTTTAAAAAGGCACTTTATGCATTATAACCCTTAATAAATGTACTTTTGTATTATAGCCCATATTCAATGTATATATATATATTCTACTCTATATTTTAATGCATATCTTCAATGCATTGTATTTAATACATGCATGCTTTTGCTTGCATACTTGTTTATAGCTCAGCCGCATATACCGGTTTGTCTGGCCATTTTGCCAGCCGCATGCCTTTCAACTAATTGTCGAGCCGCATGAAATTAATTGTTGACCAATTAAATGTTTGTTGGCCGCATGGTCTCTTCCCACTTGCTGGCCGCATGGCCATTGTACTTTTTTGACTTGAATTTAATATTAGAATGCATGGCTTTTATTGAGTTGCCTGTACTTGCAGGTTATATTTTATTATATGCCATCATTGCTTAGCCACGTGAACCAATATTTAAATGATTCATGTGAACTTTTCTTATTGCATTGATTGTGGGGGTCCCACATAGCTTCTTTTAGTGACTTGCTTGCTGAAGTGGGAGTTTGCATTTAATGAGGGTCCCACCATCTTTTGTCTTATTTGATTTCACGACCTATTTATTGTTTCCTGGCCGCATGGGTGGCCTCCCACTCTCTTTGACCGCATGTTTGTTCTCCCACTTTTGGACCGCATGGGTCCTACTTTGATTGTTTAAACATTTTATTTGCCTGAATTGTGGTCAGAATTTCTTTCCACTCCCAACATGAAAGTTATAGAGTTTCTCCTTGGCTTCAAGAATATATATATTATATATATTATTATTTAATTGTGCAAGTTTCTTCCTTCTTTGATAAATGGCATGACACGACAATAACCCATAGTGGTGCACTCTTGAAATAAACTTGACATGATGAACTTGCCATGATAATTGACAGTGATAACTTGACATGATAATTCTTGATAGTGGCCCGTCGTGGCGCACTCTTGATAAGTAATACTGATAATTCTTGATAGTGGCCCGTCGTGGCGCACTCTTGATAAGTAATAATGATAATGATAGTGGCCCGTCGTGGCGCACTCCTGACAAGAATTAATTAGTATCCTGACACCGTGGGTGATTGTGTTTGTACAAATGAACCCGTCTCGTCTTGCATCATGTCTAGGACATGAATCCCTGGTATCCCACGGTCAGGGATTCATACTGAAATGGACTAAGGGTAATTACTAGAATAATCCAGTAGTTCATGGAGAGACTTTCCCAGTTACCTGTTGCCCCTTTGATCCTGGCCTTATATATATATATACATGGGATTTGTTGCTATCCGTCGAGATGAGCGCACTTCCAGCCCGCCGTCGAGTGTGGTACCTTAGGACACATATATCTTACTACAGTGTGTCTGCTATATCATGCTATCTTTTTCCTTTTCTTTGCTGGGGTCACTCAGGTAGCAGCAGGCGGGTAACTGGACTTAGAAGAATCTCGCTGCATCTTGCTAGTAACTAGGCCTGTGATAACCCTAGTTAGTTAAAGTATCAAGCCGTACTTATTGCTTGGCCGTGAATGTTGGATGGAGTTCAATCTGTCTAGTCTCATCTTGATCTTGTACATGATTGTTACATGTCCTGATTTCTTATTTCATCCTGCCGATAAATGGTGGGAGAAACCAAGTTCTGTTCAGACGAAGGGTTACAACCCCGGTCCTTGTTTGGTTTACGGGTTTTAACCTGGTTATCTGAATAGTCCCTTGGTCATCCCATCATATATCACCTTCCCAGTTCTATTCATTTAACATGTTCTCTAGTTTACTTTATGTCAATGACGAACTACTTACTGTCTTCCTATGTTCGGGATAAGTGCATTGGTACTGCACGAATCTCGATCCTCATTTACTTATTTCTTCTCTTCCTGTTGATTGCCTATAATTGCTGGTTTTAAGTTCATAGTTCGGCCTCCTTTGTGGTACTTGCTATTTGGGGTCTGACCCCACTGGTTTTGCATGGCCAGGTTCCGATAGAAGAGCCCGAAGGATCTACCGCACTATCTACTCGACGGTGACCAGCCGGAGCACCAGAGTGCCAAATCAGTGGGTTTCTTCTTCATTCTCCCACTGATATGTAAATTCTCCTCTTGTAACGTTTAGCCCCGAGCACGTGTTTAGCTCGTGTTTTGGTACTTTCCTTGGTATTGTAGCCTACGGGCATAAACATGATATGTGTATTCTAGACTATAGCTAGTCCTTATCATGTACGACTAATATTCTAGCTAGTCATCAGTTCTGTGATACTGGCTTCATGATCAGTCATGTATATATGGTTCGGGATGCCTTACTATTGTATGTATGATGATCGTACTCTTGCTCTTGTATAATTGCCTGTGATTGAGATACCTAGGATTGTTAAACCATAGGATTGACTGATGGCATGTAGAGTAACCCCCATGTCTTGACAGCTTATACGTAATTTCAGAGTATTAACGTACTTTGGGATTGCGTAGCTGGCTATGTCTGCCCCCGCTCTCCGGTATTCTGGTTCTGGGGCGTGACAGCTACATGATATGAAAGAATATATACAACTCCAAAACTCTGAACAGAAGTAAAGTCTAGCTAAACAGTCTCATGACAACATAAAATAAGATAAGCCTAACTAAACTAGTCTAGGCAATGGGGGTGATGTCCTCAGCTAGAGCTGGGTCCTCCTAAGATTCCAGCTCGCAAGTGTCGTCTAGGGCTGCCCCGTAGAAGGTATCCACACAGGCCTCCTCCTCGTCCTCTGTAATATTTTCAACAGGTCCAGTCAGGACAAGAGCGAGCACGGTACATCTCAACAGTTCATAGCAGGTTAGAAAATATAATCATGCAGTAAAGTAAGATACAGGTACTGAAGGAAATGCAGTATGTAAACAGAGAGAGAGCTGTAATAGAAATATCTACTATAAATAGAGACTAACAGTGGCTAGTGAGTCAGAGTACAATATAGACATGTAAATGGTATAGGAGATTCTGATAAGACACTATGGAAAGATTCTGATGAGATACTACTTGGGTATTATTCACATGTCTACTTCTACTCCCCCGTACCCCCAATCAATACACAAGGATCCAACCAGGTTATGTTATGATTCCATGCAAAGGCCCCCGAAGGGTGGTACATGGATGTCCTATAAATAGGGATTCTAGGAGATTCTAGGATACCCAGTAAATGGGATAAGGATTCTAGGAGACTTTGTGATCATAAGAGTATATGTCACAAGTGATCAAAGAACCAATAAAGCATAGTGATACGCCATGTAAGTGAAACGCACAGAACATGTAGTACCCGATGCTCCCTAAGGATAACATCTCAAGAAGGAATCCATATAGTACCAATCCATGTGACCAACGTGACAGTAGCAAGTAAAGTAATTTAATGCAGGAAATAATTCTAAGCATGATATAAAATGATCAGAGAATGTACTCGCCTGGTATCTGAGTGTCCAATATGAAAGTACTGTCCGAGGAGAGGTGTCTGGCTCCTAATCAGAACAGCACAAGTCACAACAAGTCCAAAATGATAAAATGAAGTTCTACTATGCACTCTATATGAGTCTAGATCAATCTAGGCCAAAGTCAACTCTTGGTCAACTCTGGTCAACCCTAGAAGTCAAACTTGGTCAACTATGGTCAAACTAGGTCTAACAAATCTAAACTAGGTCAAACTAGTCATTCTAGGTCTAGCAAAGCTATACAAGACCATTCTAGACTTTCTAGGCAAACAGACTCACATATATGCCATAGGCTGTATCATGCCTATAGGCCAACCCTTACACAAGACTATATGACATTATCTATATCTAAAATACTACACATATGATGTGTTATCTAACACAACAAATAAATACACTAGCTTTAGGTTACCCATATACCTATACATAGGTATAGGCACAATCACATTTCATAGATATATATATATATATATATCACATACCTTACTTTAGGTTATATTACATATTCAATAGGAACCAACATATATATATATATATATATATATATATATATATATATATATATATATATATATATATATATATATACATATAGATATAGGCTTAATACATATATACATATAGATATACATTACCTTATATATATACATTACATGTATAGGTATACACCATTTAATATATATGCATATGTATATAGAGAAGGGGCAATGCAATGTGAGTATGTGTGTGTGTGTGTTGGGAATAACAGTGAGCAGTGAGGGTGTGTGTGTGTAAACTGTGTGAGTGTGTATGAGAGAGAGAAAGAGCAATGTGTGTAGATGTGTGTGTGTGTGTGGAGAGTGAGCGAGGGTGAGTGATGTGTGTGTGTAACTGTGAGTGAGGGATGTGCCATAACTGAAACAGTACAATGTAAGAAATCAGTACATAAATATAACATTCAAGAATTGGCTGAAAAGGAAAGGAAATCAATGCATTGTTAAAGAAAACTGAAACAGTTTTCAGTTTTTCCCCTCTACAGTTCAACCCCCCATAATGAAAGCAATAATTCACCAAACAACACCAAATTCGACACACAACTAGATTTCCTATAGGAGAACCCTAATTGGGACTTAAACCCAACATCACATAGCATTAAATAGGTTAAAATAGATGACAAAGTTCACTCTCTAAAACTGGAAATTTCAGGATATTGATACACAGTTTCAGAATTTTGGGAATTGATAAATACCTAATGAAAACATATTAAAATACAAATAAAATGGTTGGTAATTAAAATATACATTATTTATGTGTCATACAAGGTGTTTGTGTCCAAACAAAAGGACACAAACGTGTCCAATCGAATTAGAACCCAAAACAGTGCAAAACTGGCACTGTTCAGTGCACTGCATCGTGCACGTGTGCACACGTGTCGTGCACACGACACAGCACGAATTAAGACACGTGCTCGTGCACATGTGTACGCCCACACTAGGGCTAGGACTAGGTCAACCTGCATCGTGTCCTCGACGTGTCTGTGAGTGATACGAAAGCCGCATCAGTGTCAAAAAATACCCGACTGCACTGTCAGTCCCGACCAGTGCAACGAGGATTACTCCCTCGACACGCCACGTGGGCCTCCGAAACTTGACATGTGGCGTGTCAGTGGGTGCCCCATGGGGTGTGTCGAACCCCGTGTCCAGTGGCCGCGTGTCGTGTCCGGTACAGCCCCCGAACAGCAGGGCAGGTAGTCCCGAGCGCGCTCGAACGTGTCCCCGTGTCCAAACAGACACGACACCACACCAAAATCACCTCAGTCCATCACGAATGTGTAAGCGACATCAAAATAAGAATTTCTATTCAAACACAATTTGAAATATCGAACGAAATGCCCTTTGTGGCATTTCGTCGAACACCTGCGCATGTCACTGATACGTGTCCGATACGGACACGTACATGACACGAAAATTGGGAAACCCTATACCTACAAAACCAAGATACCTAGGGCTAGATGTTAATGCAAGGAAACCCTAGTTTTAATGAGGGGATATGATTTTACCTCTATGTGTTCTTCCTACACAAAAACTCTTCAATGAGGGAATCTCCACAAGTCACCCAATCTCTCAAATTGATTCCAATCTGTGATTTTACTCCACAATCAGCAAGAGGATAGGGATTAGATCACAATGGAAGAAATCCCAACTAAAATGGAGTCCTATTCATTAAACTATGAAGAAAAATAAATGAAGGCTTACCTATTCTTTAGGAAATAAAGAACTAATTAAAAAGAGGCACAAAAACCTATGGAGACATTATATAGGCAAGGGGGGTGAGTCTTGGCTGGTCATATTAGTTAGGGTTAGGGTTTTTAGATTACATCCTAGGGCTAGGAATGAATCAAGGGAAATGGATGGCCTAGAACAAAGGGTTCTATCCTAGTCTTTTGCAAAATCACTTAACTTGACTAAACTTGACTTGAACCCTTAACCAAACCATCTAATTCTTAAAGTGGCTAACTAAACTAGTTATAACCAATCTAGGTTAAGTCCAATCTAGGCTAGGCTAACCAAAATCACACGACAATAATTAAATTAGTATTTAAATCAACCATTCAATTAAATTATTTAAAAAATTCCTAATAAAATATATTAAATTCAAATAAATTCAAATAATTTCAAATAACCCCAAAAATGACAAAATTACCCTTAAACTAGAAATATGGTAGTGACAAATCTGCCCTCCTTAAAAGAATTTTGTCCTCGAAATTGAAAGACGAAATACAACTGATGAGAATGATAGAAAGTATACCCCACGGTCCAAAAAGATATGGGTAACTCTCGCGCATCTCATCCTCCCGCTCCCAGGTAGACTCTCCTGGAGAATGATGCCTCCATGCGACGCATACCAAGGGTATCACCTGGTTCCTCAGAACCTTCTTCCGTCGATCCAGAATCTCCACCGGCTGCTCTGGATAGCTGAGAGAAGGCCCAATCTCAATCTCTGAATGATCGAGCACATGGCTAGGGTCAGCCACGTACCGTCTCAACTGTGATACATGGAATACGTTGTGGACCCCCACTAGTACAGGCGACAAGTCTAGCCTGTATGCCACGTCACCGACTCTCCTGTTGACAACGAAAGGGCCTATGAAGTGTGGGCTAAGCTTCCCGTCTCTACCAAAATGTATCGTACCACGAGTCGGAGATATCCTCAAGAAAACCTAGTCTCCGACCTAATCACAAGCAAGGTCTCAATTAATTATAAATAACAAACATGATTAATAAAACACAAACAATCAACCTAAATCTAATCCTACTATAATCTGTACCTCAAACTCCAACGGCCTCCGGTGGCTATCGGCCCAGTGCCGATGTCTGTCCTGCGCCACGCGAAGTCTGTCCCTAATGAGCTTCACCTTCTCGGCTGCGTCAACAACCATCTCTGGCCCCAGTAAAGCTCGCTTACCAACATCATCCCAAGATAAGGGTGTACGGCACCTACGTCCGTACAGAGCCTCGAAAGGTGACATCTCAATGCTGGCCTGGAAACTGTTGTTGTAAGCAAACTCCACCAAATAAAGATGATCCTCCCAGGAACCTCCAAAGTCCAGGACGCACGTCCGTAGCATATCCTCAAGTGTCTAAATAGTCCTCTCTGACTGTCCGTCCGTCTGGGGGTGGTATGCAGTACTAAACTTGAGCTGAGTGCCCAAGCTGGTCTGTAGACTCCTCCAGAAATAGGAAGTAAAGCGACTATCCCGATCTGAGACGATGCTAACCGGAACCCCATGAATCCTGACTATCTGCCGCATATACATCTCCGCCAGCCTCTCTGTAGACGTACCCACCTTGAATGGCAAGAAGTGGGCCGATTTGGTCAACCTGTCAACGATGACCCAAATCGCGTCTTTTTCTCCTGGTGTGGGCGGCAATCCTGATACGAAATCCATAGTGATATGCTCCAATTTCCACTCGAGAATGGACATCGGCTGCAACAATCCACCGGACCTCTGTCTCTCTGCCTTGACCTGCTGACAGACCAAGCACCTAGCCACGAAGCGAGCCACCTCCCACTTCATCCCGGACCACCAAACATGCTCCCTCAGATCTCGGTACATCTTGTTGGCACCCGGGTGTATAGAGTACTGAGATCTGTGGGCCTCCTGCATAACCTGCT
Source organism: Iris pallida (assembly GCA_029216955.1). Taxonomy (NCBI): domain Eukaryota; kingdom Viridiplantae; phylum Streptophyta; class Magnoliopsida; order Asparagales; family Iridaceae; genus Iris; species Iris pallida. The sequence goes on from JANAVB010014599.1 coordinate 1,351,558, forward strand.
CCCTGAGATCTCCGTTGGGCACACATAATCTGGAACCGTGCCTCAAGGCACCATCCTCTGCAAGAGAAAACTCGCCCTCTAGCAATCCTGCTCGAACCTGCTCTCGGAGACACCGCAGAGCAACGTCCTCAAACTGTGTCGACTTGATCCTCTCTACCAAGTCTGACTGAATCTGCATGCCCCACATCTGCATCTGCACTCTGGGCACGATCACCTCAATCCCAAGGCTCTCTAAGTCTGCAAGAAAATGCCGATCCATGGTCAAACACATGGCTGTCGGATACCTACTCAAGGCATCGACAACCACGTTGGCCTTCCCTGGGTGATACTGAAGTAGGATGTCAAAGTCCTTCATCAACTCTAGCCATCTGCGCTGCCTCATGTTCAACTCCTTCTAAGTGAACACATACTTTAAGCTCTTGTGATCTGTAAAAATCTCTATCCTCTCACCATACAGATAATGCTTCCACAACTTCAGAGCAAATATCACTGCTGCCAGCTCCAGGTCATAGGTAGGGTAGTTCTTCTCCTAGGGACGTAATTGCCTGAAAGCATAGGCAATCACCTTCCCATGCTGCTGCAAGACGCAGTCCAGCCCCTTTCCTGAAGCATTATTATAAATAGTGAAACCACCTGATCCTGAAGGCAATGTCAGAATCGGAGCTGTCGTAAGCCGCTTCTTCAACTCATTAAAAGCTGCCTGACACTCCTCTGACCAAACATACTCAGCATCCTTCCGGGTCAACCGAGTCAACGGCTCTGCAACCCGGGAGAAATCCTGCACAAATCTCCGATAATATCCTGCCAGCCCCAGGAAACTCCTGATCTCTGCAACTGAAGTCGGCGCTGCCCATGCCTCAACTGCTACAATCTTCTTGGGGTCAACTGAGATACCATCTCCAGTCACCACATGCCCCAAGAAGTCCACCCGGTCCAAGAAGAACTCACACTTGGAGAGCTTCCCGTAAAGCTGCTCCTTCCTGAGAATCTCCAGTACTACCCTCAAATGCTCCTCGTGCTCCTCCTCAGTCTTAGAATATATCAAGATGTCGTCAATGAACACCACCACAAACTGATCCAGATACTGGTGGAACATCTTGTTCATTAGGTTCATAAACACTGCTGGTACATTGGTTAGCCCAAACGGCATAACCAAAAACTCAAACTGCCCGTACCGCGTCCTGAAAGCGGTCTTGGGAATATCCTTCCCCTTCACCTTCACCTGGTGATATCCCGACCTCAGATCAATCTTGGAAAATACTCGAGCTCCGCTCAACTGGTCAAAAAGATCGTCGATCCGCAACAGTGGGTATTTGTTCTTGATCGTGAGGTTGTTGAGTGCCCTATAGTCAATACACATCCGTACTGACCCATCCTTCTTCGTCACAAACAACACTGGTGCACCCCGTGGCGACGAACTTGAGCGGATGAAGCCCATGTCCTGTAGCTCATCCACCTGCTTCTTTAACTCCACCAGCTCACTGTTGTTTACCCGATAGACATACTGAGAGATGGGCTCCGCTCCTGGAACCAAGTCTATCGAGAACTCTGTCTCTGTCTGGTGGCAAACTCGACAACTCTTTTAGGAAAACATCCATATACTCTGCTATTAAGGGGTATGGAATTGCCTGCTCCTCGACCGAGACTCCACAGAAAACTCCGTTGCTCTGCTCTGCCTGACGTTTGGAGTACTCGAACTCTGGCTCCCCTGGCACTCTGAAGAGAACTCTACCCCCTCTACAATCAATGCTGGCATGGTGCCTGCTCAACCAATCCATACCTAGTACTATATCGTAGTTCGGTAATGGCATTATGAGCAGGCTCACCTCCAACTCACGACCTTCCAAAACTACTCTCCGACCCTTACAAACATCACTCACGAGGATAATGCCACCCCCGGTCGTGATCTTGTAAGTCCTAGGCAACGATTCAGCTACGATACCATGTCTAATCGCAAAAGATACTGATGTGAAGCTATGCGAAGCACCAGAATCGAATAATGCAAAAGTTGGACTGGAGTCGAGAAGAATCGAACCAGCGATCAGCTCTCCGATGGCCTCAGCATCCTCTGCTGCCATGGCAAATCCTCGCCCCTGCTGGCCTCCCCTGGCCTGCTACTGGTGCTGGAAGAACCTCTGCTGCTGCGTCTGCAGGGCTGGTCCCCTCTGCTGGCCTGCTGGAGCCCTGGCTCCTCCTCCCTGGCCTGCTCGTGCTATGCGGCACTCCCTCATCTGGTGGTCTGCTGAACCACACACCAGGCACTAGCCCAGCCTCTTTTGGCACTCATTGAAGACGTACCCAGGCTTCTTGCAGTAGGCACAAGTAACACCCTGTCCTTGACCCTGCTGGTGCTGTCTCGACTGCTGCTGCTGTTGAACTGGCCTCTGCTGGATCGGCTGCGGCTGGAACTGCCTCAGCTGCTGGTGTTGAAAGTGGGGCCTCTTGGCCTGGCCTCCGCTGCTGCTGCCCCCAACTGGGTCTCTCCCCCTCTTGAGCCTAAGCTCAAGATCATCCTCTGCCAACAAGGCTCCCGTCAAGATCTTCTCGAATGTGGCATCCCTGTTGCCCTTGGTCAAGGACTTGACCTCCTTGACTAGACCCTTCCGGAACCTCTGGGCCTTCGCCGTCTCGCTCAAGCCCTCTATGAACCTGTCGAGGCAACCGAACTCCCCTGCGTACTCCTCCACTGAAAGACTCCCAGGGACTAGGCTCTCGAACTATGACTCCAAGGCTTTGAGTGCTGAATCTGGAAAGAAATTCTTCTTGAAGAAGCCCTTGAACTGCTCCCAAGTCTGCCCAGCTACCCCCACCCTAGGGTCTGACTGATACCAGGTGCGAGCAAGATCTCGCATTCGGCTAGCTGCGGCCTCAATCTGAAGATCTGCTGGTATCCGGGCCAGGCGGAAGATCTCCTCTATATGCTCGATCCACTCATCAGCATATAGTATCCCCTCTGTCCCCAGAAAGTCTCTGGGCTCATCTTCTGAAACTGCTCTATCCCCGGTGTCCTCGGCTGATGGACCACTGGTCGAGCTGCAACCGTCGTAAGGGCCAACTCCATGCCCCTGTCCTGCCGAGCCTGCTGCCGGTCCATGAACTGCTGGAAGTGTGCGAACATCTGCGCTGCATCTACGTATCCTGTAGGTGGCGGCTGCTGGAAAGGATCCTCTGGGATGACTGGGTCCTGCCTCCGTGCCGGTAGAAGCATACCCCCTGCTGCTGCTGCCGAGGTCTCAATACGAGCAGAGGTGGCAGAAGCTGCAGTCCCCTGGCCCTGCTGTACTGGCTGAGAGGTAGCAGTCCCCTCTATAGCATCCCTATGAATGGTACGCTGCGATCGAGTCTCTACCATCCTGAAGATAGACAACAAGAGTATCAATTTCTGAGAAAGAAGCGATATAACAAGGGCGGACAATTAAAATTCAAAAGGATCAGCTGAAAATAAGGATTTATATGGCAATAAAAGAATTTTTTCTAATGTGATTGAGTACCTTAAAAATATTAATGTCCTATATTCTACTGCAGGCTGTAGTGATACTCTAATTCGAATACCACTACACTTCTAGTCTAGACTTGCATGGGCCACCACTAAAAACGTGTCACCACCCGCTCCCTAGAGTAAGGGCACGAGACGTGGGTACGTCCAGCCTACACCGCAGTGTCGGCGGTAGAACGCTGTCCTAGGTCACAACATCTAGCAGTAATATACTAAACAGTTTATACTCCCCGAATGGGGGTGACATAGCAGTAAATAAACTCAATCACAACTAAGGAAGAAGAAAGCATGATATGATATAGTACTCAAGGAAAATAGATGATAAAGTAGTCTAATATAACATTCCAGCTAAAATCCAGAGTGCAAGCTCAGCTACAGGATATGAAAGAATATATACAACTCCAAAACTCTGAACAGAAGTAAAGTCTAGCTAAACAGTCTCATGACAACATAAAATAAGATAAGCCTAACTAAACTAGTCTAGGCAATGGAGGTGATGTTCTCAGCTAGAGCTGGGTCCTCCTGAGAGTCCAGATCGCAAGTGTCGTCTAGGGCTGCCCCGTAGAAGGTATCCACACAGGCCTCCTCCTTGTCCTCTGTAATATTTTCAACAGGTCCAGTCAGGACAGGAGCGAGCACAGTACATCTCAACAGTTCATAGCATGTTAGAAAATATAATCATGCAGTAAAGTAAGATATAGGTACTGAAGGAAATGCAGTATGTAAACAGAGAGAGGGAGAGAGCTGTAATAGAAATATCTACTATAAATAGAGACTAACAGTGGCTAGTGAGTCAGAGTACAATATAGACATGTAAATGACATAGAAGATTCTGATGAGACACTACAGAAAGATTCTGATGAGATACTACTTGGGTATTATTCACATGTCTACTTCTACTCCCCCGTACCCCCAATCAATACACAAGGATCCAACCAGGTTATGTTATGATTCCATACAAAGGCCCCCGAAGGGTGATACATAAATGTCCCATAAATAGGGATTCTAGGAGATTCTAGGATACCCAGTAAAAGGGATAAGGATTCTAATAGACTCTGTGATCATAAGAGTATATGTCACAAGTGATCAAAGAACCAATGAAGCATAGTGATACGCCATGTAAGTGAAACGCACAGAACATGTAGTACCCGATGCTCCCTAAGGATAACATCTAAAGAAGGGATCCATATAGTACCAATCCGTGTGACCAACGTGACAGTAACAAGTAAAGTAATTTAATGCAGGAAATAATTCTAAGCAGGATATGAAATGATCAGAGAATGTACTCGCCTGGTATCTGAGTGTCCAATATGAAAGTACTGTCCGAGGAGAGGTGTCTAGCTCCTAACCAGAACAGCACAAGTCACAACAAGTCCAAAATGATAAAATAAAGTTCTACTATGCACTCTACATGAGTCTAGGTCAATCTAGGCCAAAGTCAACTCTTGGTCAACTCTGGTCAACCTTAGAAGTCAAACTTGGTCAACTATGGTCAAACTAGGTCTAACAAATCTAAACTAGGTCAAGCTAGTCATTCTAGGTCTAACAAAGCTATACAAGACCATTCTAGACTTTCTAGGCAAACAGACTCACATATATGCCATAGGCTGTATCATGCCTATAGGCCAACCCTAACATAAGACTATATGACATTATCTATATCTAAAATACTACACATATGATGTGTTATCTAACACAACATATAAATACACTAGCTTTAGGTTACCCATATACCTATACATAGGTATAGGCACAATCACATTTCATAGATATATATATATATCACATACCTTACTTTAGGTTATATTACATATTCAATAGGAACCAACATATATATATATATATATATATATATATATATATATATATATATATATATATATATATATATATATATATATATATAGGCTTAATACATATATACATATAGATATACATTACCTTATATATATATACACATTACATGTATAGGTATACACCATTTAATATATATGCATATGTATATAGAGAGGGGGCAATGCAATGTGAGTGTTGGGAATAACAGTGAGCAGTGAGGGTGTGTGTGTGTAAACTGTATGAGTGTGTGAGAGAGAGCAATGTGTGTAGATGTGTGTGTGTGTGTGTGGAGAGTGAATGAGGGTGAGTGATGTGTGTGTGTAACTGTGAGTGAGGGATGTGTCATAACTGAAACAGTGCAATGTAAGAAATCAGTACATAAATATAACATTCAGGAATTGGCTGAAAAGGAAAGGAAATCAATGCATTGTTAAAGAAAACTGAAACAATTTTCAGTTTTTCCCCCCCACAGTTCAACCCCCCATAATGAAAGCAATAATTCACCAAACAACACCAAATTCGACACACAACTAGATTTCCTATAGGAGAACCCTAATTGGGACTTAAGCCCAACATCACACAGCATTAAATAAGTTAAAATAGATGACAAAGTTCACTCTCTAAAACTGGAAATTTCAGGATATTGATACACAGTTTTAGAATTTTGGGAATTGATAAATACCTAATGAAAACATATTAAAATACAAATAAAAAGGTTGGTAATTAAAATATACATTATATACGTGTCATACAAGGTGTTTGTGTCCAAACAAAAGGACACAAATGTGTCCAATCGTATTAGAACCCAAAACAGTGCAAAACTGGTACTGTTCAGTGTACTGCATCGTGCACGTGTGCACGGGTGTCGTGCACACGACCCATCACGAATTAAGACACGTGCTCGTGCACACGTGTGTGCCCATACTAGGGCTAGGACTAGGTCAACCTGCATCGTGTCCTCGACGTGTCTGTGGTGATATGAAAGCCGTATCAGTGTCAAAAATACCCGACTGCACTGTCAGTCCCGACCAGTACAACGAGGATTACTCCCTCGACATGCCGCGTGGGCCCCCGAAACTTGACACATGGCGTGTCAGTGGGTGCCCCATGGGGTGTGTCGAACCCCGTGTCCAGTGGCCGCGTGTCGTGTCCGGTACAGCCCCCGAACAGCAGGGCAGGCAGTCCCGAGCGCGCACGAACGTGTCCCCGTGTCCAAACAGACACGACACCACACCAAAATCACCTCAGTCCATCACGAATGTGTAAGCGACATCAAAATAAGAATTTCTATTCAAACATAATTTGAAATATCGAACGAAATGCCCTTTGTGGCATTTCGTCGAACACCTGCGTATGTCACTGATACGTGTCCGATACGGACACATACAGGATACGAAAATTGGGAAACCCTATACCTACAGAACCAGGACACCTAGGGCTAGATTTTAATGCAAGGAAACCCTAGTTTTAATGAGGGGATAGGATTTTACCTCTATGTGTTCTTCCAACACAAAAACTCTTCAATGAGGGAATCTCCACAAGTCACCCAATCTCTCAAATTGATTCCAATCTGTGATTTTACTCCACAATCAGCAAGAGGACAGGGATTAGATCACAATGGAAGAAATCCCAACTAAAATGGAGTCCTATTCATTAAACTATAAAGAAAAATAAATGAAGGCTTACCTATTCTTTAGGAAATGAAGAACTAATTAAAAAGAGGCACAAAAACCTATGGAAACATTATATAGGCAAGGGGTGAGTCTTGGCTGGTCATATTAGTTAGGGTTAGGGTTTTTAGATTACATCCTAGGGCTAGAAATGAATCAAGGGAAATGGATGGCCTAGAACAAAGGGTTCTATCCTAGTCTTTTGCAAAATCACTTAACTTGATTAAACTTGACATGAACCCTTAACCAAACCATCTAATTCTCAAAGTGGCTAACTAAACTAGTTATGACCAATCTAGGTTAAGTCCAATCTAGGTTAGGCTAACCAAAATCACCTGACAATAATTAAATTAGTATTTAAATCAACCATTCAATTAAATTATTTAAAAAATTCCTAATAAAATATATTAATTCAAATAAATTCTAATAATTTCAAATAACCCTAAAATGACAAAAATACCCTCAAACTAGAAAGGTGATAGTGACAGATGATTTCCCTTGGTTCGTCTTGTCATTTTTATCTATCATTTCCTTGTATATTCTCACTTTTAAAATAGTTAGTAGTGGATTTGTCTCCGTCCAACTACATGTATAAATAAAAAACTCTTGAGTTGATTTATTTTATTATTTTTTTGATTTTATGGATGAGATTTAGTTATCATGATTTTACTGCATTTTACAGCTTATGTATACATACGGGGGTTCCATACATTGGAGTATACTTCGTATGTATACAGCTGGCATGTCTACGCACTTTGTCCTAAGTATTTTGGGACTGGGGCGTTACAAGTAACTGCCAAGTCCACAAGCATGCAATTCTATTGGCAGTTACTCCTAACCGTCGCACGTCTCATACGTATCGGTGACCGGTCGACTACGCGAGTACGTATCCTATATGTGACTCACAACTCATGATGATCATGTGTCAAGGCCGTATGAGGTATACCGATACCTCATCATAACTGGGTGGTCACTAGGCTAAGTCAATACAAGAGAATAAAACCAAAAGCAGTAAAACGACCGATAGAGTCGTTTGCACCCAAGTGTGACTTGGACGCACAGTGATATAATACTAACAATAGATAAATTTTTTTGAATATAAATAACTGAAAATAAGAATAAGTAAATCACAGAGTAAGGTGGCAGGGTATCTTGCCTAGTGGTGCGGGAATGACAACTCCAACAGTCAATCACGTCAGCAATAAAAAGTCAAAATCCACGAACGTCTCCGGATGCTGAAACAAACATCAAGAACATTACCGATGTAAAAGATATGTCTATGAAACACCTGTCCAAAAGTCCAATTCTGGAACAGGAGCAAAATAAAAATTTCGGGTCAAAACGATGTCCGTCGTTGGATCCGTTTTGCACCAAAACGCGTGCCAATGTTTATGGTCTCTAAAGTTGTCAAACTATATGTCTAAAGGTCTGATTTGAGGATACAAACCCAACCGTATGTCCAAAGTTGGATTCCGGCTGGCTGTGTACAATTTCGCCCGTTGGATCGGGTCGCGGGCTTGCCAAATAGGCATTCCGGTCGACATTCTCAGAATCGGACCAAACTTGGCACACAGGACCAGAATTTCGATACGGTTCTATTGGTGCATGTTTTATCTCGAACCTGCGACTGTACACGAAGTTATGGCCTAGTTTGGAAAAGGTTGATATGGGGATATCTTGACGAATACACATTGATTTCGTCGCGCACACGCAACAAAATCGAGTTCCGTTAGTTCCCACACGTCGGCAACATCCATACGCGCCTTTCGATGCGTATAGTTTGTGACCATGTCGCCCGGTTTGTCGGGACGCACGCAGTATCAGGATGATTTTATAAGTTTTCTAATTTATACAGTTTTTAAAGCAGTTTTTCTTAGATTTTTAACAACAGATAATTTCTTGCATAATAACTGAAAAGTAATTCTAACAAGTGCATTTTAATCTCGTATATGTTGTCTTGGACTATGTAAAATTAGTTTTTCGAAAACTCTAATGTACGGGTCGAAAATTGGCTTCCAAGTCAGTATTTTGGGACAGTTTTTAACTGTTCCAGAAAATAGTTTTTCTCCAACTTTGCCTCGAATTCTCGAGTGATCTACTGGGTTTTACGAAATTCTAATCAAAGGGGTTTTGAGAGGGTTATGTAGTCTCTACATAGGAAGCAATGGATCGAAAATCTATTGAGAAACAAGGGATAATTTAGTCTCAAAAAATCGGTACCTGGAAGCAACTTCGGACAGGCCTTTCTTGTCCCGACGAGTCTTCCGTCAACCGCGGGCAACTCCGATGGTGGGTGGCTGGTTCCGACGGCCGACGTAGGTCGCCTAGGTGGTTGGGGTTCCTCCAAGGCTCTGCTCGAGGTCAGGTTGTGGAGGGGCTAGGGTTTCTCTTCGAGTATTGGCCGCTAGTATATATGGCTGTGTCCATATGCTAATAGGAGTAGGTTTCCTACTCAAGCAAGTTTGGGGGGGGGGGGGGGGGGGGGGGCCTTGCGTGTGAACCTGGGTTGTCCATCTCACCTATGGGTTGGGCTTAGTTTGTTATATTAATTTTCACTATATATATATATATATATATATATATATATATATATATATTTATATATATATATCCTCACATATAATCTAATTATCTCTACACCTATATCTATATCAGGGCACCTAAAATTTTATATAAAAATTTTCATATATTTTCTAAACTCACTAAATACTCAATTGAGTATATTTCCACCAATTTTTAAATAGTATATCATATAAAATAATTTCTAACTACCCCTAGATAGGATATACCATAGCATTAATATAAACAATTATATAAAAAGGTTTAAAAATTTATTAAAAAATTAGGGGGTTTACAGATCGCATATCTGGACTTCATCACTTCATCAGCCTCCACGTGATGGATGATAAAGTTTATCTCCGAAATCTTTCTACTTTCTCACTCGCTTTACTAATTGCTTAGCGAAAACTGGTTCAAGTGTTGTCTCATCAATGACAACCACCTTCTGGCCTACTACTTCTTTGAAAGTACTTTCTCCTTCGGTACCAACAATATTCTTCAGAATATCCGCGAGAATAATATTCTTGTCCCTAGCAATCTTGTCTTCAAAGAATTCTGCCTCGAGAGACTCAATGATATGATCGATATAATATCAAGTGATCTCTGAGCATTGCTTATAACAGGTAATTCCTGAAATACTATCTTCGTGGTCTTCGTCCCTGACTTCTGAATCTTAATATCCTGAAGCTTTACGTACACCAGACACCCCCACACTTGAATGATATTCAAGTTAGGTCTAACCTTGAACCAATGTTGATGAGAATCATAGTCAGATATACGAACGGTACTTTATTTAGCAATAAACGTAGCCGTACACACAATCTATCCCCAGAAGCATATTGGAAGATCCGCAGTATAGATATCATCATCTTTGACAGCGTCCTGATCTTTCTTTCTGACACTCCATGGATTATAGATACTATGGAGCAGTCGTTTCATAGTCAATTCCATGTTCATAATAGAATGATGCAAATCCAAAAAATGATACTCATCGCCTTGATCAATCTTGAGTGTATATACAAAGCATTCGTTTCATAGCCAATTCGATGTTCATGACAGAACGATATGAATCCAAAAAATGACACTCTCCGCCATGATCACTTCTGAGTAGTTATGGACCGGTTTAATGTCATCTACAGCCCTGAAGTCTATGAAATTCTTAAATGCTCCATCCTTCGACTTGAGAAGTCATGCAAACGTGCACTTCGAGAAACACTTTGAACTAGCTTCTATGGAGAATTGATAAAAGTCATAGATATCTGAGTATACTAACTCCAGATGATCCGTACTTTAGTTCAATCATCTGAGCAGCTTCCTGACAGTCTTGTCTCTGCACAGACCTCAAATTCCTCTACCTCCTTACCCCCACATTTTGGAGATAAGGCGTAGATAGGACATTTTGAGTCTGCTTGTATCATAGACCAACTCTCAGTCCATTCAATGAAGTAACTTCATCGCCATCAACAGAAGTTTGAACATCCCTTCAGTATCGAACATCTTTTCGAAGCATGTTTATTGCCAAGAAATTACCATCTGGCTAGTACGGATGTCCATTTTCAAGTCTGTATCAAATGACAGACTTCCTGAGATCAGATCTTCAAAAATCTCTGGTACGTGTAACACGCATTCTAATGAACTTGCTGGGGGTCCATAACCAGTATCTCGATCTTCCAGATCTTCTACTAGATATATGTTCACCATCGAGACCTTTGTCATAACAAGGCTCATCCTTGTGGAACAGCTCGTTCGAGAGCACACATGGTCAGATGCACTAGTGTCCGACCACTAGACAGCTACCACGCTAGATAACTCAACCTGTGCAATAATAGCAACCAAGTTAAGTAATTAAAACAATCAAGTTTAGCTATACCTGCTATTTTGGTTTGGCCTTGGTCCTGCAATCCTTCTTGAAGTTGCCCTTCTTGCCACAATTGAAGGAATCCCCATCGCCCTTAGGATTTGGCTTGAATTGATCTGACTTCACCTTTAGCTGGTGAGAGTCCTTAGCTCGTCTTCAACATGAATCCAGTGCAAGAGGTGTTTAAGATCCACCTCCATCTTCCTGTGGTGCATGTCCGCGATAAAATTGCTCTGCCTAGGTAGGAGCTTGACGATAATGCCTCCGACGACAAATACATCGACCAAGGGCATGCCGTTAACCGCCAGCTTCTGACGTAACTTGAAGAACTCCTTGACTTAAGACAACATGGTCTTGTCATCCTCAAATCACATCCTCTAGACCTTTTTGGTCATGTGCCTCTCATTTCTGTTTACATCTACCTTATAGAGATTTTCTACAGATTCCCAGACGTCCTGGCATGGACTGTCTTGCTGTATGACTCTACTAGAGAGTCCTTCATAGAGTTCAAGATAAGCAACTTACAAAGGTTGTTATCTCTCCTCTACTTAGATTGTAGAGTAGTAGCCTCGATGACCCTTTGAGCATTTTCACCTTTTGGAATTAAAGGCTCAAGATTTGTCACCACATAGTCCACGCTCACGAGTTGATTTTTCTTCCAGACGTCGTAATGCTCCCCGTCAAACTTCTCAAGTTTGTTAAAACTTGTGTCAAGAAGGTTTACATGGTTGTTCTCCATCAGATCTAATCTTGTTTTGCGATTGTTATTCCCGAAACAGATATTAGATGGAAGAACGTGAGTCGACAGAGTGATTTGGCAACACTTCGAGGAAGGTGCACAACTGAGATCCCGGAGGATTTAGAGAGACAAAATCAAATATAATACTTCGAAGAAGGCATAAATGAATTTTGTAGCAGTGACGAAAGCCCACAAGTAGTTTCTGATTAGATCAGAGAAGCACAAGGGGATTCTGATTAGATTAGAGGAGAAGAGAAGGAAAGAAGAAAGAGAAAGGCAACTTTGCTGGGGTGATCAGATCACCGTTGCTCAAAACAAGATTCACCTTTATAAGATCCGCTTCCAGGAACCATCAAGTTCTCAAAGAACTTCTAGAACACTTGTTTAGTCAATTTTGAGACTTGAACGGGCTTCCTGGACTTCGCGGACTCCCTTAACTCACTTCTTTGGTGCATCTTAGAAATGAGGCCAGAGGGCTCTATTTACAGAGTGGAGTGAGACTTCACCATTTCTCCTATCCGATGTGGGACTAAAATACTAATGCTCTAAAATAGAGTTTGATATTTTAGATCATTCCACAATTAGCATAGTCGAGTGCCAGTCCACGCCTACCCCCCGAATACTCGTCCGTGAATGCACGAGACGTCCTGGAGTCGAGTCCGTGTCCGAGTCTGAACGACAAAAATCAACTTTTGTCTTTGTTGGAATTAATCCTTTTTACTTCTATGAAAATAATCCTACGTGGCACACACTTGTGTCCTACCACACCTCAACACAAGCAATACATTATATTGAGATACTCATCATTTGGTGTAGCCGATGTGGCACTATCTTTCCAAGTCTAAAGACAAAAACACCAACACAGGTGGTCACCATATACGAGGTCTAGGTGGTCGGAGGGAAGAGATTGCTGTCACCATTCATGGAAAGTAAAAGTAAGAGAAAAGAATTGAGAAGAGGCAGCTGATCGATAAAGAAAATATAAGACCTTTATAGTTGCATTTTCTGAGGAGGGTAGCTCAAGTCATCTCCCTCTGGAGTCATCTTCTGGTCGTACTCGGCCAGGCATGAGCGTTAGAGGCGAACGAAAAGGGGGCCCGTGGTGGGGTCGAGTGAGAGGATTCTGATGGAGCACATGAGTAGGCCGTCCGGGAGCCCCTGGCGATGTGGTGGGAGTGGATCGAATTGCCGACGACGAGAAGGAAGGGGTGAAAGGGGGAGGACGGAGGGAGAATGAGATGAGAGCCTAATTTTATGTTTTAGATTTTTTTTCAAGGAGATGAGAGCCCTAATATTTGAGCCTAATGGTTGTCAAAGGAAAAGAAAAGAAATATAGTGTTTTTAATTTTTTGGGAAAAGTTTGGCGGTAAACAAAAGTTTTGTTTTTAGAGCATTTACGGCATGCAAGCTGTGTCATATTTAATGTTAGACTTTTACGTCACGCTGAACGCCTGTCATAAATATTATGGCATACATATGAACATCATGAAAATTATGGCATACATATGCATGTTGTAATTAAGGTAAAAATACGACAGACATGAAGGCATGCCGTGATAAATTTACCCATCTGGCTTATTTACGACATGCTCTAAAATCTGCGTTGTAAAACTATTATTCACGGCGTTCATTCCTATGCACGCCTTAATTATAATGCCATGAAAAGTTATTTTTGCTGTAGTGAGTCTACCTGTTTACCCTTAGGATGAAGAGATTCAGGTGTCTGAACCAGAGAGTGAAAGATCCACTGTCCCTTCTATCTATCAGCATCTGATGTTCGTTTTCATGGCCGAAGGTGACAACACAGAAAACAACGAGGGTCCAACCATCAAAGACGTATAGAGGCCCTTGAGACAAGTCTGAATACGTTGAATGAGACTATGCATGCCTTGACTTCTGTAGTCCTGGAGATCAAGGACAAATTGACATCCAACACTTCTACTCCAGTTAATCAAGACACGAAAATGAATGGGGAATCCAATGCACTTCCTCCTACACCAAGTCCCGTCATCAACCAAACAATGCCTCAGTCATCGTCAATGATTAGGCCCACAATGTCAAATGACATGCAACAGGCTCTAAAGGAGTTATACGCACGCTTCGACGCCCAAAAAAAATAAGAATCACTCCAAAAGATGGGGGTTCGGTAGCTATATCCTACCGAATGGGATAATGTGATATATCCACCCAAGTACAAGCTGCAGACGCTTGCGCCATTCGATACAAAGGAGTCTCCTCGTCGATTACTGAGGTACTTTGTCTCAGTAACTTGACCTCTTCCAAAAGATGATGCTCTGTTCACGAATATATTCGTAGGGGCGTTGCAGTGGGTAGCCTACGAATGGTTTTGCAGTCTCCTCGACAACTGCATCTCGTCGTTTGACGACTTGAAGCATCTCTTCCTTGCTCGATTCTACGAAGGAGGAACGGACATGATGATGTCTACTCTCATAGACATTGTCCAGAAGGAGAAAGAGCCTGCACGTGCTTATATCGAGCGCTTCCATCAGGCAGCTCCGAGGTTACCGCCTAGTTTGCCCAAACCATGCTCATGGACTCGTGTCATAAAAACATGCTTCCCGCAATCAAGTTGTGGCACAGTGCTCCGTGCGTAGAGTAGACACATTTCACTACTGAGGTGGATTTAGCTGAAAGGAAGGCTCAGGACGCGCAACTGCTGGGATTAAGTTTCCCTCACTCGAAGATAAAGGGAAGCATTCATCAAGCAATAACCCCGTCCCCAAGGACGGTAAAGGGAAGCAAGCCATGACCGTCAACATCTCCAAAAGTTCAGCGTCAATGAACCAGAAGCTGGCAGAAGTGCCTAAGCCGAAGGAAACCTACTCCTTCAACGATGAAGACACGTTAGAACTCTTCGACATGTTGATGAAAGGTAATAAGCTTCAACTCCCGCCCCCTAAGCGTCCTGACAAAGTAGAAAATGTGGACAATCCAAAGTACTTTCACTATCACTAGTACGTTCACCATTTAACACGCGACTGCTATGTGTTGAAGATGCAGATCCAGCGCCTCACTATGAGGAAAAGACTATCACTGTCAACATGGTCACCCTCTAGTTCGAAAGTTTTTCGAAATTCGAGACTCAAGACGGTGTTGTCCCCATCCTAAGAGCGACAATGGAAGTAGACAACCTTCCATCATCCCGTGACAATGCTCAAGGCCTCATCCCACTAACGATGTCCCAAGGCAAAGTTATGTGGATCCATCCAGATTTTGCCCCAGACATGGTGAGGACTGCAGCACACTCTGTCAAGGGAAAGAAAGTCAAGTCGTGTCGTATGGTTTCTACCTCAACTGATGACACTCTAGTTACCACTCGCTCGGTGCACCAGCGAGAGGACTACCAGGCTTTTGAGGAAGAATTATCTCTACCTGCTGCTTCCGCTGCACCCTATACATCGGAAGCAGGTCCGTTTCAAGCCCTTGCAGCGGACAAGCAGAGGTAGAAGGAGGTTCGCTTTGACAACCCTCCAAGGAAAGACTCGACAGTAGAGCCAATCAAGCCCTAAAACTTTGACATATTAGTACAGCTTTCCAATAATCCAGCCAGTCTGTCGCTCTTCGAGCTCCTCCGTCTCTCCAAAGAGACTCGGGACGCCCTCAACAAAGCTCTGCAGAACGCCGATTCCTTTCTCACCCAGGTGCAACCGCCCAAGGAGGACCCTGCTGCATGCCCACATTGCCATAGCATGGTCGAGGTGATTTCTAACATCACCTTCACTCAGCAGGACATATTACTGAAGAACAACTGGCATAATAGACACCTGTACTACAAGGGGTATATTGGCGCCATTAGGGTCGATCGCATCCACATCGACCATGGCTCTTCTCTCAGCATAATCCCTCAGAGTTTACTCCAAACTTTAGGGATTCCAATGCATTGGTTGACCGCGTCAAACACTACAATCAGCAGTTTTAATGCTGGAAAGAGTGAGCCCTTGGGCAAAATTTGCTTGAAATGCCAGATAGGCGATCTCCAAACAGACGTAACTGGTTATGTCATTGATACGGACATAAACTACAACATGCTGTTGGACGACCATGGATCCATGAATACATGATCGTACCCTCCACCTTCCAACAATGCATGAAGTATATGGCCAGCTATGGGACTATCAGGATTGAGCTCGCTGACATCAACCCGTTCCGAGGTCTCAAAGCTTATTATACTGATGCTGATCTGTATAAGTCAGTCCCTTGGGATGACGACGCTAATGATGCCGACAATGAGGCAAAAACTATATTAAAAAGTGTAACTGTTGTTGAGAAAACTTTGAAGGTTCGCTTAAGAGGAAGACCTCCCTCGGCACCCACACCTCTTGTCATCAAACATTGAGGGAAAGCACCTGCTTACTCATCCCCAATGACGTCAACTGCCAGCCAGGAGCCCATCGAATAAAGCTCCTCCGAAGAGGCCCGAAGGCAACCTCGAAGTATCGGGAATCCCCAACTCCAACACCCTTGGTAGTCAAGCTGAAGTGGAGACCACTTCCACCTTCTCCCATGGCAGCCACGGTCCTCACTGATGAGGAGTTAGGGGACTACATATGCGCCAATGCTGAGGCATATTCTCTAGATGATGTAATCCCTCTGGATAAGATTTTGTATTTCATTAATAGAAAGTTATTTTTGAATTACTCTTGTGCCCATTGGAACGCCATGTATTTCTTAGACAATTTTCTGTATATGTTACAAACCCAAGTGACAACTGCTAATCCGGCAAGCCGAGTTGTCTCTTCATGAGATGCTTACTTTTTGGTTCCAGAAAGAAAGAAAGATGAGGAACCCATCCTATCGCGTCGAGTCGAACGTCCTCAGAGATTTACTCTCGCAGAACTAGAGCCCGACGACGGCAAGATACAGCTCTACCGTTACACTGCTCAAGCCAAACACCTTATCCAGAAGATGGGTTACGACCTGAACAACGACAGAGGATTGAACTATGGCAAAGGTCGACGCCTCCTCTTATGACTTCGTGGTCCAAAGGGAAAGTCCCAAAATTACTACCAACATACTCGCCACGGGGTTGGGTTATGTTACGCCCACAACAACTTTGGAGAGCTCCGAGAAGGAGGTCATGATATATTTTCACTCCTCCGATTCCTCAACCTGGGACTCTGACACCAACATCGATCAAGCCTTCAAGAAGATACTGTCCGTCAATATGGTCTTTACAGATCCCCCAGTCGAAGACGAAAACCAGGTGATCGAATTCTTCGAGGTTGAACCTTAGGCTTAATGCCTAGGATCCTAATGGGAGTGGCTGTCACGTCTCAGAACCAGAATACTGGAAAGTGGGGGCGGACACAGCCAGCTACGTATATTAAAGTGCAACCCACCTCGCTATACGGTCATGACTGTCTAGATACATGAGGGTTCAACTACAAGCCATCAGTCTCTTATGGTCATGAACAAGCCTATTGTCTCATTCTTAAGCAAGTAATAGCAGTTACAAGATGTCAGAGCACCAAATATACAATAGTAAGGCATCCCATACATTACATATTTGGATGATCATGAAGCTAGTCGTACAAAATATGAAGACTAGCAAGAGTTTCAGTCATACATGATCAACCCTAGGATTTGTTAATCATGCTACAGCCCGTTGGCAGACAGTAAGTAAAGTACAATCGAGCTAACACGTGCCTGTCGGCTAAACGCCTCAAAAGAATACTTTTACAATAGAGTGGGAGAGCCAAAAATAAACCCACTCGTTGCCAGGGTTACGCCTGGTGGTCACCATCTAGCTGGAAGGTTGGGAGATCCTCTGGAGCCACTCCGGTATCTGGCCATACAAAACTAGCTGGGTCAGATCCCAAAAAGAGCAAGTGCCACAAAGGAGGCTTCACTTAAGAACTAAAACCAGCAATTAGCACAAGAACATAATTATATAATAAAGGACTGGAAATATGGAAAATCATGATGATATACGATAAGATAACCATGAGACTATTCAGATAACCCAGTTACAACCCGTAAACCAAACAAGGACCGGGGTTGTAACCCTTCATCTGAACGGAAATTGGTTTCCCACAATTTATCGATAAAGTAACACAAGCAATCGGGTCATGTAACAATCTTGTACAGGATCAGGACAAGACTAGACTGGTTAGACTCCATCCAACATTCACGACCAAGCAATAAGTACGGCTTGATACTTTAACTAACTAGGGTTATCACAGGCCTAGTTACTAACAAGATGCAATGAGATTATTCCAACAGCCACAAGCCCTGCAGACCATCCAGGTTACCCGGACGCAATTAGGGGTTAAGTTCATGTGGGTACATCGTCCAGGAAATGCATGTACCCTTAGGTAGCTTGAAGGGTGCAACACATGACAGTGTGCTGGAAATGTGCCCTACTCGACGGCAGGCTACAAATCCCATGATGGGGCACCCAGATAACGGGATTTCCTATAGATGGGAAATCTCTTCATGACTACTGGATTATTCTAGTTATTAGCCTTAGTCAATTTAAGTAGGTACCCCTGACCGTGGTACTCAGGGGTCTCTGTCCTAGACATGATGCAAGACAATACTGGTTCATTTGTACAAACACAATCGCCCACGGTGTCCAGGCCATTCATTCTTGTCATGTCATGCTAGCCGTCGTAACAGCATATCGAGGTATATCATGCTAGGTTTACTAATAAGGAGTGTGCCACGATGGACCACTATCATGTCATGTTTACTGGTCAAGAGTGCCCGACGGGTCACTATCGTGTTCATGGAACATGTTCAAAACTAACATGGTATAAGCATTTCCATCAAGGACACAAGTTACACAGAGGGTCATGAGACACAAGCATAATTGTAACAACTAAAATAGTAAAAGGGTGTAAAGGCTGTGGGAAGAGCCATGCGGCCCGGGAGCCAAGGACCATGGCCTATGCGGCCAAGAATCGCCATACGACAGAGGTAGCCATACGGCAAGGGGGAACAGGCTCATACGGCAAAGGAAACAAGCTCATACGGCAAGGCTAGAGGTAGCCATGCGGCAGGGGGAACAGGCTCATGCGGTAAAGAGAATAGGCTCATGCGACAAGGCTAGAGGTAGCCATGCGGCAAGGAGGAACATGCTCATGCGACAAAGAGTCAACCGAAGCCATACGGCCAAGGCCTATGCGACAAGGGTCAATCGAAGCCATACGGCCAAGGCCTATACGGCAAGGGTCAGGCGGGAAGCACTGTTCTTCTTCTCCAACTTTTCAGAGAAGAAGAACCTGGGAAGTTGGGGGTTCCCAAACTTTCCAACCTTCAATCCAAGCCCAAATCTGGACTTCCAAGGGTCAAAATCGGGTAGAATGATCTACTCTACAACATGGAACCATCAAAACTTGAAAATAATGAAGTTTGATAGATCAAAACCTAAGAAATCCAAAAATACAATAAGCTTAGATCTACATGAAATGAACCATAGAAATTAAAAATGCTAAGTACTAAAGTGTCTTAGAATCTCGTGAGGAAGATAATAGAACAACAAAATTTGAGTTCCTCCATGAAGCAAGTTGCACTTGCCTAAGCTCTTGGTAAGTGGAGAGAGTTAATGGAGGAAGAAGAAAAAGTAAATAAAGAAGTGAATGAGGAGAGAGAAAGGGGTTGGTGGCTTATAAATGAGGGATGGTGGTAGGTAGGGGTTTGCATACTAACCCAAACCGAACCAAAACAAGCCGAACCCAACCGAACCCGATGCATGCCAAGGCCAAAATAGACCACACGAACCACGAAATGCTAATTAACCTATGCCAATACAACAATCCAAGACTAGCCAGCCAGGACAAGTCAAAATATGGGCCCGAGATACGTACACGTATACCAAAATACGTATAACAAAATTCAAGGGTGACAACTCTACCCACCTTAAAAGAATTCTGTTCTTGGAATTTAATCAAGAGGCTAGAGATGTCGGAGCAAGCTATATTAATCATAAGCAAGCTATAACTAGGCAATCAATCAAGCAATCATTCATGCAAGCAAGGAATTAAGGCATAAGGCATAAGAAAGACATTATATCTTATAAGTCAAACAGGTATGGATATCACGAGCGAATATCATCCTCACGCTTCCACGTTGACTCACCCAAAGAGTGATGACCCCAAGCAACACAGACTAACTTGATAGTCTTGTTCTTGAGTATCTTCTCTCTTCGGTCCAATATGGATACGGGTCTCTCCTCATACGAAAGGTTGGTACCAACATCCAATACCGAATGATCAAGAATATGACTCGGATTCGAGATATACCGTCGCAAATGGGATACATGGAAGACATCATCCACCTCTCGTAACGACAGCAAAAGAGCGAGATGATAGGACACATCTCCTACTCGCTCTAGAATGTCGAATGGCCCTATATACCTAGGACTAAGCTTTTTTCGTATGCCAAAACGAATGATGCCACGGGTTGGCGAGATCCTAAGGAATACATGGTCGCCGACAAAAAATTCAAGGCGATGCCGATGAGAATCGGCCCAATGGCGCTGACGATCTTGCGCAACTCAAAGTTGATCTCTGACTTGCCTGACCACCTTAATAGTCCGTGTGATCATCTCTGGACCAAGCATCTGTCTCTCGCCTATATCATCCCATGCTAACGGAGATCTGCACTTTCTGCCGTACAAGGCCTCAAAGGGGGCCATCTGAATACTGGCCTAGAAACTGTTGTTATAGGAGAACTCCACGAGATGCAGGTGATCTTCCCACGAACCATCAAAGTCGAGTATATATGACCGTAACATATCTTTAAGAGTCTGGATCATGCGTTCTGACGGACCATCTGTCTGCGGGTGATAAGCTGAACTGAACTTGAGACGAGTCCCCAAACTTTTTTGAAGACTCTGCCAAAAGTGCGATATGAATCTTGAATCTCTGTCGGATACGATACTGAATGGTACTCTATGCAACCTAACTATCTGCCTGAGGTATATCTCTACAAGCTGATCCGTCGACTGACCAACCCTGAAGGGAAGAAAATATGCTACCTTGGTGAGTCTATCAACTATAACCCAAATAGCATCTCTCCTAGTAGGGGATCTAGGTAATCTAGTTACAAAATCCATGGTAATGTGCTCCCATTTCCATTCTGGGATCGATAAAGGTTGAAGAAGTCCAGCCGGTCTTTGATGTTCAGCTTTAACTTGTTGGCAAACTAAACATCGGAAGACAAACCGGGCTATCTCCCTCTTCATGCCATTCCACCAAAAATGCTGCCGGATTTCACAATACATCTTCGTACCGCCCGGATGAATCGAATACTGAGAACTGTGAGCTTCTGCCATAATATCCTGTCTGATATCACCACTAGGTACACAAAGACGTCTCTCATATCGAAGTGTACCGTCCTTATAAATACATAATTCTGGTCTTCGTCCTGCTACACATTCTGCCCTAAGCCGCTGAAGCTTAGAATCTGATGACTGAGCTAACTTGATCCTCTCAAGTATACTAGACTGAACTTGTATACTGGCCATCAATGTCACATTAGTAGGAAGGACAACTTCTATACCCATCTTCTGAAGATCTGCTAATAACTCTGGTTATGCTGTTAGAAAATAAACTCTAGCACTTCTGCTCAATGCATCTGCAACGACGTTGGCCTTCCCAGGATGATACTGTAGGTTGATGTCATAATCCACAAGTAGCTCTAGCCATCTCCTCTGACACATGTTAAGATCCTTCTGAGTAAACACATACTTCAGGCTCTTGTGGTCGGTAAAAATCTCCACCTTATCTCTATACAAATAGTGTCTCCAAAGCTTAAGTGCAAACACTACTGCTGCCAGCTCCAAGTCATAGGTTGGGTAATTCCTCTCATGGTCACGAAGTTGACGTGATGCATAAGCTATTACCTTTCCATGTTGCATCAAAACACATCCTAAACCTCTGCCTGAAGCATCACAATACACTGAGAATCCCTCGGTCCCATATGGAAGCGTGAGAATGGGTGCCGTCATCAAACCTCGCTTCAACTTCTCAAAAGAATCCTGACATTCTGCTGTCCAAGCAAAGTGCACATCCTTATGGGTCAACTGCGTCAGTGGTGCTGAAATTCGAGCAAAGTCAGAAACAAATCGCTGGTAGTAGCCGGCCAAGCCAAGAAAACTGCGAACTTCTGCAACTGTGCTGGGTATCGGCCACGTCTCAATAGCCATGATCTTCTGGGAATCTACTTCTACTCCTCCTCTGGTGATGATATGACCCAAGTATGAAATGCGATCGAGCCAGAACTCGCATTTACTAAACTTTGTATACAACTGGTGCTCTCTGGGAATCTGGAGGACAACTCTGAGATGCTGCTCATGCTCCGCTTTATTCTTGTTGTAGACCTGGATGTCGTCTATGAACACAATCACGAACTGATCCAAATAAGGCATAAAGATACGATTCAAGAGGTCCATGAATACAGCCGGCGCATTGGTTGCTCCAAAGGGCATAACAAGGAACTCCCAATGCCCATACCTGGATCTAAATGCCATCTTCGGGATGTCTGGCTTTCTGACTCTGATCTGGTGATATCCTGACTGCAAATCAATCTTCGAGAATACTGCCGCTCCACTGAGTTGATCAAACAAGTCATCTATCCTCGGAAGAGGATATCTGTTCTTGATTGTCACTGAGTTTAAGGTACGATAGTCAACACATAATCTGGACGTACCATCCTTCTTTTTTACAAGAAGCATCGGGGCTCCCCATGGCGATCCACTAGCATGGATGAATCCCTTGGTCCTGAGTTCTTCAATCATCTTATACAAGATCTCCAATTCTGACGGTGCCATCAGGTAGACTCTCTCTGACACTGGTGCTGTTCCGGGGATCAAGTCTATGGTGAACTCGATCTCTCTCTCTGGTGGCATACCTGGAAGCTTCTCAGGGAAAACATCGAGAAAGTCTTCTACAACTCGGGGAAGCTGAACAGCTGCTGCAACTGCCCTCCAAAATACTGGAGAAGAAGGTTCTATTCTGCCCCAGAAAAATGAAAACTCTGGCTCACCAGGAAAACTAAAAATAATCTTGCCGATACGACAATCTATTCTAGCATACTGGTCCCTCAACCAATCCATTCCTAGGACCACATCATAATCGGCCATCGAAAATTCTATCAACCTAGCGGAAAACCCTCTACCGCTAACTACGATTCGACACGAGGAAAATACTCTATCTACTCCCATAAGACCGTTACCAGTAAGTATATTGAGCCTTACTGATAATGACTCGGGCTCCAGTCCTATCCGTGTCGTGAATCGTGCAGACATAAATGAATGCGATGCACCCGAATCAAATCGATCAAGATTCATTAACAAATCCTAACAAAGTATTGGGATCAAATCAGATCATTTGCAATCAATTAAGTTGAACATGTGGCGGGAGATCCGAGCTTGGCATAACAAACCATGAAGATTTATGTCAATCATCATTAATTATGCAATCACATTAATTGCTCAAATCTATTATATTCAAGATGAGCGGCCCAGATTCATTGATCCCTAGCCGCCGACTTTTGAGAATGGGCAATCATTGCAAACCCTAATGATGCCCCCCACTCTTATAAATAGCAGGGTGCCATTCCCTTGTAGAGAGCACGGAGAGCATAGAGAGAGGGAGAGATAATAGAGATCACACCCCCCTCGGATCCAGAGAGTCAAAGAGAGAATCTACAGAGATCGAAAGGAGAGTATTTCTTCATCAACGCCCAGCAGTTCTTCTACAGAGCCAAGGCTGCACCCGATCGTCTAAGGAGTAAGACAGAGCTGCCGTCGCTTTTCGGAGCCTCTATCGTCATCCCCCAGAATCTAAAATAAACAATTGTACTTAGATTGCTGTACCTAGGTTTTCGTCCCTAGGCTTTCTTTGTACAAGCGAGTTTGTATTGTGAAGTAAAAGTCCAGTCCTCCGATAATTGTTCTGTTCTTTTATATTTTATGGCAAATACGATGGCGACTCGGCTGGGGACAAACTTCTCCACGGCTGAGAAGTTGGTAATGCAATCGGATGCAGCCAAACTTGGCTCCACGCAACAGAAGATGGTCGTCCGCTTCGACCAACAGGCGTTTGAAGAAATACTCTCCGACGGGAGCACTGGCCCGGCCCAGAAGCAAACCCGTCCAAAGAAGGCTCACAGGGAGTGGAGGCCAAAATCATTTGCTCCTCCCCAGGCCCTCGACGGAGTACTCTCTGCTGCCCAAGACGGCGAAGAAGACTCTTATGCGGCCCCATTTCAAGCCATTGAGGTCTCTACTGTCCTTAAGTCCGGCAGAGGAAAGCACTACGATGCTGGACTTGCAGGGGCAAAGAGTGATTCTATGTGGTCCAGAAAGAATCCGAACAAAGGCACTAGCCGCAAAACGAAGACTCATGCGGCCAAGATTGCCAGCCGCATGAATGATGTCTATGCGGTCGAAATTGCCAGCCAAATGCATAACACTTATGCGGCCAGGATTTCCAGCCGCATGGAGAAGACCTATGCGGCTGAGACTTCCAGCTGCATGAAGAAAGCCCATGCGGCTACGACTGCCAGCCGCATGACGACTATTGATTCCAGCCGCATGCCGTCCACTCTACGCGGCTCAGTCTTCGATCGCCTCTCCTATGGTCCTGATCTCTTGTACTCCCGAGAAGACATGTCTGACTCTCTCCAGCACCACTTATACTCTTCCTACTATGTGCCCTCACACACTAGAGTGAAGAAGTCCAAGGCAGCATGAGCTTGGCGAGCTCAGTCCGCTGTCCTGACCTCTGACCATCCGAGCGCTCCACATACTGTTATGCGGGCCTCTGATGGGAAGTTGTACAGAACCACTCGAGTCCAGCCCCCAGCGGCAAACGGACAGAGTGGTTCCCAAAAGTCTCCCAAAATCCAGGAAGCAAACATGGTCGTTCCAGATCCATCTGACTTGCGTGAGGCTATCCTCCACAAGTGCAAGGAAAGAGAGGCGGCCTCGGGGCACAAAGAGTCCTCCCACGGATGTCACTGTACCCAAATCATTGTCAACTGCTGTTGTAACAATGCGACAATACGAGAAGACCGGCAATCCGTCTTCCAAAGATTACAACAGCCGAGCTCAGAGGATGAGGCGCCACCCGTCGTCTCTTGCAACTCCACTCAGAAAATCCCCGCCGATGGGAGAGGGAAGAAGATAAACGTTTCCTGCCCGAAGATCCCAACCACTGTGACTAAGAAATTATCGTCTAAACGGTTATCCACCACCGGAGTTTTCCAAGGTACCCGTTCGAAGACGAAATCTACTACGGTAAGAGATTCATTATCCACACCACAGGGGGTTACTGAAACTGGGGGTAGCACTCGTCAGAACATCCACAATAATCCGATGTTCCAAGGAGATGAGCCCGGGAAAACAACTCTCCCATCAGATACAGCAGGTGCCGACGTCCCCGACGACGTCTACGACTCTCAAGATGAAGCAAACACTGAAGCTGGGGGTACTATCCCTTCTGAGTCCAAACCAGAGGAGAACATTCCCACAAACCCAGATGACTTTTCGGTACAGGGGTATGACTCGGAGGGCACGTCCTCCACCGTTCCTTCCATCTCCCCTCATGTAAAGACGGTGTTCATGACGGACAGCAACCAAGGTGGTTCCAGTGATCGCCAACGTATCGACACTCTGGAGGCCATACTGCATGCCTTGGTCAAGTCTGTAGACGAGATCAAAGCGGCCCTTCCAACTTTACAAGGAGGGACGCTGGCCAAACAAGTGCGGGTCCCGTGGACAATGCAGACTCAAATTCAGCGACACCAAACCCGGGTAATCATCCTCCTGAAACGTCGGCTCCTACCGCTACGGATGAGGCCAAAGAAGCAAGAAGAGAGGTCCAGGAGCTCCGAACTATATTTCACGCTCGAGAAAACTCCCAAGACCTCAGAATACGGCAACCATACCCTGCTGTATGGAGGGATGTCCCCTTCCCACCAAGATATAAGCCGTTCAACATTAATCCCTATGATGGCAAGACCTCCGCAAGTCGGTACATCACTTACTTCGAGGTCACCATCGACCATCTGCCCCATGACGATGCCATCCTCACACGATTATTCGTTGGGGCATTGGAAGGAGTCGCCTTCGACTGGTACCGCAACCTACCAGACAACTGCATCCACTCCTTCGCCAGCTTCAAGCGCATGTTCTTGGAGAGATTTTATGAAGTAGGACAGGACGTCACAATGTCCACCCTCATGGACGTCGTCCAAGGGGAGAAGGAGCTGACAAGGAACTATATTGAGCGGTTTCGCCAAACCGCAATGAAGTTACCGTCTGGTAATCCGGATTCCTCTTTAATTAAAATTTTCCCAAAGAGACTGCTCCCAACAATCAGTCTCTGGATGGGCGAAAGTCAATTTAAGGATTGGAAGACGTTTATCATCAGCGCCACTAGTACTGAAGAAAGTTTGAAGAAGGCTCGCCAACAGGGATTGTACATCTCGGAGGGAGAGGACAAGGGCAAGCGCCCTAATACCAACAGCAACAATGGTGGTAACTCCTCTAACATTCGGGACAACATGGTTAAGCATGCTATGGTGGCCGACACAGCCCAGAAACCTGAGTCAAAACCGACAGACAAACAATGGCCGCAAATCACTTACTCCTTCAAAGACGGTCACGTCAAGCCCATCTTGGACATGCTCATACAAGGAGACAGAATTTAGCTCCCTCCAATAAGATGGAAACCTCGGCCGGCAGATATAGAGAGCCCAAAGTACTGCCATTACCACCGCTACGTCCACCATGCTACACACGACTGCTACCAACTGAAACGATACATCCAACATCTCATCGATTCAAATGCTCTGGCCATTGATTTCGAAGAGGTAACCGTGGCAGCCAATATGGTGTCAGTACAATTTGGCAGCTTTCCTCCAATAAAAACTCAAGACGGTGTGGTACCCATCCCTCTGGCGACAATGGAGATTGCTAATCTTCTACCTCCCCGAGATCAGGCTGTTGGTCTAGTGCCCCTCACCACATCACGAGGGGAGGTCATGTGGGTCCATCCAGACTTGGTATCTGAAGTGACTCAGTCCACACCATCCTCTATTTGCAAGAAAAAGAGTGGAAAAGTCAGATCCTGCCGCACTATCTCGATAGATGTCGAGGAAGCCACAACTGTCGTCACTTGGTCTGGGACACAATCCCAACCTGTGGCTGATAACTCGGCTGAAGATTATCAGCCAGCCACCGCTGACACTCCAGGACCTTCCCAGCCTCCGACGACCGACAAGCCTAGGCCGAAGGAGACTCGCTTTGACAAATCCCTCCGAAAAGAGGCACCTCAGGGAATGGAGAGGCCCTACAACTTCGATATCTTGGCGTAATTGGCCAACACACCAGCCAAATTATTATTTTACTAGCTCCTGAGACTCTCAAAGGATGTTCGTGCGGCTTTGAGCGATGCACTCCAAAATGTTGACGCCTATCTGGCTCAGGTCAACCTCACAGGAGAGAGCCCGCCTGCAAATATCCAAGACAGCGCTTGCACAGGAGCGATGCCTAACATTGTCTTCACTCTGCAAGATACGTTCATTAAGACCAACCTGCACGATCGTCCGTTATACTACACTGGATACATCGGAGATGTAAAGGTGGACCGGATGCACATTGATCCTGGTTCTTCCATAAGCATCATCCCGAAGGGTCTGTTATATCATCTCCGCATTCCTATGCATCGCCTGACGCCAACAAGCACCGCCATCAGCGGTTTCAATTCGGGCAGGAGCTACCCGATCAGAAAGATTCGCTTGAAGTGCCAAATTGGCGATCTCCAGTCAGAAGTAACCTTTTATGTCATAGATGCGGACACTTCTTACAATATCCTCTTGGGGCACCCTTGGATACACGATTATATGATCATGCCTTCCATGCTGCACCAGTACTTCAAGTATGTCGACAAATACGGCTTCGTGAGGACAGAATTCGCCGAAATCGATCCCTTCAAAGGGGTCGAGTCCTACTACTCAGACTCCTGCCTATACGAGAAGTCGAAGAGACACCTGGAGGAAGATGTACAAGCTCGAACTGAGATGGCCTCAGGATCAGAAGAACCTTTGACGATCCACCTTCAAGCTCGCAAACCTGGCAAGTCGCACCCCTTACGGCCGCTCTGCGTAAGGATACGATCAGCCTCTCGGCACAAGAAGGGCAAATGATAATCCGGCTGCTAAGGTTCGGCCAAGCGCCGAGACCCACAACGGAGCCACTAACAATCAGACTACCAAGAGTCGGTCAGCCATAAGCAGAGAAGCTCAATCCCTCTGACAAGCCAATGACGATACGTCTTCCCAAGAAGAATCGTCACCTCGAGGCAAAGTCTGGGGCTTCTAGCGAGCCAACAACTCCCCGCCCAGCATCGAGTATCAAACTGGGGGTCGCTAGTTTGCCAACAACTCCACGTTCGGCTCCACCAACAGAACCCCTGATGATCAAGCTGCCCAAGTCATCCTCTCAGTCTTTATTTATACAGGGGTGGCCGAAGAAGAACCGAAACTGGCCAAGTATGTGGCTGCTCACACTGATGTTCCATCCGCAGATGATGTAATCTCGCTAGAAAAGATACCTTATTTCATCAATAAAGGGCTATCTTTGAACTACCTCGAGCTTAATAAGCTTTGTACAATGTATGCTATGGAACACGGTATAGGCACTAACCTACACACACAGTTGATAAATGTTTACACCGTAAACCAGCTTACCCCGGTAGAAGACGCTTACCGCATAGTCGAGGGAGGGGACCATCCAATCATCTTCGACCGAAAGGACGACCCACAGCCCTTCACCATAGAAAAGGTCGATCTCGAATCAGATGCCGAGAGACTGCCTCTTTATCTGTATAGCCCCCGATCCAAATATCTCATGCAAAAACAGGGATATGATCTGGAAACTACGCCAGGCTTGAACTACGGCACCGGTCGACGATTACCTTTGAAGCCACCAGTCCCGGCTGGAAAACCAAGGGACTACTACAGCAAGACCCAATGTGGATTAGGGTATGTCACGCCCACAACAACCCCTGAAAGCTCAGGCGAGGAATGCGATTGGCATTCACACTCAACCGGATCACCCACTTCCGATTCAGATGTCAGCATCGGGGACAAGCTCAGGCAAGTCTGGTCTGTCAATATGGCATTCGTCGACGCTTACGAAGAAGATGAAGACATTCCTAAAATCCTCGAGTTAGAGCCGTGGGCCCAACAGCTGGATGCACAATAGGAAAAGTAGTTCGAACAGAGAGAACCTTCTACTGAAGATGAGGTTATACATGTCGACCTCGGTAGCGAATCTTCTCCAAAACTAATCTTCGTCAGTAAAAGCCTAACAGACGAAGAGCAAGAATCGCTGCTGGGACTTGTCAAAGAATATATTGATGTGTTCACCTAGAGCTACGAAGACATGCCAGGACTAAACCCCGAAGTTGCCCTTCACAAGCTTAACATTCGGCCAGATGCAAAGCCGGTCAAACAACAACAGCGATTCTTCCGCCCCGGCATTATGGATGCGATCGAAGCCGAAGTCAACAAACTAATAGCTAGTGGCTTCATTCATGAGGAACAACATCCAGACTGGGTTGCCAACATAGTTCCGGTCCTCAAAAAGAACGGAAAGATTCGAATCTGCATCGACTTTCGCAATCTGAATGAGGCATGTCCCAAAGATGAATTCTCCCTCCCTATCACAGACATCATGATCGACAACACATGCGGCTTCGAACGCATGTCATTCATGGATGGCTTCTCGGGGTACAACCAAATCAAGATGTCTCCTGACGACGAGAAGCATACATCATTCCGAACACCGATTGGCACATACTGCTACACAGTCATACCTTTCGGTTTAAAGAATGCTGGTGCCACATATCAAAGAGCCATGAGTATCATCTTCAGAGACCACTTGCGCAAGATTGTGGAGTGTTATGTTAATGATATCGCCGTCAAGAGTCGTTATGAGGGAGACCATCTGCAGGATCTGAGGACGGTATTCGACCTGAGGCGAGCGCACAACCTGAAAATGAATCCCACAAAATCCTTCTTGGGCGTATCCAGCAAAAAATTCCTGGGTTTTATTATTACTGCCCAGGGAATTCATGTAGATCCAGAGAAGATGAAGGCAATTATGGAGATGGGGTCCCCGAGAAATCTCCGCGAACTCTGAGGCCTTCAAGGGAGGCTAGCTTACATCAGGAGGTTCATTTCTAACCTCTTCGGGCGATGTCGGCCGTTCACACATCTCATGAAGAAAGGCGTCTCGATCGTATGGGATGAAGAATGCCAACGTGCCTTCGACAGCATCAAAGAATATTTGTCGAACCTACCAGTCCTGTTAGCCCCTGTTGGTAGGAAACCATTCTTGCTATACGTACGAGCAATGGAGCATTCCCTCGGTACTCTGCTGGCACAAAACAACGATGCGGGCCATGAACAAGCTATATATTACCTCAACCGAATGATGATTGGGCCAGAGCACCGATACACCACCGGGGAGAAGGAATGCCTCGCCCTGGTGTTCGCCATTCAAAAGACGCGACACTATGTCACAGGACAAACCATACATGTGATCTCACGAGTCAACCCTCTTAGGGTCCTCATGACTAAACCAGGGGCACTCAGCTCCCGTCTCGTCACATGGGCAATACTGCTGTCCCCCTATCATATGATCTTCGTCCCGCAAAAGGCTGTTAAAGGTCAAGCCCTGGCAGACTTTTTACCAGCCCACCCTGGCTCAGAGTCGTCCAGAATATATGAAGGAATCGCAGATGAGGTCGCCGACTCGCATGCAACCTCTCACGATGATATATGGCGAATGTTTTTCGACGGCGCCTCAAGGACCGGACCTAAGGGCAACATCGTCGTCGGAGTCGCGGTGGTGCTGGTGTCTCCTTCCGGGTTGGTGATTAATCGAGCTTACTCCCTCACAGAGCCCTACTCTAATAATGTGGCCGAGTACAACGCTTTGGTCATTGGCCTCCAACTTACAAGAGAGCTGGGGGTAGAAGATCTTGAAGCATACGACAATTCGCAGTTAATCGTCAATCAGATCCGGGGTTCATACGAAGTCCGCCATTAAGACATGATCCCCTATCACCAAATAACGATCAACATTATTTCGTCATTTGAGGGATTCTTCATCGAACACGTTCCCAGACTACAAAATATCGAAGCCGATGCCTTAGCTGGCCTTGCCACTTCCTTGGCGGTTCCAAACTATGCTCATCAATCGGTGGATGTGATAGGCCATGAGCTGGTCTGTCCCAAGAATAATGTTCAATTCGTGACGAGTTATTCCGCTCAGACGATCGACGAAGCGCCAGGCTGGAGACAACCACTCATAGACTTCGTAGTCTACGACATCCTGCCCGAGAATCCAAAGGAAGCCACTTTCATCAGAAGGCGTTCTCTCAGATTTTTTGATGATACAGAGACAAAAATGCTGTATCGCCGATCCTACGATGGGTTATTGCTTCGATGTCTGTCAAACGCAGAAGCCAAAGAAGCCGTACGCGAAGCTCATGATGGTGTCTACGGGGCCCATCAGCCTGACCCTAAATTACAAGACCGTCTTCGCCGAATGGGTTACTACTGGCCCACGATGGTAACAGATGCAATAGACTATGCAAGAAAGTACAAAGCCTGCCAAGTCTACACTGACTTCATCCACCAACCATCCGAATTTCTACATCCGACAGTGGCGTCCTGGCCATTCGAAGCATGGGGAATGGACATCATCGGTCCGATCGCTCCACCCTCTTCCCGAGGATATCGCTTCATACTCGCAATTACGAATTACTTCTCCAAATGGGCGGAAGCTGTCCCGCTTGCAGAAGTAAAGACTTCAAACGTGATCAGCTTCCTCAAGCATCATGTCATCTATCGCTTCGGACTGCCCCGAAGGATCATCCACGATAATGGCCCGCAGTTTGAAAACCATGCCTTCTATCGGTTCTGCGACAAGCACCGCATCTAGAATATTGCTTCAACGCCATACAACCCAGCAGCAAACGAGTTGGCAGAAGCATTCAACAAAACAATCATCAAACTTCTCAAGAAGTTCGTATCGTCCAACAAACGCGACCGGAACGAGAAGCTCGATGAGTGCTTATGGGCGTACCGTACCACAGTCCGTACAGCCACTGGGAACACGCCGTTTTCCTTGGTATACGGGAGTGAGGCAGTCCTCCTGTTGGAGACTCAAATACCCTCACTTCGTGTCGCCCTTACTTACCAATTGACGACGGACGACAACTACCGTCATCGGCTACAAGAGCTGGAGGCCTTAGATGAAAAAGCACCTCCTGGTCCAGCAACGAATCGAGCTATACCAAGCACGCATCTCTGGAGCCTTCAACAAGAAGGTTAAAATCAGAACATTCCAAGTGGACGATCTCGTTCTGGCAGTCCGGAGGCCGATAGTCATGACTCACAAAACCGCCGGTAAATTTTAGCCAAAATAGGAAGGTCCGTTTATCATTGAGGCTGTATTCTCCAACGGTGCTTACCGCCTCGCAAGACAAAATGGAGACTTGCTCATGTTGCCCGTCAACGGCAAGTTCTTGAAGAAATATTATATCTAAACGATATTTTCTAGATCACCGAGTCATGTACCCGCTGGTGCCGCTGAACTCATATTCACAAAATCTCTAGATTATCTAGTCATGTACCCGCTGGTGCCGCTGAACTCATATTCACAATGTTCCAGAATATCGAGTCAAGTACCCGCTGGTACCGCTGAACTCACATTTACAAAAATTCCAGATTGCTGAGTCATGCACCCTCTGGTACCGCTGAACTTACGTCCTTCTTCCACAAAAATCCCAGACTATTGAGTTATGTACCTTCTGGTGCCTCTGAACTTACACTTTGATTCCAAAATTCATGGATTGTCGAGTTATGTACCCGCTGGTACCCCTGAACTTACATCCCGGTCACTCTTCCAGATAGTAAGTCATGTATGACCATACCTCTGAACTTATTTCACTGGAAGAGCTCCTTCTTCATGATCCACTGCCCGCACTCCCAGTGCACAAAAAGGGTAACGGATCCACAAATTTCCAAAACGACCATGTCGATATTACCTCTGAGTCGTCTCAATTCCGCCAAAATAAATCACCCCTCTACATAGAACTTCCATGTCCTCATTACCTCTGAATCGTTCTATGTACCCCCTTTCATTGAGCCCACTCCTGCCATGTCCTTATTACCTCTGAGTGGGAAGGCTCTGTCGAAGAAACCTTCATGCTTGCCATGTCCTCATTACCTCTGAGTAAGTATGTTGATTCCCTTTCGACTTATTATCCGTAGCCACAACCGGAGTACGCCAAGGATAATAGGTCCACAAATATCCTCCGTTGAGTTCATTCCTGCCATGTCCTCATTACCTCTGAGTAGGAAGATTTCGCGGTAAAAAAACCCTCATGCTTGCCATGTCCTCATTACCTCTGAGTAAGCATGTTGGTTCCCTTTCATCCTATTATCCGTATCCTAAGCCAGGGTATGCCAAGGATAATAGGCCCACAAATATCTGTTGCTAAGTTTCTTAGTACAGGCCCATCATTTCTCATCATGCCCCGGGAGCCCAGCTGCTCCATGGCATTCTTTCTCCCGATACTAGGAACGTCCATGACCACCTTACCGTAGAACTGTTCTAGGTATCCCCAATCAAACTTGTTACTCGTACCTAAAACTAAGGTATGCCAAGGGTAACAGGTCCACAAACAAGTCCCCCACTCGGGGTAAACATCACCATAATACCACAGGTACAACAAGCAGTACAAGTAAAGGGCAGAATAAAAAATACTCTTTATTTGAAAGTAAAAAAGCATTACATGTTTTGGGACCACGTCCCTCTCAAAAAGAAAAGAAAAGGAGAACAGAAATTAAAGAAGAAAAAGGCAGACTATAGTTCGACATTACACAATTCCAGGAGACGATTTCTCAC
Source organism: Iris pallida (assembly GCA_029216955.1). Lineage (NCBI taxonomy): Eukaryota > Viridiplantae > Streptophyta > Magnoliopsida > Asparagales > Iridaceae > Iris > Iris pallida. The sequence continues at coordinate 1,385,674 of JANAVB010014599.1, forward strand.
CAAGGAGGTCCCTCGCTCAAGCCGCTGTCTAGCTCGACGTTCAGCCTCCTGGGGCAACTGCTCCGCATCATCCAAGTACATATATGCCCGCCAGTCATCCTCCATCTTCTTCATGGCGAGTTCCAGATTGGCAGAAGCTCAACTAAGGCTGTCAGCCTCCTGGATAGCAAGACCCTTCTCAGTACGGGCAGCTTCGAGCTCGGACTCCAGGAAGGCCAGCTTTCTCTGGAGTTTGAGGATCTGCTCCCTGGTATCGATTACCCCGCGGCAGGCGGTCGCTTCCCGAGCCGCACAATCTTTACTTCTACGGCTCCATTGATCGTGTAACTGAGACGGATCATGGCGGTCCTTCAGTATAGTCGGCTTGATCGACTCCCGAGCAAGCCTCACCTTCTCCATCACGGTTATGAGGAAAGTGCGCTCTTGATCTATCGTCGCGGACAGATCAGCTTGCTGCAACACATGAAACTGGGCCACAAGACGGTCGGCCTCTAACAGCTTAGGCTCCAGAAGCGTAGCTAACCCCGTCCCACCGGGGAGTGTTCTAAGGATGTCGATTTGGCCACCGGCGCACCGACGGGCCATAGCAAAGGGAGTTCCCCTCTCCACGGCTGCCTCGACCCCTCTCTTCAGGTGGCGGTAAAAGATGTCAACCACATCCTGGGACACTTCATCCAAAACTTCTGTAGAGGATGGCATCAAATGGAGTGTGGCTGGCAATGTCGAAGGAGTAGCACTGAAATTTGCCATCCCTGCCACCAGGGAAACAAATTCTGTACGAAAAAATGCATGAATAGCGGCTAACTCCTCTTCCGCCGCCCGAAGAGCTTGGATACTTAGCAAAGCGGAAAGGTCAACCCCCGAAACCATATTCACGGAGGAGGACGCAGGAAGCATTGTTCCTTGCCCCGGCTGTGCCACCACTTGAGCCCCCAAACTTGAACCAGCTGGAGGCCCCTCAATATAGGTTGGAGGAGAAGGAGGCACATGTGCTTCAATCAGATCCCCTCCGGTAGAGTCTGCCCCGACAATGTCCGTCACCGGCAATAAAGGGGCGGGACCTATACGTCCAAAGCAACCATCAATCGACGTAAGTCGAAGGATATGATGGTAGAGCAGATAGGCCTCCTCACAAGTTAAGATTCGGCTTACCTTACCAGGGGAGGGGCAGAAGGCCGCAGCTCGCTTGCAGCTGGCGTAGTCTCCTCGTCCGCGGTTACTTAACTGGTTCCTCTGCCCCAGCCGCCTCGGAAAGGGAGCCAGCCAGTTCAGAGTCACCCCGTTGAAATTCAACTGTCTCCGGGACAGGTACAGTAGAGCCCCGTCCCTATAGGTTGAGGCCTCAGCAAGGTAGGATTCCTCGGCCGCCCCCGAAAGAACCCCAGCAGGAATGATATCGGTGCATATATTATCGACCAAGTTAGTCAGGACCGGATAAACTTCTGCGGTCGGTTCCCAAAAAACTGACTCCTCTGACGCCTACAAAGAGCAAAAGAAAATGATTAGGCCATAGTTTAGAAAAAGAAGGAGAAGGTAGCTGAAATTCAAGTCACCTCAAAAACAGCGTCAACATCATCAATAAACAGCCTGCGACGCCTTACCGTGTAGAAGCATGGAAAAGAATAAAGAAAGATCCATGCGGCCAAGGATCCCCCATGCGGCTCAGGGATCCATGCGGTTCAAGCGGCTATGCGGCTCGAATAGTTCCATGCGGCCTAGAGAGGAGCCACGTGGCCTTCAACAGCTCTTTCCTTTGTCTTATACTGCATTTAATGCCTTGATGGCTGACAGCTCTGACCAATGACAGAATGATGCAATAATGACTCTATCATAATGGCAGACTCCTAGGGAAACGAAGAAAATCTCGGGCACAATCCATCAAACCCTAAAGACCTTTATGCGGCCTTGACACGTGGACAGTCGCATGCGGCTCAGTCAGAGGCTACCCATGCGGCTCAGGCAGAGGCTACCCATGCGGCTCAGGCAAAGGCCACCCATGCGGCTCAGGCAGAGGCTACCCATGCGGCTCAGCCAGAGGCTACCCATGCGGCTCACGAGGACTATCTTCATGTGGCTTACTGAGAAGCCACCCATCATGCGGTCGCCTACGCTCATGCGGCTCAGATCATCCCCATGTGGTTCAAATGTTCAGAGGCCACTCCCAAGCAGCCTTGACACGTAGCCAGCCTTATGCGGCTCAATAGAGAGGGCAATCCTCATGCAGCTCAGATTTTCTAAGTGACTCACGGTTTTGCCAGCGTCCATACAGCTATCAGCCTAATAATAGTGGGACACGTGGCAAGATTCATCAACAGATCCTAACAACTAGGTTTAGTGCCATCCTCATAATTACTGGGATCAAATTAGATCATTTACAATCAATCAAATTGAACACGTGGCAAGACATCCGAGCTTGGCATAACAAATCATGAGGATTATGGCAATCATCATTAATTGCCCATAGAGATTTGATGCAATCACCTTAATTGCCTAAATCTATTATGAACGGCCCAGATTCATTGATCCTTAACCGCCGACTTTTGAGAATGGACAATCATTGTAAACCCTAATGATGCCCCCCACTCTTATAAATAGCGAGGTGCCATTCCCTTGCAGAGGACATAAAAGAGAGCAGAGAAGAGAGAGAGAGAGCACACCCCCCAGATCCAGAGAGTCAGAGAGTAATTGAAAGGAGAGCATTTCTTCATCAATGCCGAGCAGTTCTTCTACAGAGCCAAGGCTGCACCCGATCGTCCAAGGAGTAAGGCAGAGCTGTTGTCGCTTTCCCGAGCCTCTATTGTCATCCCGCAGAATCTAAAATAAACAATTGTACGTAGATTGCTGTACCTAGGTTTTCGTCCCTAGGCTTTCTTTGTACAAGCGAGTTTGTATTGTGAGTCTAAGTTCACTCCTCCGATAATTGTTCTGTTCTTTTTCAATCAATGGCAAACACGATGGCGACTCTGCTGGGAAAAAACTTCTCCACGGCTGAGGAGTTGGTGACGTAATCGGATGCAGCCAAACTTGGCTCCATGCAACAGAAAATGGTCGTCCGCTTTGACCAACCGGCGTTTGAAGAAATGCTCTCCGACGGAAGCGCTGGCCCGGTCCAGAAGTAAACCCGCACAAAGAAGGCTCGCAGGGGGTGGAGGCCAAAATCATTTGCTCCTTCCCAAGCCCTGGACGGAGTACTCTCTGCTACCCAAGACGGCGAAGGCGACTCTCGTGCGGCCCCACTTCAAGCCATACAGGACTCTGCTGTCCCCAAGTCCGACAGAAAAAAAGCACTACGATGCTGGACTTGCAGGGGCAAAGTGCGATTCTATGTGCTCTAGGAAGAAACCGAACAAAGGCACTAGCCGCAAAACGAAGATCCATACGGCCAAGATTGCCAGCCGCATGAATGATGACCATGCGGCTGAAACTACTAGCCAAATGCATAATACTCATACGGCCAGGGTTTTCAGCTGCATGGAGAACACTCATGCAGCCAGGATTTCCAGCCGCATGGAGAAGACCTATGCGGCTACGACTGCCAGCCGCATGAAGATTATTGATTCCAGCCGCATACTGCCTGCTCTACGCAGCTCAGGCTCGGTCTTCGATCGCCTCTCCTATGGTTCTGATCTCTCATGTGCCCAAGAAAAGGGTCTGACTCTCTGCAGCATCATTTTGACTCTTTCTATTATACGCCTTCAGGCGTTCGAGTGAAGAAGTCAAGGGCAGCAGGAGCTCGACGAGCTCAGTCGGCTGTCCCAACCTCTGACCATCTGAGCGCTCTACATACCGTTATGCGGGCCTCTGATGGGAAGTTGTACAGAACCACTCGAGTCCAGCCCCCGGCGGCAAACGGACAGAGCGGTTTCCATAAGTCTCCCAAAACAAAGGAAGAAAACATGGTCGTTCCAGATCCATCTGACTTGCGTGAGGCTACCCTCCACAAGCGCAAGGAAAGAGAGGGGGCCTCAGGGCGCAAAGAGTCCTCCCACGGACGTCACTGCACCCAAATCATTGTCAACTGCTGTTGCAATAACGCGACAATACGAGAAGACCGGTAGTCCGTCTTCCAAAGATTACAACAGCCGGGCTCAGAGGACGAGGTGCCACCCGTCGTCTCTTGCAACTCCACTCAGAAAATCCCTGCCGATGGGAGAGGGAAGAAGATAAACATTTCCAGCCCGAAGATCCCAACCACTATGACTAAGAAACTGTCGTCTAAACGGTTGTCCACCACCGGAGTATTCCAAGGTACCCGTTCGAAGACGAAATCTGCTACAGCAGGAGATTCATCATCCGCACCATTGGGGGTCACTAAAACAGGGGGTAACACTCCCCATGACATCCACGATAACCCGATGTTCCAAGGAGATGAGCCCGAGGAAACAACCTCCCGTCAGATACAGCAGACGTCGACGTCCCCGAGGACGTCCACGACTCTCAAGATGAAGCAAGCTCTGAAGCTGGAGGTACTATTCCTTCTGAGTCCGAGCCAGAGAAGAATATTCCCACTTATCCTGATGACTTCTCGATACAGGGGTATGACTCGGAGGGCACGTCCTCCACCGTTCCATCTATTTTCCCTCATATAAAGACGGTGTTCATGACGGACAGCAACCAAGGTGGTTCCAGTGATTGCCAATACATCGACACTCTGGAGGCCATACTGCACGCCTTGGTCAAGTCTGTAGACGAGATCAAAGCGGCCCTTCCAACTCTCCAAGGAGGGACGCCTAGCCAAACAAGCGCGGGTCCTGCGGTCAATGCGGACTCGAATTCAGCGGCACCGAACCCGGGCAACAATCCTCCTGAAATAACGGCTCCTACCGCCGTGGATGAAGCCAGGGAAGCAAGAAGAGAGGTCCAGGAGCTCCGAGCCATGTTTCACGCTCGAGAAAACTCCCAAGACCTCAGAATATGGCAACCATACCCTGCTGCATGGAGGGATGTCCCCTTCCCGCCAAGATATAAGCCGTTCAACATTAATCCCTATGATGGCAAGACCTCCGCAAGTTGATACATCACTTACTTCAAGGTTACCACCGACCATCTGCCCTATGACGATGCCATCCTCACACGATTATTCATTGGAGCATTGGAAGGAGTCGCCTTCGACTGGTATCGCAACCTGCGAGACAACTACATCCACTCCTTCGCCAGCTTCAAGCGTATGTTCTAGGAGAGATTCTACGAAGTAGGACAGGACATCATAATGTCCATCCTCATGGACGTCGTCCAAGGGGAGAAAGAGCTGACAAAGAACTATATTGAGCAGTTTCGCCAAACCGCAATGAAGCTGCCATCTGGTAACCCGGATTCCTCCTTAATTAAAATTTGCCAAAAGAGGTTGCTCCCAACAATCAGTCTCTGGATGGACGAAAGTCAATTTAAGGACTAAAAGACGTTCATCATCAGTGCCACTAGCGCCGAAGAACGGTTGAAGAAGGCTCGCCAACTGGGATTCCACATCTCGGAGGGAGAGAACAAGGGCAAGCATCCTAATACCAACAACGACAATGGGGGTAGCCCCTCCAACAATCGGGACAACAAGGGTAAGCAGGCTATGTGGCCGACACAGCCCAGAAACCTGAGTCAAAACCGACAGACAAACAATGGCCGTAAATCGCTTACTCCTTCGAAGACGGTCACGTCAAGCCCATCTTGGACATGCTCATACAAGGAGACAGAATTTAGCTCCCTCCACCAAGACGGGAACCTCGGCCGGCAGATATGGAGAGCCCAAAGTATTGCCATTACCACCACTACGTCCACCATGCTACACAAGACTGCCACCAATTGAAGTGATACATCCAACATCTCATCGATTCGAACGATCTGGCCATCGATTTCGAGGAGGTAACCGTAGCGGCCAACATGGTGTCCTTAAAATTCGGCAGCTTCCCTCCAACAGAGGCTCAAGACGGTGTGATACACATCCCCTCTGGCGACTATATAGATTACTAATCTTCTACCTCTCCAAGATCAGGCTGCTGGTCTAGTGCCCCTCACCACAACACGAAGGGAGGTCATGTGGGTCCATCCAGACTTGGTATCTGAAGTGACTCAGTCTACACCATCCTCCATTTGCAAGAAAAAGAGTGGAAAAGTCAGATCCTACCACACAATCTCGATAGATGTCGAGGAAGCCATAGCTGTCGTCACTCGGTCGGGGACACAATCCCAACCTGTGGCTGATAACTCGGCTGAAGATCATCAGCCAGCCACCGCTGACACTCCAGGACCTTTCCAGCCTCCGACGACCGACAAGCCTAGGCCGAAGGATACTCGCTTTGACAAATCCCTCCGAAAAGAGGCACCTCAGGGGCTGGAGAGGCCCTACAACTTCGACATCTTAGCGCAATTGGCCAACACACCGGCCAAATTGTCATTATACGAGCTCCTGAGACTCTCAAAGGATGTTCGTACGGCTTTGAGCGATGCACTCCAAAATGCCGACGCCTATCTGGCTCAGGTCAATCTCACAGGAGAGAGCCTGCAAATCTCCAAGACAGCGCTTGCACATGAGCAATGCCCAATATTGTCTTCACTCCACAGGATATGCTCATCAAACCAACCTACACGATCGCCCATTATATTAAACTGGATACATCAGCGACGTAAAGGTGGATCAGATGCACATTGATCCTGGTTCTTCCATAAGCATCATCCCGAAGGGTCTGTTACATCATCTTCGCATTCCTATGCATCGTCTGACGCCAACAAGCATCGCCATCAGCGGTTTCAATTCATACAGGAGCTACCCAATTGGAAAGATTCGCCTGAAATACCAAATTGGCGATCTCCAGTCGGAAGTTACCTGTTACGTCATAGATGCAGACACTTCTTACAACATCCTCTTGGGGCGCCCTTGGATACACGATTATATGATCGTGCCTTCCATACTGCACCAGTGCTTCAAATATGTCGACAAATACGGCTTCGTAAGGACAGAATTTGTCGACATCGATCCCTTCAAAGGGGTCGAATCCTACTACTCAGACTCCTGCCTATACGAGAAGTCGAAGAGGCACCTGGATGGAGATGTACAAGCTCAAACTGAGACGGCCTCAGGATCAGAAGAACCTCTAACGATCCACCTTCAAGCTCGCAAACCTGGCAAGTTCGCACCCCTTACGGCCGCTCTGCGTAAGGACACAATCAGCCTCTCGGCACAAGAAGGGCAAATGATTAATCCGGCTGCCAAGGT
>JANAVB010014599.1:1397866-1571239 GCA_029216955.1 Iris pallida
GAACTCACATTTCGGTCACTCTTTCAGATAGTAAGTCATGTATGACCATACCTCTGAACTTTCTTCCTAAAATAGATCCTCCCTCATGATCCACTACCCGCACTCCCAGTGCACAAAAAGGGTAACAGATCTACAAATTTCCAAAACGGCCATGTCGATGTTACCTCTGAGTCGTTTCACTTCCGCCAAAAACAAATCACCCCTTTACATAGAACTTCCATGTCCTCATTACCTCTGAGTCGTTCCATGTACCCCCTTTATTGAGCCCACTCCTGCCATATCCTTATTACCTCTGAGTGGGAAGGCTCCGTCGAAGAAACCTTCATGCTTGCCATGTCCTCATTACCTCTGAGTAAGTATGTTGATTCCCTTTCGACTTATTATCCGTACCCACAACCGGAGTACGCCAAGGATAATAGGTCCACAAATATCCTCCGTTGAGTCCACCCCTGCCATGTCCTCATTACCTCTGAGTAGGAAGACTCCACGGTAAAACCCCCATGCTTGCCAAGTCCTCATTACCTCTGAGTAAGTATGTTGATTCCCTTTCGACTTATTATCCGTACCCACAACCAGAGTACGCTAAGGATAATAGGTCCACAAATATCCTCCGTTGAGTCCACCCCTACCATGTCCTCATTACCTCTGAGTAGGAAGACTCTGCGATAAAACCCTCATGCTTGCCATGTCCTCATTATCTCTGAGTAAGTATGTCGGTTCCCTTTCATCCTATTATCCGTATCCTAAGCCAGGGTACGCCAAGGGTAATAGGCCCACAAATATCCTTTGCTAAGTTTCTTAGTACAGGCCCATCATTCCTCATCATGCCCCTGGAGCCCAGCTGCTCCATGGCATTCTCTCTCCCGATACCCGGAACGTCTATGATCACTTTGCCGTAGAATTGTTCTAGGTATCCCCAATCAAACTTGTTATCCGTACCTAAAACCAAGGTATGCCAAGGGTAATAGGTCCACAAATAAGTCCCCCATTCGGGGCAAATGCCACCATAACACCACAAGCACAACAAGCAGTACAAATAAAGGATAGAATAAAACACACTCTTTTATTTGAAAGCCAAAAAGCATTACATGTTTTGGGACCACGTCCCTCACAAAAAGAAAAGAAAAAGAGAACAGAAACAAAAGGGGAAAAAGGCCGACTATAGTTCGACATTAGACAATTCCAGGAGGCAGTTTATCACCAAGGTTGTCTCCCGCTCAAGCCGCTGTCTAGCTCGGCGTTCAGCCTCCTGGGATAACTGCTCCTCATCATCCAAGTGCATATATGCCCGCCAGTCATCCTCCATCTTCTTCAGGGCGAGTTCCAGATTGGCAGAAGCTCGACTAAGTCTGTCAGCCTCCTGGATAGCAAGCCCCTTCTCAGTACGGGCGGCTTCGAGCTCGGACTCTAGGAAGGCCAGCTTTCTCTGGAGCTCGAGGATCTGCTCCTTGGTGTCAATTACCCCGCGGGAGGCGGTCGCCTCACGAGCCATGCAATCTTCACTTCAACAGCTCTATTGATCGTGTAACTGAGACAGATCACGACGGTCCTTCAGTATAGACGGCTTGATCGACTCCCGAGCAAGCCTCACCTTCTCCACCGCGGTTATGAGGAAAGTGCGCTCTTGATCTATCGCCGCGGACAGATCAGCTTGCTACAATACATGAAACTGGGCCACAAGACGATCGGCCTCTAACAGCTTAGGATCCAGAAGTGCAGCTAACCCCGCCCCACCGGAGAGTGTTCTAAGGATGTCGATTTGGCCACCGGCACACCGACAGGCCATAGCAAAGGGAGTTCCCTTCTCCACGGCTGCCACGACCCCTCTCTTTAGGTGGCGGTAAAAGCTGTCAACCACCTCCTGGGACACTTCATCCAAAACTTCTATAGAGGATGGCGTCAAAGGGAGTGTGGCTGGCAATGTCGAAGAAGTAGCATCGGAACTTGCCATCCCTGCCACCAAGGAAACAAATTCCGTACGAAAAGATGCATGAATAGCGGCTAGCTCCTCTTCCGCCGCCCGAAGAGCTTGAATACTTGGCAAGGCAGAAAGGTCAACTCCCGAAACCATATTCAAGGAGGAGGACGCAGGAAGCATTATTCCTTGCCCCGGCTGTGCCACCACTTGAGCCCCTGAACTTGAACCTGCTGGAGGCCCCTCAATATACGTGGGAAGAGAAGGAGGCACACGTGCTTCCATCAGATCCCCTCCGGTAGTGTCCACCCCGACAATGTCCGTCACCGATAATAAAGGGGCGGGACCTGTACGTCCAAAGCAACCATCAATCGACATAACCTGAAGGATATGATGACAGAGCAGATAGGCCTCCTCACAAGTTAAGATTCGGCTTATCTTACCAGGGGAGGAGCATGGAGGCCACAGCTCGCTCGCAGCTGACATAGTCTCCTCACCAGCGGCTTCCAAGTTGGGTTCAACTGATTTCTCTGCCCTAGCCACCCCTGAAAGGGAGCCAGCCAGGTCAGTGTTATCTCGTTGAAATTCAGCTGTCTCAGGGACAGGTGTAGTAGAGCCCCCGTCCCCATGGGTCAAGGTCTCAGTAAGGTGGGACTCCTCGGCCGCCTCGGGAAGGACCCCAGCAGAAATGATAGCGGTGCACATATCATTGACCAAAGTTGTCAGGGCTCGATCGACCTCAGCGGTCGGGTCCCGAGAAACCGACTCCTCTGACGCCTACAAAGAGCATAAGAAAGTAATTAGGCCATAGTTTAGAAAAAAAAGTAGGAGAAGGTGTTCAAAATTCAAATCAACTCAGAAACAGCGTCAACATCATCAATAAATAGCCTGCGATGACTTACCGCAGCTCGCTTCGTGGAGTAGGTTATGCTATCATCAGTAGACATACGCCTTTTTTGCTTGCATGAAGGACCAGGCACAGCAGACGGCTGCCCCGCAACCATGTCATCCGGCACGATAGGTGGCTGATCCCCCGCCTCCTCGTCTGAAGGATGGGAGGAATCATCGGCATCCTGCCCATCATCCTCTTCGCCCACCGTAGTGGACTCCGAGTCCGGCACAGAAACCATATTCGCTTTTTTTTTCCTCTTCTTGGACCCCTCGGGCTTCTCGGCCAAGCCAGTCCCGACAATAAAGCTGGTGCTCATGTCAAAATTTACGGAAGGTTTGCTCGTCGCAACATGATAGAGGGCCGCCATATTCAAAATCTCCCCTTGCGTATTAGCGTTGGGGACCGAGAAGCTAGCTCGGGTATGAACAGCATTGTAATAATGCCACGCCCTGATACCGTCAAGGACACTGCCCTCATAGTCTAGGCAAGCACTGGGACAATCAAGGAACAGCTGGCTGTACCCGAACTGGCGGGAGAACCTACTAGGCAAGTAGGGCTCCAGGTACACGTTATTGTGGTAATGATATACCAGGTGCGCCGGACAAATATTGTGCAGCCAGAGAAGTATCTTTTCAGATAAGAGCAGGGGAGGCTCAATGCCGTCAACGTATACACCCCTCACTTCTCTAGCGATAAATAGAGGGACAGACACATAGAAGTCGTGCCCATCTACTCTCGCCAACGCCCTCCGACAGGCTGGCATGGTGTCGAATTCCCAAGGCTGACGATGGTATCGAAAGAGGAAAGCGTCATCATCGGTAATGCCATCGTCTGCTCCGGGCCTCATCAACGACCGATAATGCATCAATAGCCAACCCATTAAATAATGGTAGGGTAGTTCTATTCGTTCAAAGTCCAGTGTCGTCTCGCGAGTAATGACTTTGGACGACTACACACCATAGCCGGAAGAAGGGCCAGCCTGACTCTGAAGACCAGCTTCACGGCCGGAAGGATGAAGTGGCGGCTGATCCTTTCAATAGATCCTGCCCCTTCCGAGACTACGCAGTTCCGTAGCCATACCATCAAGAATCCGGCCAAGAGCGCCTTCTCAGACATTTGCCGGGTACCATGATAGAAATAGCTGAAGAAGTCGGTACGACTCCCAAACTTGTCACCGGTGGACCTCGACCTCTTGGTATTCGGCATCAGGTTGTTTATCTCCTCCTGAGTCTGAGGACCTCGAGAAGAAACCCGGCCAGAGGGACTGAATTTGAAAAGATACGCGACCCAAGACGTAGTATGGGAGCGTTCCCTTCTAAGCTATTGTTCTTCTTGATAGCCGTTTGGTGGTAAATACACGGCGACAAAACCCGGGAATCGTCGATCCAGATCCTCGAATTCCTCGTTTGTTGGGGTATATACTTTGAAAGCCTCACCCCCCCATGGCAGCTTAGAAACAACATACATTTCATGGAAAGCAAGTCCCAACTCCCCTCCGGGTGCGAAGAAAGTTCCCATCCGTCGGTTATACATTTCCAAAAGAGCCATGAATAACGGCTTGTTAATGGGTAACCCGTAACAGGTGCCACAGATGGCATAATAGAGGTCAATCTCCTGAAGGAATGCCTCATATTTCCTTAAGATCCATGAGGTCAGGTTAACCCACGTAGGGATGGGGTTTATCCAGTTCAACAGCGACAACCTGCCAATAGGATAAGACCCGTTGCGAGCGAGCTGATTCAGGAAAGTATCGGCCAGAGTAAAAGTGAAGTTGGGACCAGATACGTTTATGAAGGTACCCGGAATCAGTCCTATTATGCTTCGACTAACCGAGTCCATGCTTGCACATGCCGACCTAATATTCCTATTATAGTGGATATTGCCCACGAATATCCCGATTGGGTTGGAGTTAGGAAGCCCACCATCTGCCTGCTCAGCGGTACCATATTGGACCACGAGAGGGGAAAATGACGTTCCATTTCGGAAATATGGATCTCCACCCCGTCCACAGTAAAGTCCAAGTTCTCAGAGATGTCCAGCACTCGGGGGTTCTTTATGGATAGAGCATCCCCGAAGAGAAAGGCTGGTTTTAGAAACTCTCCTTCCAGTCTTCCCGAGTTCATCATAGTACAAAGAAAGTGGAAAGGCTGGTTATTGATGGCGCCCAACCTCTCCAAAGGCTCATTGGTAGGAAGCTGATCTGACACATGTCGAACTAAGCCGTCGAGTCGTACACCCATAGCATACTGTGCTGAACCCACCAAAAGCTCTCCTGCTGGATTGGTTGGCAGATTCACTAAAAAAAGACAAAAGAAACAGGATCAAAAGATGGTTAAAATGAATGTTTCTTAAAAAGAAGCTCCTGTGAGCCTATGCGGCTCGGATCAACGAAGCCTTATGCGGCCCAAATTCAGTTGGGTTTTATGCGGCACGGCTTCGATGGGGCCTATGCGGCTCTGGTCAATGCAGCCTTATGCGGCCCAATTCAGTTGGGTTTCATGCAGCACTGCTTCGATAGAACTTATGCGGTTTGGTTGAACGTATGCGGTTCTGTTTAGCAGGAGAGCTTATGCGGCAGGAATTAACAAAGCTTTATGCGGTCCAGCTCATCAGGAGCACATGCGGTCTCGGTCAAACGAGACTTCATGCGGTTCAAATCCAGAAAGTGCACCTGTGGCTCAAGTCCTTCTCATGCGGCTCAAACACAGGGCATGCCCCATGCGGTTCGAATACGAGAGCGGTTTCATCATGATTAAACTTGGGCAGTTCAATAAAGATAAAGGATGAAGGCTTGTGCATAAATCATGCAACAGAGCCATGTGGTTTAGGGTTCAAAATATTTAATCCAATCCTTACCCTTAAAATCAGGGTGGACGTCGGGGTGTACTTCATGCGTAGTGGCCGATGAGGAGGCCACTTTCTTGCCCTTTACAGCAGCAGAAGCAACCTTGGAAGACTTAGGGGCCATTATCGTACCGACGGTCGGAGAAGGAAAACTAAGGAAGAAATTAGGGCCGAAGACGAAAGAGAGAGTGAAGAAGTCTCTTCGACTAAGCACATTCATATTTTATAGGCAAGAGAGAGGCACCTCGATCCACGTGCAGTAACCGACCCTTCGGTTCTCGAGACGAGCCGACTAAAATAAAGGCCAAACTTTTGGGATCCTGCCCCAAAAAGCGGCCTTAAAACTGACGGCAAATCAACAGCAATTAATGCAAAAGATTTGCACACGCGGCAGGATGACGTGGCAAGGAGCTCATGCGGCCAGACAGCCTCTGCGGCCAAAGGGTCCATGCGGCTGATTGACCAATGCGGCTGAGGAGGCTATGCGGTTGGGACATCCATGTGGTCAGGACATCATATGCGGCCATAAGAGTTTATACATAGCCATGCTTCTTATTCAAAGTATTTCAATTTTGCAAATTGAAAACTTTGAAGGGGGTCTTGTAGAAGCACGGAAAAGAATAAAAAAAGATCCATGCGGCCAAGGATCCCCCATGCGGCTCAGGGATCCATGCAGTTCAAGCGGCTATACGGCTCGAATAGTTCCATGCGGCCCAGAGAGGAGCCACGTGGCCCTCAACAGCTCTTCCCTCTGTCTTCTACTGCATTTAATACCTTGACGGCTGACAGCTCTGACCAATGACAGAAAGATGCAATAATGACTCTGTCATAATGGCAGACTACTAGGGAAACGAAGGAAATCTCTGGCACAATCTATCAAACCCCAAAGACCTTTATGCGGCCTTGACACGTGGACAGTCGCATGCGGCTCAGACAAAGGCTACCCATGCAGCTCAGGCAGAGGCTACCCATGCGGCTCAGGCAAAGGCCACCTATGCGGCTCAGGCAGAGGCTACCCATACGACTCAGGCAGAGGCTACCCATGCGGCTCACGAGGACTATCTTCATGCGGCTCACTGAGAAGCCACCCATCATGCGGTCGCCTATGCTCATGCGGCTCAGATCATCCCCATGCAGTTCAAATGTTCAGAGGCCACTCCCAAGCAGCCTTGACACGTGGCCAGCCTTATGCGGCTCAATGGGGAGGGCAATCCTCATGCAGCTCAGATTTTCTAAGTGACTCGCGGTTTTGCCAGCGTCCATACAGCTATCAGCCTAATAATAGTGGGACACGTGGCAAGATTCATCAACAGATCCTAACAACCAGGTTTAGTGCCATCCTCATAATTACTGGGATCAAATCAGATCATTTGTAATCAATCAAATTAAATACGTGGCAAGAGATCCGAGCTTGGCATAACAAATCATGAGGATTTATGGCAATCATTATTAACTGCCCACAGAGATTTGATGCAATCACCTTAATTGCCCAAATCTATTATGAACGGCCCAAATTCATTGATCCTTAACCGCCAACTTTTGAGAATGGGCAATCATTGCAAACCCTAATGATGCCCCCCACTCTTATAAATAGCGAGGTGCCATTCCCTTGCACAGGACACAAAAGAGAGCAGAGAAGAGAGAGAGAGAGAGAGAGCACACCCTCCTCGGATCTAGAGAGTCAGAAAAAATTGAAAGGAGAGCATTTCTTTATCAACGCCGAGCAGTTCTTCTACAGAGCCAAGGCTGCACCCGATCGTCCAAGGAGTAAGGCAGAGCTGCTGTCGCTTTCCCAAGCCTCTATCGTCACCCCCCAGAATCTAAAATAAATAATTGTACGTAGATTGCTGTACCTAGGTTTTCGTCCCTAGGCTTTCTTTGTACAAGCGAGTTTGTATTGTAAGTCTAAGTTCAGTCCTCCGATAATTGTTCTGTTCTTTTACAATCAATGGTAAATATACCGCAGTTCGCTTCGTGGAGTAGGTTCTGCCATCATCAGTAGACATACGCCTCCTTCGTTTGCACGAAGGACCAGGCACAGCAGGTGGTTGATCCTCCACCTCTTCATCCGGCAGAATAGGAGGCTGATCCCCTACCTCCTCGTCCGAGGAATGTGACGAATCATCGGCATCCTGCTCATCGTCCTCTTCGCCCGCCGTAGTGGACTCCGAGTCCGGCACATGAACCATATTCACCTTTTTCTTTCTTTTCTAGGATCCCTCGGGCTTCTCTTCCAAGCCATTACCAACAATAAAGCTGGTACTCATGTCAAAGTTAACAGGAGGCTTGCTCGCCGCAACATGATAGAGGGCCGCCATGTACAAAATCTCCCCTGATGTCTTAGTATTGGGGACCGAGAAGCTAGCTCGGGTATGAACTGAATTGTAATAATTCCAAGCCCTGATACCATCGAGGACACTGCCCTCAAAGCCTAGGCAAGTACTAGGACAATCAAGGAACAGGTGGCTATACCCAAACTTACGAGAGAACCTGCTGGGAAAATAGGGCTCCAGGTATACGTTATTCACTACCAAATTACAGTACTTTAGCGACGGTCATTTAGCGACGGTCATTTAGCGACGGACATTTTCCGTCGCTATCACCGTCGGATCCCCGACGGATTTGTGACAGAATACCGATGGAAAGCAGTGTGCATTTTTTTTTATTTTGTTATGTCCATCCGTCGCTATGCCGTCGATAGGTAGTCGGCCATGTAGCGACGGTTTTATATCCGTCGCTAGAACGTCGCATATTTTGGCGGCAAAAGCCTAAAATATTGGCGCGAGATTTACTGACGACGTAGCGACGGAATAATCCGTCGCTACCCGCGCGAGATTTACTGACGCATTAGCGACGGAATAATCCGTTGCTACTCCGTCGCTAAATTTACGTTCCAGACTTAAGTTGAAACGACGGGGGGAACTTTTTCATTCCCCCCAAATTTCACTCTCTCTCCTCTCTCTCTCTCTCTCTCCCGCGGTGATCGATCGGCGACCCCCTCTCCTCTCTCTCCCGCAGCGGTGATCGGCGACCCCCTCTCCTCTCTCTCTCCCAAAGGTATTCCCCTCTCCCTCTCCCTCTCTCTCTCTCTCTCTCTTTCTCGCTCTCTCTCTCTCTCGTGCGCGCGCGGTGGTCGTGGGTGCAGCGGGCCGGGGGCGTCGGGGGCTGCGGGGGCGGCGTCGACTGCGGGGGGCGGCGGTGGCGGCGGTGGCGGGGGGTGTGGAGGGGGCGGTGGGAGGGGGCGGGAAGCGTTGGAGGGATGGGGGCGCGCGGGGGCTGGCCGCGGGGTGCGGGGGGTTGTGGAGGGGGGCTGGCCGTGCGCGGGGGGCGGGGGGTGTAGAGGGGGCGGTGGGATCGAGGGGGCGGGCAGCGTTGGGGAGGTACGATGGGGGCGGGGGCTGGCCACGGACACACACACACGGACACACACACACACACACGGACACACGGACACACAGACACACACACACACAGACACACACACACACACACACGGACACAGACACACGGATACACAAACACACAGACATATATATATATATATATATATATATATACAGCACCGACTCCAGACTTTTGGAGGCCCCAAACAAGTCTCATAAATGAGGCCCTCATTCCTCTATAATATTTCTATAAATTCAAAATCCAACAAATCATCATTCACAATCACATTCTCATGATAGTTTTCATTAACAATCACACTCACAGCTTTGAGGAGGATAAAATACCTGCTTAGTTGAGGAGGTTTTCCGTGGGACTCGGGAGAGAGAGGAGATGAAGAAGGCGGTGGGTTTTAATTTTTCTATCTAGGTTTTGTTTTAGGTTTTGTTTGCTACAAGCCTACAGCTTTGATTATGGGCTTCCTCCAACACCATATTTATTGGACTGTGGTGCCGCTGGAAAACCAAAGAAATTCAACATATAAATGGGGCCCCCTTGGGGGAGGAGGCCCTAGGCGGGTGCCTGGCCTGCCTCCCCCTGAAGCCGGCCCTGTATATATATATATATATATAGGCATAATTTTAAGTAATTTATATATATATATATATATATATATATATATATATATATATATATATATATATATATACACAGACACATGTCGTGAAGTCTAGTATATATATTTGATTAGCTAAGGTAGAAGTTTAGCCTAATTAAGATTAGTTTTGACAGAGTTGACTTGGACTCCTAATTTGACCTAGAACTAGCCTAGTTAAGGGGGCCGGGCATTGTTGGGGTGGCTTACTGCATCCATATTGCACCTGCCCAGCTCATCATCCCTTGTGTGCAGTCAGATGATACCCCTACACAAATAAGTACTTATCAAAAATCTGTTGTTTTCTGTGTATGGAGTGTTTTTTTGGCATGGGATGATGGCTTTCGAATTACATTGGACTAAAAACTGAGAATTAGTACATTGTTTGTGTTTACTGATTTAAGGATGATTAAATCATTAGGTTTAATCCTATGTCATGTCTGGGTTTAAGTTATATGTTATGATTCATGTTGGCATGGAGATTTTGGTTTTTGAATTTGAGCTGTTACATTCTTCTACATTCTGTTACATATACTTACCAGATGGCACCCATGACCCGAGGAGCAGCACGTCGTTTGAAGAAAACAGTGAATGCTGAGGTGGCTCCTCCTACAGTTGAGGAGGAAGTGGCACCGGTTGCTAGTGAGACCAGGAGTTCTAGTCATCCAGCACCGGTAGCTAGTAATGCCGAGAGTGCTTTTGATGCAGTCCTGGCAAGGGACGACGCCTCTCCTCGCACCAAAAATCTCGCTTTTCGGAGGTGGTTGCGTGAAAGTATCACTGAGCGTTTGCGTGAGCAGCGTGGCAAGCATTAGCTATTAGTACTTATTTGTATTGGACTATTTTTATTGGGTTGTTTTTGTTTTAGACTATTTGTATTGGACTACATATATGAATTAGAACTGTGTCAATCTCTGGATTATATTGGACTACGACACCGCGGTAACATAGTTCCTGCAGCCATTCGACTGGCGAGGCAGAAACTATGTATCCGTAGATAAAGTGGAATGTCCTCTGACCCTCATCCCTCGGCAATGATGATACGACAACCAACCGGAGAGGATACTCCGAGAGATCCATCTGGGTAGGACGTATACTCTGAGAGATCACCCTTACAGAAATGATAACAGTAGTAGGATCGAATGTTGGAGAAGATATTATCACAGTATACGTCCTCTCCTTCACGATGGCTCTAGACCCATCTGCTCGTCCCTGCTTCCATTCTTCTTATTTGACTCTCTCAGCCACACATGATATCCAGCTCAAATGTAGAGTAGACGAAAAAGAAGGGGACATGAATAGGAGGGGGAAGCAACACACCGGCGGCATGACTCGGAGGAAGTACAGAGGTTTTCTTCAACATACGTAGGAAAACTATAAGGATATATCTTTTCACAATATGTCATCTTGTCAAAGACCCTTAATGTGACAACCATGTTACCGCGGTGTCGTAAGACTAACATGTCATAATTTTCTAAGCCGTGTATTTTGACATAATCATCCCAACTCTTTCCTCCTGTGTCGTGATCTCGCATTATTACATAGAACTGAAATCCGGTTGGGTGGATTATGTCAAAACACACGGCTTATAAAATTATGACATGTTAGTCTTCCGACACCGCGGTAACATGGTTGTCACATTTAGGGTCTTTGACAAGGTGATATGTTGTGTTTACATATATCCTTATAGTTCTCCTACGTACGTTGAAGAAAACCTCTGTACTTCCTCCGGGTCATGCCGCCGGTGTGCTGCTTCCCCCTCCTATTCCTGTCCCCTTCTTTTTCACCTACTCTATACTTGAGCTGGATATCATGTGTGGCTGAGAGAGTCAAACAAGAAGAATGGAAGCAGGGACGAGCAGATGGGTCTAGAGCCATCGTGGAGGAGAGGACGTATACTGTGATAATATCTTCTCCAACATTCGATCCCACTACTGATATTATTTCTGTAAGGGTGATCTCTCAGAGTATACGTCCTACCCAGATGGATCTCTCGGAGTATCCTCTCCGGTTGGGTTGTCTTCTGAGCCATCCGTTCTCACACTTAAAATACAGGGATTGGATTCTATGTTTCGTATTTTCGGCGAACCCAGGGATTGGATTCTGTATTTTGTTTTTTGGTTTCTGTATTTTGTTTCCAGCTCCATTTGCATTAATCTACGGTACGACATGGTGATCAGGACATATATAGTCCCTGCAGCCATTCGACTGGCGAGACAGAAACTATGTAGCCGTAGATAAGTTGACTGTCCTCCGACCCTCATCCCTCGGCAATGATGATACGACAACCTATCACTATATCTTATATAGTAGTAGATGATGTCTTAGTATTATATTATGTGAGTTCATCTTGATTCTGTTACGTTCTTCAAATACTATATACGATAAGATCATATACTACACCATATGTACAGAACATAGATGATTCACACTAATGTATGCTAGAATGAATTTTGGGTTGTGTATTCTGAGCGGCTGGCTTGGGGCGGGTGCGGTGGGCTTGGGGCGGGTGCGTCGGGGCTATTTGCAACCGACGCACACCCATAAGTACTCTTCATATATATATGCAACCGAACTACTGGGCGGCGGGCTTGGGGCGACGGGCTTTGGTCGGGGGCGGCGGGTGGCTTTGCTTCTCAAATTCATCTGAGTTTATATATTGGCTAAATAATGTGTTATCCATATTGGGTGTTCCATTAGTTTGGTGGTGTTTGGATTAGTAAATGTGAATATATATGGGGTTTGGATTCATGGTGTATATGTTCACTATCTCAAGGACAGTGCGAGTTCTATCAGTTGTGTGCTTCTGTATAGATGTATATATCTATACATCTAGCTGTGATATACATATGTGTATGTGACAATCTCAGTTAGCGACGGACTAGTTACCGGTTAGCGACGGATATTTCCAGCTCCATTAATTGCATTAATCTACGGTACGACATGGTGACGGATATTTCCTGCAGCCATTCGACTGGCGAGGCAGAAACTTTGTTGCCGTAGATAAAGTTGCCTGTCCTCCGACCCTCATCCCTCGGCAATGATGATACGACAACCTATCACTATATCTTATATAGTAGTAGATGATGTCTTAGTATTACATTAGTGAGTTCATCTTGATTCTGTTACGTACGTCCTTCAGATACTAGATACGATAAGGTTAACATATACTACACGATATGTATACAGAATATAGATGATTCACACTAATGTATGCTAGAATGAATCTTGGGTTGTGTTCTGAGCCATCCGTTCTCACACTTAAAACACATAGAAATTAGTAGTGTGAGAGCGCCGGAGAGAGTGAGAGCGCCGGAGGGAGGGAGGAGAGAGAGAGAGAGTAAAATGGTACGACATGGTGAAGTAGTACTGTATTTTGGCTCTATTCCAGCTCCATTTGAACTACGATACGACATGGTGATCCGGACATAGTACTTGCAGCCATTCGACTGGCGAGGCAGAAACTATGTAGCCGTAGATAAAGTTGACTGTCTTCCGACCCTCATCCCTCGGCAATGATGATACGACAACCTATCACTATATCTTATATAGTAGTAGATGATGTCTTAGTATTACATTATGTGAGTTTATCTTGATTCTGTTACGTTCTTCAAATACTATATACGATAAGATCATATACTACACCATATGTACAGAACATAGATGATTCACACTAATGTATGCTAGAATGAATTTTGGGTTGTGTATTCTGAGCCATCCGTTCTCACACTTGAAGATAAATTTTCAGTATAACGACGGATATTAGGTTACTCTTCAGTATAATTGATGTCTTTTCTTGGATAATTGGTGTGCATTAAATTCGTATGTGCATATTTCGTCTATGTGATTTTTGGATATATACCTACGCTGGGTTATAAGCGATGATCTGATATACAAAGGAGGTGCTGCCGAAATTTTTGTAGACATTTGGATACATTGTATGTTCGGATATTTTTTTTATGTTTGGATAATTTAATGTTGGATATTGGATATATTGTGTTGGTAATATTTTGTTGGATATTGGATACGTTGGATATTGGTGTCGGATATGGATATTTTGCATATGGATATATGGTGTTGGATATTGGATACGTTGGATATTCGTGTTGGATATGGATATATGGTGTTGTATATGGATATTTTGCATGTTTGATATTGTGTTGGATGTGTTGCACAAACAGGAAAGAGTCTATTTTCAGTATTTTTTTTCAAAAATTAGAAGTTAGCGACGGACTGGCGACCACTCAGCGACGGATAGTCCGTCGCTAACTGGAGAAACTGAGTTTAACGACGGAGTAGCGACGGAAAAACCGTCGCTACCTGGAGTATTTCAATAAAGCGACGGATTGGCGACGGACCATCCGTCGCTATCTGTAGGAGTTTTAATGTATCGACGGATTGGCGACGCAATATCCGTCGCTACCTGGAGAATTTTACATTGAGCGACGGTTTAGCGACGGAACGTCCGTCGACCTAGTTCTGTTTGATGTCCATAAATTTTGCTGTTAGCGACGGATGTTTTGTCGCTGATACGCTTTTACCGACAAATTTACGACGGATTAGCGACGGAAATTACGTATCAGAAAATCACTGATACGGTTTTGCCGACTCTTTAGCGACGGAATTTTCCGTCGCTAACCCTATATCCTGATACATGTTTCGACGAAAGCTAGTCGGTAATCCGTCGCTATATATATTTAAATGCGCCGACGGTATTCCGTCGCTAAGTCGTCGCTGAGCGACGGAGTAGCGACGGATATGTTTTAGCGACGAGGTTATTCCCGACGGCTGTTTTACCAAAATATCCGTCGATAATTCGTCGGTATTTATTTTTGGCGACGGAATACCGACGGATAAGGCCGTCGGTAAATCCATGTATTTTGGTAGTGATTGCGGTAACGATATACTAGGGGCACTGGACGAATATTGTGCAGCCAAAGAAGCATCTTCTCAGATAAGAGGAGGGGAGGTTCAATGCCATCAACATGTACACCCCTCACTTCTCTGGCGGTAAATTGAGGAAGAGACACAAAGAAGTCGTGACCGTCTACTCTACTCTCGCCAACGCCCTCCGACAGGCTGGCATGGTGTCATATTCCCAAGGCTGACGACGATATCGGAAAAGGAAGGCGTAATCAGCAGTGACGCCATCTTCTGTTCCGGGCCTCATCAACACTGATAATGCATCAATAGCCACCCCATTAGATATTGGTAGGATAGCTCTATCCGTTCAACGTCCATGTGGTCTCGCGAGCAATGACTTTAGACGAAAAAGTGCGGAGGCCGTGGTGTATGCTACACACCATGGCCGGAAGAAGGGCCAGCCTAACTCTAAAGACTAGTTTCACGGCCGGAAGGATGAAGTAGCGGCTGATCATTTCAATAGAACCTGCCCCTCCCGAGACTACGCAGTTCCGTAGCCATACCATTAAGAATCCGGCCAAGAGCACTTTCTCAGACATCTGCTGGGTACCGTGGTAGAAATAGCTGAAGGAGTCAATGCGACTCCCAAATTTATCACTGGTGGACCTCGACCTCTTGGCAGCCAACATCAAGTTTTTTATCTCCTCCTGGGTCCAAGGACCTCGAGAAGAAACCAGGCCAGAGGGGCTAAATTGGAAAAGATACGAGACCTAAGACGTAGTATGGAGAGCGTTCCCTTCTGAGCTATTGTTCCTCTTGATAGTCTCTTGGTGACAAATACTGTGGTGGTATAGCAGTTCCCGGTACACGGCAACAAAACCTGGGAATCGCCTATCCAGATCCTCGAATTCCTCGTTTGTCGGGGTATATACTTCAAAGGCCTCGCCCCCCCATGGCAGCTTAGAAACAGCATATATTTCATGGAGAGCAAGTACCAACTCCCCTCCGAGCGCGAAGAAAGTTCCCGTCCGTCGGTTATACATTTCCAAAAGAGCCATGAATAACGGCTTGTTAATGGGTAGCCCGTAACAGGTGCCCCGGATGGCATAATAGAGGTCAATCTCCCGAAGGAATGCCTCATATTTCCTAAAGATCCATGAGGTCAGGTTCACCCACGTAGGGATGGGGTTTATCCAGTTCAACAGCGATAACCTGCCAATAGGATAAGACCCCCTGCGAGCGAGCTGATTCAGGAAGGAATCGGCCAGAGTAAAAGTGAAGTTGTGACCAGATACGTTTATGAAGGTACCCGGAATCAGTTCTATCACGCTCCGACTAACCGAGTCCCTGCTTGCACATGTCGACCCAATATTCCTATTATAGTGGATGTTGCCCACGAACATCCCCGATTGGGTTGGAGTTAGGGAGCCCACCATCTGCCTGCTCAACGGTACCATATTGAACCACGAGAGGGGAAAATGACGTTCCATTTCGGGAATATGGATCTCCACCCCGTCCACAGTAAAGTCCTAGCTCTCAGAAATGTCCAGCACTCGGGGGTTCTTGATGGATAGAGCATCCCTGAAGAGAAAGGCTGGTTTCAGATATTCTCCTTCCAGTCTCCCCGAGTTCATCATAGTACAAAGAAAGTGGAAAGGCTGGTTATTGATGGCCCCCAACCTCTCCAAAGGCTCATCGGTGGGAAGCTGATCCGACACATGTCGAACTAAGCCGTCGAGCCGCACACCCACAGCATACTGTGCTGAACCCACCAAAAGCTCTCCTGCTGGATTGGTTGGCAGATTCACTGAAAAAAGACAAAAGAAACAGGATTAAAAGATGGTTAAAATGAAAGTTTCTTAAAAATAAGCTTTTGTGAGCCTATGCGGCTCGGATCAACGAAGCCTTATGCGGCCCAAATTCAGTTCGATTTCATGCAGCACGGCTTCGATGGAGCCTATGCGTCTCGGGTCAATGCAGCCTTATGCGGCCCGATTCAGTTGGGTTTCATGCGGCACTGCTTCGATAGAACTTATGCGGTTTGGTTGAACGTATGCGGTTCTATTTAGTAGAAGAGCTTATGCGGCACGACTTAGCGAAGCTTTATGCGGTCCAGCTCATCAGGAGCACATGCGGCCCCGATCAAATGAGATTTCTTGCGGTTCAAATCCAAAAAGTGCTCCTGCGGCTCAAGTCCTTCTCATGCGGCTCAAACATAGGGCATGCCCCATGCGGCTCGGATACGAGAGGGTCATGCGGCCCATGCAACATATGCGGTTTCATCATGATTAAACTTTGGCAGTTCAATGAAGACGAAGGAGGAAGGCTTATGCATAAATCATGCAACAGAGCCATGGGTTTTAGGGTTCAAAACATTTAATCCTTACCCTTAAAAGCAGGACGGACGTCGGGGTGCACTTCAGGCGTAATGGCCGATGAGGAGGCCGCTTTCTTGCCCTTTGCAGCAGCAGAAGCAACCTTGGAAGACTTGGGGGCCATTATCGTACCGACGGTAGGAGAAGGAAGACTAAGGAAGAAAATTAAGGCCGAAGACGAAAGAGAGATTAAAGAAGTCTCTACGACTAAACACGTTCATAATTATAGGCAACAGAGAGGCACCTCGATCCACGTATAGTAACCGACCCTTCGGTTCTCGAGATGAGCCGACTAAAATAAAGGCCAAACTCTTGGGATCCTGTCCCAAAAAGCGGCCCTAAATCTGACGGCAAATCAACAGCATTTAATACAAAAGATTTCCACACGTGGCAAGGATGACGTGGCAAGGAGCTCATGCGGCCAAAGGGTCCATGCGGCTGATTGACCAATGCGGCTGAGGAGGCTATGCGGCTGGGACATCCATGCGGCCAGGACATCATATGCGGCCAGAAGAGTTTATACATAGCCATGCTTCTTATTCAAAGTATTTCAATTTTGTAAATTAAAAACTTTGAAGGGGGTCTTGTAGAAGCATGGAAAAGAATAAAGAAAGATCTATGCGGCCAAGGATCCCCATGCGGCTTAGAGAGCTCATGCGGCTCAAGCGTCTATGCGGCTCGAATAGTTCCATGCAGCCCAGAGAAGAGCCACGTGGCCTTCAATAGCTCTTCTCTTTGTCTTTTACTAAATTTAATGCCTTGACGGCTGACAGCTCTGACAAATGACAGCTCTGACGTGCAATAATGACTCTGTCATAATGGCAGACTCCTAGGGAAACGAAAGAAATCTCTGACATAGTCCATCAAACCCCAAAGACCTTCATGCAGCCCTGACACGTGGACAGTCGCATGCGGCTCAGACAGAGGCCACTCCATGCGGCTCAGGCAGAAGCTACCCCATGCGGCTTACGAGGACTATCTTCATGTGGCTCACTGAGAAGCCACCCATCATGCGGTCGCCTACGCTCATGCGGCTCAGATCATCTCCATGCGGTTCAAATATTCAGAGGCAACTCCCAAGTAGCCTTGACACGGGGCCAGCCTTATGCGGCTCAATGGGGAACATCCCTCATGCGGCTCATATTTCCTAAGTAAGACACATGGCAGAAGATTAGTTCTTCTAGCGTCCCTACAGCTAACAGCCTAATGATAGTGGGACACGTTGTATCAAATCGATCAAGATTCATTAACAAATCCTAATAAAGTATTAGGATCAAATCAGATCATTTGCAATCAATTAAGTTGAACACGTAGCGGAAGATCCGAGCTTGGCATAACAAACTATGAAGATTTATGTCAATCATCATTAATTATCCACAGGGATTTGATGCAATCACATTAATTGCTCAAATCTATTATATTCAAGATGAGCGGCCCAGATTCATTGATCCCTAGCCGCCGACTCTTGAGAATGGGCAATCATTGCAAACCCTAATGATGCCCCCCACTCTTATAAATAGCAGGGTACCATTCCCTTGCAGAGAGCACGGAGAGCACAGAAAGAGGGAGAGATAACAGAGATCACACCCCCCTCGGATCCAGAGAGTCAAAGAGAGAATCTACAGAGATCGAAAGAAGAGCATTTCTTCATCAGCGCCCAGCAGTTCTTCTACAGAGCCAAGGCTGCACCCGATCGTCCAAGGAGTAAGGCAGAGCTACCGTCGCTTTCCCGAGCCTCTATCGTTACCCCCCAGAATCTAAAATAAATAATTGTACTTAGATTGTTGTACCTAGGTTTTCATCCCTAGGCTTTCTTTGTACAAGCGAGTTTGTATTATGAAGTAAAAGTCCAGTCCTCCGATAATTGTTCTGTTCTTTTATATTTCATGGCAAACAACTAGCATAGGTAAAATCTTAAGAAGTTGACCAGCTGATGACCAAGTACTAGGATGTTGAGAAAATTGACTAGTGATTGACCCTTGACTATGTTTGACCTAGAAGGGGGTGCGATCATCTTAATTTCGAGGACAAAATTTTTATAAGATGGGTAGAATTGTAACACCCAATTTTCCAGATGAGGATAATTTTGAAATTTTGTAATTATAATTATAATTTATTTATATTTAATTCATATTATGATTCTTGGTAATTTTTAATCTTTTTAAACTATTTAAAATCATGACTTATGATTAGGGTATTTCATTTATCATTTCTAGTTTGAGGGTATTTCTATCATTTTTGGGATTATTTGAATTTATTATAATTTATTTGAAATTATGGGAATTTTTAGAATTTATTTTGGAATTATTTGAATGATGGTTGACTAGGTTGACTTTGACTAGCATTGACCTTGGTAGACTAACCTAGAAGCTATCCCTAGTTGTGTTTGGACTTGGTTAGGTCATGCAACCCTAGTTAGACTAGAGTTGACCTATGGTTTAGTCATTTAACTCAAGTTAGAATAGTTAAGTCATAAGCCATGACTTATGGTTGAACCAATAATCAACAACTTGGCACATAGGAGCCCAAAGCCCAACCCACTAGAAAACCCTAACCCTAGTCCATAGTGGCCGGCCACCACACCTAACCTAGGGATTCCCACCCTATAAATATCCTCCTCCATTAGGTTAAGCCTCTTTAGGAAAGAACAAGTTTTAGAAAGAGGTGAGTCTCCATCTTTATAAATTCCTAGAAAATCTATTTTAACTCCTTTTTAATCCAAACAAATTGCAATCGGTTCTAATTAGTGTTTTTTTGCTATTGGTATTTGTTAATCTCAGTTTCATAGCAATTTGGAGAAGTTGGGTGGCTTTTGAAGATCCCCTTTTGAGAAGCTTTTTGTGTTGAAGAACACACGTAGGTATATTTCTATTCTACCTTTAAAACTAGGTTTTCTTTGCATAAATACCTAGCCCTAGGTGTCCTGGTCCTGTAGGATTAGAGTTTGTGAAATTTTGTGTCCTGTACGTGTCCGTATCAGACACGTATCAGTGTTGTGCGCAGGTGTTCGATGAAATGCCCCAAAGGGCATTTCGATTTGTTTTTGTGTAAGTGTTTGAATAGAAAATTGTATTTTTGTGTTTCTTACATGTTCATGTTGGTTTGGTATCGATTTGGTGTCGTGTCGCGTTGTTTTGGATACGTGCACACACGGGTGGACACGCGCGTGCGGGCTGTGCGTTTCCCCTGCTGCTCGGGGGCTTTTGCACGCAGCACGTGACACGTGGACACGTGCCACTTGGCACAGAGGTAGGGGAAACCACTGACAGGCCCCCCTCGAGTCTCACGACACGTCGTGTCATATTGGACACGGAATCAGTCGTGCACTGATTTTGCACTGACTGCGCATAGTCTATTTTCGTGCACTGATACGGCCTTATATGTTGGACACGACGACACATGGACCTAATACAGGGTGACACACACCTAGATGGACACTAGGCAAACCCACAGACACAAGTACGAGACACAAAGTGTCCTGTGTTGAGTGCACAACACGCGTGCACTTGTGGACGAGACAGTGCTCTGTGCAGTGTCTGTGTACTCGATTTATGTTTGTTTGTATGTGGACACGTCGTGTCACATTGTGGTTGACACGAGAAACTCTCTGGGACACAAACACATTATTGTTTATCATTACCAACTGTTTGTTTTACATTTTAACAAGTTTTTATACATCAATTTCTCATTACCCTAAAATTCCTGATAAATGTCTATTCTCAGTTTTTTTTCCAGTTTTCAATTTAGTTTTTAGCAATAATTTTGTTAGATTAAATACTATTAATTGCAAGTTTTATATCCTAATACTGTACTCCTATAAGTTATCTACCTGTGTGCAAATTTGGGAGGATTTTGGTTATGTTTTGATTTCGAAATTAGGATTTAATGTATGGACTGTGTTACAAAGTCTGAATATACTAAAAACCTGTGAAAAACTGAATTGATTTCCTTTCCTTTTCTCACTGAGATGACGTTTAAATCAGTAATATGCTAACCTGGGATTATGGCTAACTGAATTCTCATGTAATTTGTGGTTCACTGTCATTTGATTTACTTATTTAACTGTAATGGGGTTTCCTTCCTATTTTTCTGAAAACTGAGACCTATGTATATGTTGGGTTTGGGGTTACTCTCACACATTGTGAATTCCAGTTTTGTTCCTCACTTTATCCCCTCTTTGATACACACATTTAGTTCACTGATTTCCCTTATGCCTAACACAAACAGGTTTCTACCTACACACTCATTCCCTATGACTGCTAACACAAATACACACACAGGTTCATCATTGATACACACACACACACCCTCTTATTCCCCTCACAGTTCACTCATATGTTAACACACCTGTCCTAACACACACACACACCCCTATAGCTAAGTCTCTCACTCACAGTTCACTCTCATGATACACACACACCATGCAGGTCTAGATAAATTGTTTGGTTACTTTACCGTACCAAGCAAGCCTGCGTATAGGATTAGAAGTCTAGGGTATCATCCACATACTTGACTCTTTCCTAGATTATATCTACCGTTTGACTCATCGACTGCATCTTGCTTGATTCCTTCTAACAAAATTTTTATCCTTCCTTCGTGCCTGCTAGAGAGTGACCCTGCTAGTTGGATGTCCCAAAATACCCTTAGCTTAATTCTTTTAAGTTGGGTAGAATACCCCACGACCCAACACGCCCTTGACCATTAAGGAGAATACAAATAGTATTATCTAGACCATAGATACTAGAGGAATCTAACCCATTTGGTCAACCAAGCCTTGGTCAATAAACCATAGAATGATTGTATAGGAATAAAAGACTTAGATCCTTATGACTCTTAGACTATTCATAATTGATTTTATTCATCTACCATCGTGTCTATATTTTTACTATCTAAACTAATGATGCTAATGTAGCCTAGTTTTTGCAAGCTTATCTTTTTATCGAGCTTGTTCAAGACATAGTTATTGGAAGAGCTTCCACTAACATGTTGTCTAATCAGAACCGGTGCATAATGGTCTGATCAACCAAGTGCACTTTGGTTCGCTTTTGCCTATTATTCTACGTGGATGGGGACGTAGTTAAACTTGTCCTCTAGATTCCCATCTGCGACTGCCTTGGCAACTCCTTTGAAATTTTTCGATCGTCTTTGAATCACGTATTCGTATTCGATAACGCCTCCTTCGAACTCTATATTGCTTTCGCCTTCACCTACTTTAGGAGGACGAATGCGTTATACTAGAACTTCCTCTAGCCTTCCTATCGGCTATGACCATTCTCACTCGATGTTGTTATATCTTCATCCTAAACTACTCGACCCTATCAAGACCCTCTAATCGCTTAATTAAAACGAATCTATTTCATTCTCTTAATCGTGACCCTCATTCATTAACCGTAACTATACCGTATTGTTTTTCTACGATCTAGATCGCGATTTCTTATGACATGATTTTGTGAAAATATTGTCATCGTTGGATCCCCATTGATACCCCCTTGTGTCCTATCACCCCCTACTAATTCTTAATTTCGAGAACGAAATTCTTTTAAGTTGGGTAGGATGTAAAACCCCTACATTTTTACTATATTTTTTTTATTAAATTTGGTACTGATTTAAAATTTTTGTATTGTACGTCGCGCACGAAATTTTATTTTTCGTAGTTGCTCGTCGAGTACGAATATGTGCGAGCGTACATATTTTATAAAAATATTTTTATATTTATTATACACTTTCTAAATATTATATAATTATTATTCTTGCTATAAAAGACCTTTTGTTTTTAGCGGTTATTAATCATAAATAATATTTTATTGTATACTAGAAAAAGCATAATCATGTATGTATTATTCGTACGTACATATATTTCGTAATTATTTATTTATTAGTCTATTTTAAATAAAAATGTGATTTTTGAGATTTATTAATATTAATATTTTATTATTCAAAAAGATATTTAAAAACATTTATTATTTTCGAAATTATTATTATTGGTATTTTGGAAAAATATATTTGGAAGTTATTGTGGCCATTTAAATCTTGATTTGATTTTTAGATTTATTTAAATAGTGAAACATTTGAAATTTGATTTATCCCATTGATTTTAAACCAAGAATTTAATTAGATTTAAATTGGATTTATATTTGGATTTGGGTTGAAATTGATTTAAATTAAATTACGGATTATCTATTTTGGGTTTAAACTATTCCTAGTCCATATCCAATTGGGAATTCCCACATCCTATAAATAGGCAGGTGCTCCTCCATAAATTCCACAAGCAATAAATTTTTCCACAAATCTACGTGCATCGTGTCTGTGTCCATCCAAATTCTTATTCCATATTTTACATTTACAAGTTCATCTTATTGTGTCGGACACACCCCCGACACCAATAAATTTCTAAACCAATCTTGTCCCTGATCTCCGCCGTGCCTAACGTCCGCCCTCACCCTCGACGTACGTCGACCCGACCAGCAACACCACCCACATAAACCCACTACCTCGACAGACCACCATGTCCAACTCCAACACACACCATCGGCACCAACACCAAAACTTCACGGAGACCACCGCCGCCGTCTCTACCTTGTCCCGGCCACCCGGCCGTGCCCCCGCCACTCCAGCAGCCCAAAACTTTTGACCACTACCACTAACCCGGACCACCGCCACCTATACCCAGTCCCGACGACCTAGCCGCCGGTGCCACACCGAGACGCCGCCAACCCAGCACACAACCACCGCCACCAAACCGACCGCCACCAAAAAAGAAGAAATAAAACCTAACCCTAAAAACTCACCTCCGTTGAGCCAATCAGGCAGTCGGCGTCGCCAACCAACTCCCGACTTGCCGCGAGCGTTGCCACGCCTCAACGCCAGCGCTGGAAGTCGTGCCGACCTTGGCCGAGTCTCTGCGCGTGCCACCAGCTCAGTCCCTTGCGCCAGCCCTTGCCGTGGCCGCTGTGCCTTGAGCCTCCGCCTCCGCGAGTGCACCCGCAGTCGCCGGAGATGACCGCCCCTGTCCCGATCAGCAGCCCTCCGACCCTGCCTCTTCCACCGCTGCCCGCCTCAGCCCCTCGCCGTAGTCGAACCCAAAACCCCCTCGTTGGCCGCCTGAAACCCTCTTCTGAGCCCCGACCGATCCCACCGACTTCCCGTTCCCGAGGAACCGCCGCGCCCAAGTGCCGTCCATCGGCGCCGAAGCCGCCCCCTCAGGCAAAAACCCTCTCGATCCTCCCGCTCTTCCCCTTTCTCGACACTCCCTCTCTCTGTCCGCCTGACCGGAATCTCCGCGCGGTGCCGCCCCACCAACACCCGTGCACCGCAGATTCCTCCGCCCTCTCCGGTGCAGCGCCGACGCGCATCCGCCCTCTCTCTCTCGTGCTTACTCTCTCATCCTCCCTCATTCTTAGCCGAATGATTCTCTTCTCCTTCTTCTTCTTCTTCTTCATTTTGCTTTTTTTTTTATTATCAATCTCTCTCTCTCTCAGATCTCTATTCTTTAGTAGCTGTTCTTTTTTTTAGGAAAGTAGCTGTTCTTTATCATTATAAATTTTTTCTCTTTTCAAACAATCACCCACTCTCTCTCGAAAAGAGAGGACTTAGCAAAAGCATGTACTGTTATTATTATTATTATTATCATCATTAATTTTATTATTATTATTATTATATTATCATTTATTATTATTATTAGTACAGTTATTATTATTATTATTGTAACTAATATTATTATTATTCATATTATTATTATTGTTATTATTACAAATAAGTTTTCATTGTTATTATTATTATTATTATTATTACCATTATTATCATTATTTCTATTATTTCCTTTCTTATAAACTCTCATTATTATTATTATTATTTTTATTATTATTGTTTTTTTAAGAGTACTTTTAAGTTATTAAGAGGGGGTGTATATTCAAATAAAAATATATAGGGTAAATAATTTTCAAATTATGGTTATAAAAAGTTGGCTTCCATATGTTTATTTTTGGTATAGAAGTCCTAAAATAGTTTTTGTAAATTTCTAGTATTATTCTGAAATATTTTAACCAATAAAATGTTTCTATAAATCCTATTTTTACAAAGTTAGAATTTTTAGTCTAAAAACGATATATGATTTTTCAAAGTATTTTTTTTCTTTCTAAAAAATTATTTTAACTAATAAAATATTTTTTTTTCAAGTATTATAAATAGTTCCTAAAATAATATATATCTATTTTCTACAAATTTTCTTCGATTATCGTCTTTCATCTCGACTAGCCATAATCCTCGTCTTTTACAAATTAGGTGCGTCCTCATATCAACCCTAACTAAATTGACCCTTCTGGACCCAATGGAACTGTCCGTACCACTACCCGAGGATACCTTGCATAGTTGTTGCACTGAAGTCGCAGTTCGTGCCACATTGAGCATCGCAGCACACCAGGCGTACTACCAGGCAAGACACCTTGCCATTTGCTGTTTATTTATCTTAGCTCATATTTCATGCATTACTTATTTTCTTTATGCAAAATAAACTGTGATACATGGCATAACCTGTTAGAACTTACTGTTCAATTATATTTCCTGCTGTGTATTATTTTTCTTACAAATTAAACCTAGATTTAAGGGACAACCTTGTGTGTTGCATTCATTGGCCTTGACACGTTATACCACAAAGTTATGTGTCGCATGTAGAACACGGAAGTGCGTGATTGGCTGGCCACCAGTACGTACAAGCCGTGCGATAGGAATAACCGCTAATAGAGGTTGCATGCTAGTTTGACTTAGCGGTTATAGAGGTTATTGTTGTGGATACAACATAATAGGCATTGGGTGGGAAGAACAGTTCCTTAATGTATGGGTCATATATGCACTGCCTTGATTGTCGGTTATCTCCAGTGGGAGGTACGGTCCTGATAGCCGGTTATCTCTAGTGGGAGGTACGGTCCTGATTGCCGGTTATCTCCAATGGGAGGTACGGTCCTGATTACTGATCCGGCCCATGCGTCAAAGGTTTGTTCTTTGCTGTATTTTCACTATAGTACGGTTAGGTACCTTATTGCATGTGTCCCTTATTTATTTGAGCAATATTTATTCAGTTTATATGGCATGATATTATGTGTCTTGTTACGTCCCTCTGAGGACCTGGTTATCTCGCCAGGTGTGTGCTATTGTCTTTCGCAGGTGCTTTAGCTCTAGTCGTGATCATTGTTATTTCTTCGAGGATGATTGCACTTGGATCGTCTTCGCTTCGCTCGCCATAAACTCATTTCTTTTCTTATGTATTTTTTTCCTTTACTTGTTGGTAGTGGATTTGTCTCCGTCCAACATATTGTATCAAGACAATTCATTATCTTTATATGATGTCTTTTTCTGTGTGGATGAGATTAGTTGTGGTTCTACTGCATTTTACAGCTTATGTATATTGATTATACGGCTGGCATGTCTACGTTCCTAGTCCTACTTATTTTGGGACTGGGGCGTTACACAGTTCACTCATATGTTAACACACCTGTCCTAACACACACACACACACCTATAGCTAAGTCTC
The DNA here is from genome assembly GCA_029216955.1 of Iris pallida. Taxonomy (NCBI): domain Eukaryota; kingdom Viridiplantae; phylum Streptophyta; class Magnoliopsida; order Asparagales; family Iridaceae; genus Iris; species Iris pallida. The sequence goes on from JANAVB010014599.1 coordinate 1,424,318, forward strand.
TCACTCACAGTTCACTCTCATGACACACACACACATATATTTTTCTTTTACATGCCTATGTATATATGTAATATGTATATCTAAACATGTAATATAAGTATGTGTGTGTATGTATATATATATCTATATAAAAAATAAATAAAAAAATATATATATATATCTATATAATGTATAGTGTAATGGTATCACATATATGTGTATGTATCTATCTATATGTATATGGTTACCCTATTGTGTGTAATGACTTGTGGTGTCTTGGTTTGAGTGGTGGTGCCAGTATAGGGTTGTACAACCTTGGGTAGTCTTAATAGACTAATATAGGCTAGTTTGACCTAATTTAGACTTGTTAGACCTAGTTTGACCATAGTTGACCTAGGTTTGACTTCTTGGTTGACCAGGGTTCACCAAGAGTTGACTTTGGCCTAGTTTGACCTAGACTCATGTAGAGTGCATAGTAGAACTTCATTTTACCATTCTGGACTTGTTGTGACTTGTGCTGTTCTAAATAGGAGCCAGACACCACTCCTCGGACAGTACTATCATCTTGGACACTCAGATACCAGGCGAGTACATTCTCTGATCATTTTATATCCTGTTTAGAATTATTTTCTTGCTTTAAATTACTTTACTTGATACTGTCACGTTGGTCACACGGATTAGTACTATATGGATCCCTTCTTGAGATGTTATCCCCTCAGGGAGCATCGTTTACTACATGTTCTGTGCGTTTCACTTACATGGCGTATCACTATGCTTCACGGTTCATTGATCACTTGTGACATGTACTCTCATGATCACAGAGTCTTCTTTGAATCACCCATTTATGGGCATTTCTAGATCACCCATTTATGGGCCCTCCATGTATCACCCCTTGTGGGCCTTTGCATGGAATCATAACATAACCTGGTTGGATCCTTGTGTATTGATTGGGGGTACGGGGGAGTAGAAGTAGACATGTGAATAATATCTAAGTAGTATCTCACCTGATCACCTCCTTAGTGTCTCATCAGAATCTCCTATGCCATTTACATGTTTATATTGTACTCTGACTCACTATCCACTGATAGTTCTCTATTTTTTTTTGAAATCCCATGCACACACACAATTGGAGGACTCGAACCTTGCCGGTCCCTCCGGGTATCCGCTCTAATACCGCTAGGCTAGAGAGCTCGGACATAGTTCTCTATTTACAGTATATATATTTCTATTACAGCTTTCTCTGTTTACATCCTGTACTTTCTTTCAGTTATTGTATCTTACTTTACTGCACGATTATATTTTTTAACCTGCTATGAACTGTTGAGATGTATTGTGCTCGCTCCTGTCCTGACTGGACCTGTTAAAAATATTACAGAGAACGATGAGGAGGCCGTTGTGGATACCTTTTTCGGTGCTACCTTAGATGTGATGTTGGACCTGGACCAGCAGCAGGTCCCACTAGCAGTAGATGACACACCTCTAGACTAGGATATTTTTATTTACATTACTCTCTGGATGATTGTATATATTTGATACTTGGGATATGTATTATCTTAGACACTTAGACTCTCTGTTTGTACTTGTGGATTTCCTTTCCTTTCAGCAGTATTTCTATCTATCTTTCTATCTTATCTTCCTGCCTTAGTTGTGATTGAGTTTACTTTCTGCTATGTCACCCCCATTCAGGGAGTATAAACTGTTTAGTATTATATTGTTAGATGTTGTGACCTAGGACAGTGTTCTACCGCCGACACTGCGGCGTAGGCTGGACGTACCCACTTCTCGTGCCCTTACTCTAGGGTACGGGTCGTGACATTAGGGGTCCCTGTCCTAGACATGATGCAAGTCAATACTGGTTCATTTGTACAAACACAATCGCCTACGGTGTCCAGGCCATTCATTCTTGTCATGTCATGTTAGCCGTCGCAACAGCATATCGAGGTATATCATGCGAGGTTTACTTATCAGGAGTGCGCCACGACGGGCCACTATCATGTCATGTTTACTGGTCAAGAGTGCATTCCGACGGGTCACTATCGTGTTCATGGAACATGTTCAGAATTAACATGGTATAAGTATTTCCATCAAAGACCCAAGTTACACAGAGGGTCATGAGACACAAGCATAATTGTAACAACCAAAATAGTAAAAGGGTGCAAAGGCTGTGGGAAGAGCCATGCAGCCCGGAAGCCAAGGGCCATGGCCAATGCGGCCAAGAATCGCCATGCAGCAAGGGCCTAACGGCCATACAGCATGTGGCTAAAGGGGGGACAGGGTCATACGGCAAGGCTGCCAAGAATCATACGGCTCGGGAAAATAGGCTCTTGCGGCAAGGCTGCCAAGAATCATGCGGCTCGAGAAAATAGGCTTATGCGGCAAGGGGGGAACAGGCTCATGCGACAAGGCTAGAGGTAGCCTTGCGGCAAGGGGGAACAGGCTCATACGGCAAAGGGAACAGGCTCATACGGCAAGGCTAGAGGTAGCCATGCGGCAAGGGGGAACAGGCTCATGCGACAAAGAGAACAGGCTCATGCAGTAAGGCTAGAGGTAGCCATGCGACAAGGGGGAACATGCTCATGCGGCAAAGAGTCAATCGAAGCCATGCAGCCAAGGCCTATACGGCAAGGGTCAACCGAAGCCATGCGGCCAAGGCCTATGCGGCAAGGGTCAGGCGGGAAGCACTGTTCTTCTTCTCCAACTTTTTCGAGAAGTAGAACCTGGGAAGTTAGGGGTTCCCAAACTTTCCAACCTTCAATCCAAGCCCAAATCTGGACTTCCAAAGGTCAAAATCGGGTAGAATGATCTACTCTACAACATGGAATCATAAAAACTTAAAAATAATAAAGTTTGATATATCAAAACCCAAGAAATCCAAAAATGCAACAAGCTTAGATCTACATAAAATGAACCATGGAAATTAAAAATGCTAAGTACTAAAGTGCCTTAGAATCTCGTGAAGAAGACAATGAAATAATAAAATTTGAGTTCCTCCATGAAGCAAGTTGCACTTGCCTAAGCTCTTGGTAGATGGAGAGAGAATGGAGGAGGAAGAAGAAGAAGTAAATGAATAAGTGAATGAGGAGAGAGAAAGGGGTTGCTTGCTTATAAATGAGGGATGGTGGTAGGTAGGGGTTTGCATACTAACCCAAACCGAACCAAACCAAGTCGAACCCAACCGAACCTGATTCATGCCAAGGCCAAAATAGACCACACGAACCACGAAATACTAATTAACCCATGCTAATACAAAAACCCAAGACTTGCCAGCCAAGATAAGTCAAAATACGGGCCCGAGATACGTACACGTATACCAAAATATGTATAACGAAATCCGTAGGTGACTGTAGCATTTCGAACAGAGAGAACCTCCAACCGAAGACGAAGTCGTTTAAGTCAAACTAGGAGATGAGGCTGTTGGCACATTTAGCCATAGTCAAACCGATTTCGATAAGTGTCTTAAACTTCGATCTTGATATGAAAAGAAACGAAGAATACGGATTGCGTCGTTTATGAGATTTTATATTTATTCTGTATTTTTCTATTTATTGAGTCTAGAATATCTATGAATCGGTATCACTGGAAATTAGAAGTCTATCCTTGATTCTATCCTAAGCCAAACCCATCTTGATTCTATCATAAACCAAACCCATTTTGATTCTATCCTAAACCAAACCAAATCTATTTCTAAACCAATTCCTAAACCAAACCATTTCTTAAACCAAAACTGACGTGGAAGTAGGCTAACCGAACTCGGCCAGAGTTCTGCCCGAACTCGGACCTAACTCGGTTAGACCAAATTACTCCTGGTCAGAAGCTTTACCTATTCTTGTGGATCTCCAACGTTTAAATTTTTGAACGTTAGGGTACCGAGTTCTGCCCGAACTCTGTCCTACAAAAACCTATAAATAGAGAAGAAATTTTTATTTCTAAACACACATTCAATCTTCGTCTTCTCTATTCATTTCTAAGCTTTCTATTCTATTCCCAAAGCTTTAATCTTCAAATCTCCAAGTCAACTCAATTCTTCTAAGTGCCGGTGGTTTTTGTCACACCCAAGTACCGAAATACGGGGACGGACGTAGGCCAGCTACACCGTATAAGGTACAAATACACTATACAGCGATGACGGCTGTCAAATCTTGCTGGGTATCCTAGCATGCAATCAATCTATGGCCTAAATCCGGTCTCATGTCCACAGGCAAATCACAATAAAACAACATCAAGGGAGATAATCATATAGAAAACAGGAAATATTCATATGATAATCAGAAAATCCACTGTACAGAATAATAATATAGACTAGTATACCTTTCCACAGTTTCTAGCATGGTCGCGAACTGAAACACATCCTCCAAGTCGAGTCTGGAAGATCCACAGGGTCGGTCTCAGGCAATCTGGGAACAATCCAGGGTTGGTCAGGCCAACAGTAGCAAGTACCAGAAAGGAAGGCTCAAGGACGGGCAAAGAAAACCAGCAGGATAAAATGTGACAGGAATAGCACATAAGAACAGTAAATGAGGATAGGGGTCGTGCGGTACCAACGCACGATAACAAACCACAACTAATGTAGCTACATAACCAACAATCATCACAATCTTTCTAACATCCAATAATACCTACATCGCCAACTGGAACTCGATATCAGTCGACTGGGCAAGCAACAAGCCAAACAATTATATAAATAAGCGACCACTCAAAATGCCTACGGCTCTCTATGTGGACGTTGGGTTACCCCAACAATGCAATATGGGAATCCTCAGATCGTGCCATCCCAGCAGGGCTAGCGGGGCCAAGTATATCAAGACTAGATGAGTGCCGGTCCCTTGTAAGACAACCGGGCTCTGCATGTCACCACCGGTCCCTCGTAAGGCCACCGTGACGAGCAAGCCATGTATATAATATATAGTACATAAAGTAGCCGGATATTGCCATCCACTAGTACGAATGGTAAAAATATCCGTGGCGGCCAGCCTGCAGGTCATGACTAGTGTCTGGGATAAGGCTGGTAATGCACGATCTTGGGATTCCGTTCCTTCCCAATGCTTCTACCATTTTAAGTTGCCTAGATTATCCATACATTTATCCGGAATCACATGCCGTGGTCACATGATCATCCTCCTAGATGTCGTACCTTAGTACGAGAACGCTAAGTAAGAATCAACCTCGGCACCTATAGTCCCAGTTGTGATCCATCCTTAGTGTTATGCAACAAGCAAGCAAGCAATCCTGACCACGCTAAGACTAAGGGCCAACTAGCAAGGTACCCGTGCAGGTAATCATATAATATAGCTAGAATATCAAGATGGCATCGCAATGCCATATAATCATGGAAGTAGCACCTCAAAGTGCCAATAGACAAGGGGCACCGCAGTGCAAGGTCAGGGCCAGTACCTCAAAGGGTAAGCTGGACTTATAGCACGGATACAAGTAGTCATGTCAGAACAAGGACAAATATGTCAACCATATGAAATCATCTGCCCACATCGTGGCATGGATATCAGGTCAAGTGATCAGAACCTCTACTATAATAACATCTCAAGCATATATGGGAGCCTAGAGCTCCAATCATCAAGTCGGTCCATCCACCAGATCAATCTAGCAAGAGTCTCCCATCCATGATGGAGTGAATATCACATCAATAAAGACAACCACCAAATACCAAGCTCATCACCATAACAATACTAGGCCCTCTGGCTCACAAGAATCCTCCGAATCGATGATCACAAGCTATCAGCAAATAAGTCTCACCATCACCAAGGTATAGCAAACAAACCAGGTTTTCCAACTACCGGAATACACAAAGGTACCAGGTTTTGGGCGTTTGGGAAGTCGAGTAAAAATCATATTATAATACCCTCGATATTCTTCTATTTCCGCGAAGCACTCGAATAATTAATCAAAATCCAGGAACCCACATATCTGATCAAAATCGAACATCATCTAAAGGAATCGACAGCACTATCCAAGTATCCACGTGAGTCTACCAACTGAACATCCCGAGATCATACTTCATATATTACTCAATCCTCATACATATCCAAGGTTACAATCCCGATACATAGGACAACTGTCAGCCCTATCTAGCTAGACTAGGATAACTCCTAGGATGGAGGGTCAGGGATCAGAGTCCGGTAATAAATGTCGCCGGAAGTGGCAAGGATTACATGGACCGCTCTGGAGCAAATCCACAACCCTTAAACCAAACAAGGACCAGGGTTGCAGACCGTCTTTCGAGTGGAACCGCTCTCCTTACGCTATCCGACGGACAAGACAGGTCAGGAGCTAGGCGACTAATCTAGTATGGAGTCTACCTAGCAGGCAATGGGATTAGGCCACCATATCCAAAACAAGTAAGCACGAGTCTAGATTAGCAAACCAAAGGAAGGGTTCTGCCTAATTCTTCGAACCAAATTCCCGACCAGAAATTCTGGAAAAATCTGGCAGAATCTCCTTTGTATTCTGGACGGGAGCTCCCAGCGAATTGGGGCTAAATCCACTCGGCGCAACCCGCCGCAGAATCGCAGGCTGAGAACTCTAAGTCTCAGCTTCCAGCAGCGCTACCATGCGTACTGGAAACCAAACCATAGCCGAGAACACTAAGTCTCGGCCTCCAGCAGCACTACGATGCGTACTGGGCGCCAAGCCAATACATGTAACAAGAATCGCCACGCATGGCGCACCAAGACCTACAGTCACAATCCAAGCCACAAGCAGAGTCATAAAAACAGTTAGCCAAGCCGTCACCCGACCGCGAGTCGGACACGGGGCATATGGGGACAATCCATACTCGTGAGTCGTGCTCGTGTCCTCGGAGGTATGGATGACCCATCCGAGTTTGTTCGATACGGTCTATCCCAGTATCGAACCAAGCTATCCTAAGTTATCATGGCAGTTCTACTGCTAAGCTACACTAATCATGGTTATACATATTTACAATAAATTAAATGCGATAAGTCCAGGAGAGAGGGAAAGAGCCGTCGATGAGCAAGGGATACTTGCATAGAGGGCTCGGCTAGGTAAGCAAGTCTTCAGCGATCGCGATCCAGGCTAGCACGTCCATCGAGGTCCTTAGAACATACAATAAATAATCATCAGCATCAAATAATAAAATAATAGAATAATCACAAGAGATGGCAGAAGGCTATACCGTGTGGGTCCCACAATCAGTGCAGGGATTGGGCACGGAAACCGAGGTACGCGGATCGATACGGATACGCAAACCGAGACATACATGCATATCGAGACGCGCACGAGAATCGAGATGACTCGAAGATCGAGATGAACATGAGACATAACATGCACGTAAATCGAGACATGCACATAGATCGAGGAAATCACGAATATCGAGATGGCACACGAATCAACGCAACACGCAAATTGAGGCATGTACGCAAATCGAGATGGAGCAAGATTCAAAGAAGCACGCAAATCAGTACGTGCACGTAAATTAAGGCGGCACGGGTCACGAGGTAGGCACAAAGGCCAAGATACGAAAATAAGCCGGTGCGCAAACCGAGATGGCACGTTGCCCGAGGCAGCACGGGGCTCGAGGCGTCCCGCTGCCTTAGGCAGCACGTAGATCGAGGTACACGCAAAACGAGGCGACATGTACACCGAGGTGTACATGACCCAAAAACACGGGGAACGAGGAAGCGCACCAACCGAGGGTGCGCTGCCCGAGATGACACGCTGTACGGGGCAGCACGTATCTCGAGGGTGCACAGACCGAGAAAAGGGAAGAGAGGAGGCAGAGGAGGATCTCACCGGAGGGGGTTACCAGCGGAGAGGAAGGCGGCCGGAGCTGCTAAGGGAGGCTGGAGGAGGACGGAGCTGCGACAGGAGCCCACGGAGGAGGCCGGCCGGAGAAGATGGCAGAGGTGGTGGCCGCGGCGCTGGTGGTGGCGGCTGAAGGCGGTGGCCGCGACGGAGGGGATCGGGAGAGGAAATCGAGAGGTCGGGAGAGGGAGGAGGAGCTCGGGGCGACAAGAGGGGAAGGAGGAGGTGCTGGCCGGAGCTGGGGGCTCGGCCAGGCGAAGGTGGCCGGAGGCCATGGCGGTGGCGGCTGAAAGGGGCCGGAGGAGAAGGGGGGCAGCGGTGGTGGCGACTAATGGCGGTGCTGGTGGCGGGAAGTGGCCAGAGGGGCTGGTCGTGGCGGAGGCGGGCGCCGGGAACAGCGGGAGAGGGAGATATAGAAGTGGTGATGGGAGCAGTGGTGGCGGTCGACGGTCGGAGCAAGGGGGTGTACGAGAGGGAGAGCAGGGAAGAGGGGTGAGTGAGGGAGGAGAGAGGGGGAGCTCTCTAGTGGGGAGAAGAAAGAGGGATCGAGAGAGAGAGTGAAGAGAGAGAGAGATGAGGGGGGCGGCTGAGAGTGTGGAGAGTGAGAGTTAGGTTAGGGTTTGGGTTTTTTTTTGGGAGGGTAGATATAGGGATCAAGAAAATTAATAATAATAATAATAATAATAATAATGAGGATAAAATTACCTCCAAGAAAATAATAAAAATTTCAAGAATACCCCAAAAATTAAAATCCTCCAAAATATGATATACAGTCGAAAAACAGTCATATACCTATTTCCAAAATAGGGATCTGACATCCTACCCACCTTACAAAAATTTCTTCCTCAAAATTTCAGAATTATCAAAATAGGGTTTTCAAAACTACTAGTACATATATATCTGCCATGAAAACTCTACCCACCTTACAAAAATCAAGTAATACAATAAGAAACAAACAAAATCTCAATATGAAAACATCAAAGAGAACAAGGTCTAGATAAATCAACTCGCAAGGTAAATCGAAAACATCGAAAGAATCTCGAAAATCAAAGTCTCGCATACACGAAATAACCCCATAAATCAAAACAAGTATAGAATATCGAAAACAATGTCAGAAAACGTAAAATCCCAACTTCATAAAATCCTCACAAATTATAAAATACAGGATATCTGTCTCGAACCGATGACCGTAGTTCCTATTATCCGAAAAATGTGTGTCATGATCATTCCTTGCCGCGCCATCCGAAATGGCTGCAAAAGATGCATCAGGGCACTATAATCGAGCGGCTGCAACTTTCGTTACCACGTCGTCAAGGTATACTAGGGTCACCCGGTACTCTCGACAAATACCCAAAAACGAATCAAATCAATAACTCGCATATCCAAATCACTAAAATCACAAAAATCTCTAACAATATAACGAGAGTCCTAGAAAAAAAAAACAATCAAAATCCAAAATCCAGGTGAATCACAACACACATCCAAAAATATCTTTAATAATAACCACAAGATAGCTTTCTAGGAAAATACTCCATATCCATAGGAAAATACTCCAAACCAAGGATCCATATCAAAATATAATGTATAGCAAGTATATTTATAAAAATAATATCTGAAACAGATAATCATGAGTGTGAAACTGTCCGAAATCAAGGAAGCCGAATCGATACGAGAATATCCCTCTGATACTCAACAAATGTTAAAATATCCAATCTCAGAGTCCTGATGACATCTTCATTCCGCAGCAATCCAGCCAACGCTCGAAGAGGGCGATAATGATACTAAGTCAACACGAAGTCAACGCACGAAAGGGATAACAAGAAATCAACCAAGGCGAAATACCGGTAGAGAGTGCATAACCCAAGATAAATAGTCAAGTAACCCAAATGATGGAGATAAAATAACATCTTATCAAATAAGGTGATCGACATGACCAACTATAGGATCATATCTATCAAACAAGGATCAGAGGTAGATAACATGAATAAGACAGGGCAAAGCAAAATAGGTCCAGGTAGAGATGAGGACCAATTCACAGGTTCAAGGGAGCAAAGGACAAGTGTAACAAGTGGGAATACCAAGGAACAGTAGACTCAGATCAATAATCATGTGATACCCAACAAAATCTTAAAACGAGACCTGCATGGGCCACCACTAAAACCATGTCACGCCCCAGTACCGAAATACGGGGACGGACGTAGGCCAGCTACACCGTATATGGTACGAATACTCTATACGGCGATGACGGCTGTCAAGTCTTACTGGGTATCCTTGCATGTAATCAATCTATGGCCTAAATCCGATCTCATGTCCACAGGCAAATCACATTGAAACAACATCAAGAGAGATAATCATATGGAAAACAGGAAATACTCATATGATAATCAGAAAATCCACAGTATAGAATAATAATGTAGACTAGTATACCTTTCCACAGTTCCTAGCATGGTCGGGAACTGAAGTACATCCTCCAAGTCGAGTCTGGAAGATCCACAGGGTCGGTCTCAGGCAATCTGGGAACAATCCAGGGTTGGTTAGGCCAACCGTAGCAAGTACCAGAAAGGAAGGCTCAAGGATGGGCGAAGACAACCAGCAGGATAAAATGTGACAGGAATAGCACATAAGAACAGTAAATGAGGGTAGGGGTCGTGCGGTACCAACGCACGATAACAAACCACAACTAATGTAGCTACATAACCAACAATCATCACAATCTCCCTAACATCCAATAATACCTGCATCGCCAACTAGAACTCGATATCAGTTGACTAGGCAAGCAACAAGCCAAACAATTATATAAATAAGCGGCCACTCAAAATGCCTACGGCTCTCTATGTGGACGTTGGGTTACCCCAACAATACAATATAAAAATCCTCAGATCGTGCCGTCTCAGCAGGGCTAGCGGGGCCAAGTATATCAAGACTAGATGAGCGCCGGTCCCTCACAAGACCACCGGGCTCTGCATGTCACCACCGGTCCCTCGTAAGGCCACCGTACCGAGCATGCCATGTATATAATATATAGTACATAAAGTAGCCGGATATTGCCATCCACTAGTGCGAATGGTAACAATATCCGTGGCGGCCAGCCTGCAGGTCATGACTAGTGTGTGGGATAAGGCTGGTAATGCACGATCTCGGGATTTCGTTCCCTCCCAATGCTTCTACCATTTTAAGTTGCCTAGATTATCCATACATTTATTCGAAATCACATGCCGTGGTCACATGATCATCCTCCTAGATGTCGTACCTTAGTATGAGAACGCTAAGTAAGAATCAACCTCGGCACCTATAGTCCCAGTTGTGATCTATCCTTAGTGTTATGCAACAAGCAATCCTGACCATGCTAAGAATAAGGGCCAACTACCAAGGTACCCGTACAGGTAATTATATAATATAGCTAGAATATCAAGATGGCATCACAATGCCATATAATCATGGAAGTAGTACGTCAAAGTGCCAATAGACAAGGGGCACCGTAGTACAAGGTCAGGGCCAGTACCTCAAAAGGTAAGCTGGACTTATAGTACGGATACAAGTAGTCATGTCAGAACAAGGACAAATATGTCAACCACATGAAATCATCTGCCCACATCGTGGCATGGATATTAGGTCAAGTACAAGATCAGAACCTCTACTATAATAACATCTCAAGCATATATGGGAGCCTAGAGCTCCAATCATCAAGTTGGTCCATCCACCAGATCAATCTAGCAAGAGTCTCCTATCCATGATGGAGTGAATATCACGTCAATAAAGACAACCACCAAATACCAAGCTCATCACCATAACAATACTAGGCCCTCTGGCTCACAAGAATCCTCCGAATCGATGATCACAAGCTATCAGCAAATAAGTCTCACCACCACCAAGGTATAGCAAACAAACCAGGTTTCCCAACTACCGGAATACACAAAGGTACCAGGTTTTGGGCGTTTGGGAAGTCGAGTAAAAATCATATAATAATACCCTCGATATTCTCCTCTTTTTGCGAAGCACTCGAACAATTAATCAAAATCCAGGAACCTACATATCTGATCAAAATCGAACATCATCTAAAGGAATCGACAGCACTATCCAAGTATCCACGTGAGTTTACCAACTGAACATCCCGAGATCATACTTCATATATTACTCAATCCTCATACATATCCAAGGTCATAATCCCGATACATAGGACAACTGTCAGCCCTATCTAGCTGGACTAGGATAACTCCTAGGATGGAGGGTCAGGGAACCAGAGTCCGATAATAAATGCCGCTGGAAGTGGCAAGGATTACATGGACCGCTCTGGAGAAAATCCACAACCCTTAAACCAAACAAGGACCAAGGTTGCAGACCGTCTTCCGAGTGGAACCGCTCTCCTTACGCTATCCGACGGACAAGACAGGTCAGGAGCTAGGCGACTAATCTAGTATGGAGTCTACCTAGCAGGCAATGGGATTAGGCTACCATATCCAAAACAAGTAAGCACGAGTCTAGATTAGCAAACCAAAGGAAGGGTTCTGCCTAATTCTTCAAACCAAATTCTCGACCGGAAATTCTGGAAAAATTCGGCAGAATCTCCTTTGTATTCTGGATGGGAGCTCCCAGCGAATTGGGGCTAAATCCACTCGACGCAACCCACCGCAGAATCGCAGGCTGAGAACTCTAAGTCTCAGCTTCCAGCAGTGCTACCATGCGTACTGGAAACCAAACCATAGCTGAGAACACTAAGTCTCGGCCTCCAGCAGCACTACGATGCGTACTGGGTGCCAAGCCAATACATGTAACAAGAATTGCCACGTAGGGCGCACCAAGACCTACAGTCACAATCCAAGCCACAAGCAGAGTCATAAAAACAGTTAGCCAAGCCGTCACCCGACCGCGAGTCGGACACGGGGCATATGGGGCAATCCATATTCGTGAGTCGTGCTCGAGTCCTCGGAGGTGTGGATGACCCATCCGAGTTTGTTCGATACGGTCTATCCCGGTATCGAACCAAGCTATCCTAAGTTATCATGGCAGTTCTACTGCTAAGCTACACTAATCATGGTTATACATATTTATAATAAATTAAATACAATAAGTCCAGGAGAGAGGGCAAGAGCCGTCGATGAGCAAGGGATACTTGCCTAGAGGGCTCGGCTAGGTAAGCAAGTCTTCGGCGATCGCGATCCAGGCTAGCACGTCTATCGAGGTCCTCAGAACACACAATAAATAATCATCAGCATCAAATAATAAAATAATAGAATAATCACAAGAGATGGCAGAAGGCTATACCGTGTGGGTCCCGCAAGCAGTGCAGGGATCGGGCATAGAAACTGAGGTACGCGGATCGATACAGATATGCAAACCGAGACGTGCACGCATATCGAGACGCACACGAGAATCGAGATGACTCGAAGATCGAGATGAACATGAGACATAACGTACACGTAAATTGAGATGTGCACGTAGATCGAGGAAATCACGAATATCGGAACGGCACACGAATCAACACGACACGCAAATCGAGGCATGTACGCAAATCGCGATGGAGCGAGATTCAAGGAAGCACATAAATCAGTGCGTGTACGTAAATTGAGGCGGCACGGGTCACGAGGTAGGCACAAAGGTCGAGACACAAAAATAAGGCGGTGCACAAACCGAGATGGCACGTTGCCCGAGGCAGCGCGGGGATCGAGGCGTCCCGCTGCCTTAGGCAGCACGTAGACCGTGGTATACGCAAAATGAGGCGATACGTACACCAAGGTGCACATGACCCAAAAACACGAGGAACGAGGAAGCGCACCAACCGAGGGTGTGCTGCCGAAGACGACACGCTGCACGGGGCAGCACGTATCTCGAGGGTGCGCAGATCGAGAAAAAGGGATAGAAGAGGCAGAAGAGGATCTCACCGGAGGGGGTTGTCGTCGGAGAGGAAGGCGGCCGGAGCTTCTAGGGGAGGCTGGAGGAGGACGGAGCAGCGGCAGGGGCCCACGGAGGAGGCCGGCCAGAGAAGATGGCAGAGGTGGTGGCCGCGACGCTGGTGGTGGCGGCTGAAGGCGGTGGCCACGACGGAGGGGCTTGGGAGAGGAAATCGAGAGGTCGGGAGAGGAAGAAGGAGCTCGGGGCGATAAGAGGAGAAGGAGGAGGTGCTGGCCGGAGCTGGGGGCTCGGCCAGGCGAAGGTGGCGGGAGGCCATAGCGGTGGCGGCTGAAAGGGGCCGGAGGAGAAGGGTGGCCGCGGTGGTGGCGACTAATGGTGGTGCTGGTGGGTGATGGTGGCGAGAAGTGGCCGGAGGGGATGGTCGCGGCGGAGGCGGGTGCCGGGAACAGCGGAAGAGGGAGAGATGGAAGTGGTGATGGGAGCAGTGGTGGCGGTCGGCGGTCGGAGCAAGGGGGTGTGCGAGAGGGAGAGCAGGAAAGAGGGGTGAGTGAGGGAGGAGAGAGGGGGAGCTCTCCAGTGGGGGGAAGAAAGAGGGATCGGGAGAGAGAGTGAAGAGAGAGAGAGATGAGGGGGGGCTGAGAGTGTGGAGAGAGAGAGTTAGGTTAGGGTTTAGGTTTTCTTTTGGGAGGGTAGATATAGGGATCAAGAAAATTAAAAATAATAATAATAATAATGAGGATAAAATTACCTCCAAGAAAATAATAAAAATTTCAAAAATACCCCAAAAATTAAAATCCTCCAAAATACGAAATACAGGCGAAATACAGTCATATACCTATTTCCAAAATAGGGATCTGACAGTTTTCGAGTAGGTGTTTTGAGTTGTACAAGCTTGGCGTATAAAAGCTTTCTTCAGAAAGGTGTTGAAGTTTATTCGTGGGCTTCGGATAAAAATACTATGGTGGTGAAGTTGGTGTGTTCTTCGGTACAAAACACGTGGTGTAATCTCTATTCAAAATAGTGGATTCAAACATCGGGTCGAGACTCGAGGCTGGACTAGTCCTCACAGAGAAAAACCAGTATAAATCTGCTGTCTCTGCGTATTGCTTTCTCGCCCTGATTTTACTGACTAACTTGCAATTATTTTTTATATATATTGCTTCACCTGCTTAGAGTTAATTTTTTTAATTGCTAAATATTCTCCGCTGTACTCTATTCACCCCCTTCTAGTGGTGTCATTGTTCCTACAATTGGTATCAGAGCAGGTCTCTCTCAACGGAATTAACACTCCTTGAGATATGGCATCCCTATTTCCAAGCAACGGTGAAGGTCAGTCAACTAATAGGCCACCTTTATTTGATGGCACAAATTACACGTACTGGAAGACACGTATGAGCTTTTTCCTCAAGTCACTTGATTTCGATTTATGGTCGATTGTCGTCAATGGTTATAAGAAACCTCTGCCTATTACGCTAGATGGTGTTCTAGTTGACAAACCATTTGATAGATACATCAAAAATAAAAAGAAACAAGCTAGTCTTGATGCAAAAGCCATCAATACTTTATTCTGTGCTATTAAAAAAACTGAGTTCAATAAAGTCTCTACATGTGCCACGTCCAACGAGGTTTGGAAACTTCTTGAGGTTACTCATGAAGGTACTTCACGAGTGGAGGAATCCAAAATCTTACGACTTACACAAGAATACGAGGCATTCAAAATGAAGCCTAATAAGACTATTACTGCTATGTTTACTAGATTTTTAGATATTATTAATCCTTTAGCTTCCCTTGGCAAAGATTATAGTGATCATGAAAAGATTCGGAAGATTCTTCGTGGACTACCAAAAAGCTGGAATCCAAAAGCAACGGCCATTATAGAAGGAAATGATCTCTCGACAATGAGTCTTGAAACCCTGACTGGAAAGCTCATGACACATGAGTTGGACCTTCAGGATTTCGAAGATCAACCTCCGAAAGAGAAGATAATAGCATTCAAGGCAAATCATAAAACAATCTCTGACGACGAGAGTGAATCAAACGACTCGGACAACGAGCAAATAGCCCTGATAACAAGGAACTTCAAAAGATTCCTCAGACGCGAGAAGTCAAACAAGAAGAAGGACTTCAAAGATGACGAAGAACCGATCTGTTTCAGCAGCATGTCACATAAAGAAGGATTTCCCTATTATAAGAAAAAGAAGCAGACACGATCAAACAAGCAGACATGATCAGACAAGCAAGAGAAGGTCAACAACCAAAAACTATGCAAACACTAGTATCTGGTGTGAAAGCGAGGCTAGTGACTCTGAAGAAGAAGACAACTCTCGGAGCTCAGCAAACCTATGCTTCATGGCTACAGATGCTAAGGTAATAAATAACCCTCTCTATGAAGAATTTTCTTTTGATGAATTATGTGAGACTTTCTCTGATCTATTGGTCGATCAGAAAAAAATGATAGACATTTACAAAAGTGCTAAGAAAGAGCTAAAATTTGTACAGTCTGAATTTTTAAAGCAATCTAGGATCTTAGAAGATATTAAAGATTCTTCTATTGACACCAATGAGATTACTTCTTTAAGGCTAAGTCTGCATAATTCTCTTGAAAAGCTTGAAAAAGCAAATCAAGAAAATGTAAAACTTAATGATCTCAATAAACTAGAGAAGAAGAAGTATAACATTGCTATTCAAAGAGTAGATGCACTCACGACCAAATTAAATGAAGCCAATGACAACTCTAAAAAGTTAGAGATAAAACTGGACAAACAAGTCGCTAGACCAATTGCTCAGATAAACACTAGTCAGAAGGCTAAACACAAACACCACACTAACAACACGACTGGTAATGTTAGAAATCATGCTTATATATACATGTTTCCAAACAACACGAGTACACACACCTTTTCAAAAACTCAAAAGCATGTTTTTCAAACAAAACCTAGCACCAACACTTCTGCTACATGTCACTATTGCAGATTAAAAGGACATGTGTCAACACAGTGTAAGATTAGAAAGCTTGTAGATATGAATGTGTATAAATGGGTTCCAAAAGCTAACACATCAGGACCCTCAATAAAGTGGGTACTAAATGTTACATCTTCAACTTGTGTTATAGGTGGACCCTCCTCCTCCCACTAAAAGCAAGTGGATACTTGATAGTGGTTGCTCCAGGCATATGACAGATGACGAGAAATTGTTTGCAACTCTATCGATGAAGAAAGAAGGCTATGTCTCCTTTGGAAACAATCTTAAAGGTGATATCATTGGCATTGGTGACATAGGTATCTCTCCCTCTCCTATTACTAAAAATGTTTGCTTAGTAACAGAATTGAAACATAACTTGTTGAGTATCAGTCAATTAGTTGATCACGGTTACGGAATACATTTTGTTAAAAGTAAATATTTTGTCTATAATAAACCTCTGGAATAATTTCATTTAAGGGAATAAGAGAGGATAACATATATGTTTTATATTTGTCAAAAAAGATAAATAATACAGAAAAATGTCTGTTTACAACACAAGACGAAAGCTGGATTTGGCATATACGTCTTGGTCATGCAAACATGGACACGATTGCAAGATTGTCCACCAAGAAACTGGTAAGAGTCTTACCTAAAATAACTTTCAAGAAAGATATGATCTGTGCTGATTGTGAGAAGAATAAGGCATCTAGATCATCTTTCAAATTAATAAACGCAATACGTACCTATAGACCTCTGCAATTAATTCATATGGACATTTTGGACCAATTGGAGTCGCCAGTCTTGGCGGAAAGCTTTATGCTTACGTGATAGTTGATGACTATTCACGATATACTTGGGTTTATTTTCTTGCAAATAAGAATGAGGCCTTTTCTAAGTTTGTATCTTTATGTAAGAAGGTACAAAACGAGAAAGGATTCATGATTACTCGTATTCGAAGTGATCATGGAGGAGAATTCGATAACCATGAATTCAAGTCTTACTGTAATTTAAATGGATTATCTCATAAATTCTTTTGCTCCAGAACTCCTCAGCAGAATGGAGTTATAGAAAGAAAGAACAGAACTCTTGCTGATATGGCCAGAGTTATACTTAATCAGTATAATTTTTCTAAGTACTTTTGGGCAGAAGCTGTATATACATCATGTCATGTATTGAACAGAGTTATTGTTAGGCCGATCTCTAAAAAGACTCCTTATGAATTATGGTTTAATAGAACTCCTAATATCAGCTATTTCCAGGTCTTTGGATGTAGATGTTACATTCTAAATACGAAAGACAACTTGGGCAAAATTGGTGAAAAAGCTGATGAAGGAATTTTCTTGGGATATGCGACGAAAAGCAAAGGATACAGAGTATTCAACAAAAAATCACTTATTGTTGAAGAATCAATCAACATCAAGTTCGATTAGCTAAATGTCAAAGACAATACGACAGTGATAATGAAGAAGAAACTCCCACAACAGAAGATACTTCCATGTCTTATCTGGAAAGTTTGTCGAAACGTATGCGATTTATACCATACCATCCTGAAGAACTGGTAATTGGTGATGTGTCAGAAGGCGTAAGCACTCGTTCCAGCTCAAGACAATTGGTAATAGCAAATGTTGCATTTATTTCCAAAATTTAACCTAAAAATGTTTTAGAAGCATTTTCTGATGAATTTTGGATTTCTGCTATGCAAGAGGAACTTAACCAATATGAACGAAATCAAGTTTGAGAACTTGTTCCCAGACCTATTGATCATCCGATCATTGGTACTAAATGGATGTTTCGAAATAAGTTAGATGAGAATGGCTCAGTCACACGCAACAAAGCACGTCTAGTAACTCAAGGCTATAATCAAGGAGAAGGCATTGACTATGATGAGACATATGCTCCATTTGCTAGATTAGAGTCCATTCGTATGCTTTGTGCTTTTGTAAGTTTTCATGGCTTCAAACTTTTTTAGATGGATGTTAAAAGTGCATTTTTAAATGGTTCTATAAAAGAAGAAGTTTTTGTAAAACAACCTCCAGGATTTTAAATTTCCTGATCATGTATTCAAGCTTCGGAAAGCTCTCTACGGTCTCAAACAAGCACCTCGTGCATGGTATGAGCGCCTTAGTTCTTTCCTACTTGAACACAGTTTTTCAAAATGGAAGGTTGATTCAACTTTGTTTATAAAATCTTTGGATAAAAACATTTTATTAGTGCAGATATATATAAATGACATAATCTTTGGAGCTACTAATGAGATGCTATGTAACGAGTTTGCTAAGTGTATGCAGAGTGAATTCAAAATGAGCATGATAGAAGAATTAACATTCTTCCTTGGACTGCAAATTAGGCAGAGTTCACAAGGGATATTCATTAATCAAGCCAAATATACAAAAGATTTGCTAAAAAAATTCGATATGGTAAACGTCAAACCTAGTGGCACTCCGATGGAAACATCTACAAAGCTTGATAGATAAAAGCGGTACACCAGCCGACATACGTAAGTACAGAGGTATGATTGGTAGTTTACTATACTTAACTGCTAGTCATCCAGACATTATGTTTGCTGTATGTTTATGTGCTAGATATCAGGCTTGTCCTTAAGAATCACATGTAAGTGCTGTTAAGAGTATCTTGCGATACCTTAAAGGAACTTTAACATCCGGTCTTTGGTATCCCAAATCTGATTCGTTTGACCTGATAGGTTACTTGGACGTAGATTTTGCTGGATGCAAAGTCGATCGTAAAAGTACCAGCGGTACATGTCATTTTCTAGGAAAGTCCTTAGTCTCCTGGTTTTCTAAAAAACAAAATTCAGTTGCATTATCAACTACTGAAGCTGAGTATAGAGCTGCAGGACGTTGTTGTACACAAATTTGTGGATGAAACAAACTCTAGAAGACTTTCAATTATCCTTTCATCATATTCCTATTTATTGTGATAACATTAGCTCTATAAATCTCACTAAGAATCTCATATGTCATTTATGCACTAAATACATAGAAATTAGACATCGCTTTTTGAGAGACCATATTTTGCAATGTGATATTATTTTAGAATTTGTTGATACTGAACATCAACTAACTGACATCTTCACAAAGCCTTTGGCTGAAGATCATTTTAACTTTATACGAAAAGAATTAGGAATTCTGGATGTTGAGGTAATATAATATAATATTATTATTTAATGAACATGAATTCGCTAAATTTATTTTGGTTATAAGCCGAAAGGGCCCTTCTGTCACACAGGTGTAAATAACCAGAAGCGACATGGTGTACTAGTCTTCGGACTACCGCTAGCTGGGATCCGGCCCCTACAGCTAACCCAAAGTAGCTATAGCAATTTATGAGAATTAATTAATAAATATTAAATTATTTTCTTCAACACAATTATTTCTAAATTATTTTTGTATTTATGTTAAAAACGATCATACTGTTTCCAACTCTGCCTTGAAACCCTAGTGACCGAACTCGGTCAGAGTTCAGGCCGAACTTTCGGTTTGGGGGATTTCGAACAGAAGCTAGACAGCTGAGCCCCTCTTCTATTTAAGACCTAATTCTCATCATCTTCCTCATCAAGCACCTCCAAACCCTACCGAAAAACCTAACCCTAACCTCCTTGTTCTCCCTCATCCAAGCTCTTCAAGCTTTTAAACTTTAGATTCAGATATCTCTCGAGGTTCTCTTCCACTGTTTCCCATCAATTTCGGATATCTCTCTCTTTTCTCTCTGTGCTATTTTTTATATAGCTCCGAAGCAACCTATTTCTTCTCAAAAGAAGAGGAAAGTTGATGAAGGTTTGTCCTCAACCCCTCATGAGGCGGCCTCCTTTTCACTTTATACTCCTTCGAGAGCCGATGGAGATTTATACGATGAATTTATTTTTGTGTCCCAGGAAGCTTCAGACTCTTGGTTCACGGATTTTCATAAGAGAAAAATCTGTCCGGGTGCTCCTATCAACTTCACACTTTTTTCTGATCATTCTAATGTATTCACATATCATCATTTACTAGATTTAGTTCAATCTACTTTTCCCGTTTATACCAACGCCATTCGTATATTTTATTGTAATTTCTTGGTCACAAAGGGCACGATAAAATCTATAGTTGGTGGAGTCGACAATGAGTTCGATGCAGATGATCTCGCGATCATTCTCCATTTACCCAATGATGGGGAAGCAGTTGTAGAGATTACATCTGTTGAGTTTCCCCGAGGGAACAACTTTTGATTCCTTCCGTGATTCGCTTTGTGAGCCGAATCCTCGACCCCATGACACTCTTCGCCCTAGACATATGAACAACTACTTCTATGATCTCCATCGCATGGTGTTCTCCACTATCCTTCCTAAGAACACTGCTGTAAAACCCCTAATTTTCTACTATTTTTTTAATAAATTTAGTATTGATTAATTTTTAGTATATATTTTGTATTGTACGTTGCGTAGTTGCATCGTACGTCGTGTGCGAAAATTTTGTTTTTCAAAATTACTCGACGAGTGCGAATATATGCGAGCATACATATTTTTAGAAAAACATTTTTTATTTTTATAGTTTCAAAATAATATATATATATATATATATATATATATATATATATATATATATATAATATTTTAGCTATCGTAGCAAAATTTCCAAGTTTATTATTTATTTATTTTAATTATAAAAAGCCTTTCATTTATACAGTTATGATAATAAATAATATTATTATAAAATGGTATACTAGAAAAGTATATTTATGTAAATATTAATTATGCACACATATATATTTCGTAATTATTTATTGGTTTATTTTAAATAATAATGTAATTTTCAAAATTATTATTATTAGTATTTTTGGAAAAATGTATTTGAAATTTTTGTGGCAATTTAAATCTTGACTTGATTTGATGGATTTATTTAAATAGTTAAGTTAATATCTATATTTGAAATTTGATGGAATTTAATTAGATTTAAATTGATTTAAATTTGGATTTGAAATTTATTGAATTTGATTTAAAATAAATAGAGGAATTATCTAAAGGGATTTGCAACTATCATAATCCTTATCTAAATAGTAGCTTCCACCTCCTATATAAGGAGAGGCTCATTATTCTCTGTTCCATTAATTTTCTCCACCTACAAATGTGTTTGTGCATCGTGTCCGTGCACATCAAGCCATATCCATTCACTTCTTCTATTTTCCATCCAAATTGATTAATGTTCTCATTAAAAAAATTATCTTTTCCCTTCCATCTATTTTCTCTTATCACAAATTCTTACTATCCTTTTACCGATCAACCAAATTCGCCTATCCTACTAGTCCTTAAATTTTGAGTACGAAAATTTTCAAAGGTGGGTAGATTTGTAACTCATCTTCCCAAAATTATTATTTTTTAAATTATATATATATATATATTTTAATTTCGTGTTTAAAAGTAATTTTCGTAGAAATTTTGTAAAAGATATTTTGTGATTACTTTTGTTACCAAAAACTAGTTTTAAATTAATGGTTTGAAATAATGTTTCTAAAAAAAATGTTTTCGAATTTTTTTATTTGAAATATAAAATATGTTTTTATTATTTTTGGTTTTCTAAAAATTGGTTTTAAAAAAAATTGAGCGATAAAAGGTTATTTGCCTATTTATTTTTAAATAACGATTTAGATTTATAAAAGTAAGTTTTATAATATTTGATGACATCGAGTATTATTTTGATATGTTAATCAGTTATTTGATTATATTTGAATTTATTTAAATTATCTTGATGGTTATCAACTATCTTTAAATTATGTTGATAATTTAAATATTGTTTAAAATACATACGATGACTAATTGGAGCATTACGATTTGTCTAATCTAGATTTAAAATATTATTTGATTAAATAATTTATTTATAATTTGATTTAAATTATTTTAATAAATATTAGATATTATTTTAAAGTTTTTATGTTGAGTTTGATTTGGATTTGGATTCATATGATTTGAATTATTTGATAATATAGAATAATACTTAAAGTTATTATGGTGATTATTTAAAGGATTGCAATCAAATTGATTTGTTTTTAAATAATTTATTTGATTTAAATTTATGGGAAGATTTATCCATTAGAAATTCTTATCCTATTGGAATCATATCTAGCATTAATTAGTTCGTTTCTTATTTAAACCAATCCTATTCCTATCCAAATTAGTTGGTAATCATAATCATCCTTATTGATTTAGTTCTAATCCTATCATAATTTACTAATTGCTAGCCATTATATATATCTATCGAATCTATGAATAAAATCATCTTTCAAACCATCCTTGTCAAAATTTCTCTCTTTTTTCGTCATAACTAAGCCCAAAATTCGTCATAAATTCAGCCTCAATTTTCAAAGGTTGTAGCAACTTCGAATGACCATAAATCCCAACTCCGGACTCCGTTTGAACTCCAGTTTTTTTTTGTTAGAATCGTATTGAGGTATATTTTCTGAATATAAATTTTATTTTAATAAATTCGGAACTTAATTTTCTGGAAAATTTTTGGAGTGTCAGTTGTCCAAAATCTGACACGTTTTAATGTTTTTGAAATTCTGGGAGAACCAGGAATCAGAATCACGAACCGTTTGAAGTTTCAGAATGCTGACAGAAAAATACACATCATATATTTTCCTAAACATTTTCCAGAATATTTTATTTTTGGTTTTTATTTTAGAAGTTTGTCACATCGTCTGAGTTCATCTTGTGTAGCCCTGTGACTATTCTGTACCCAACGGGATTGTCGATTTCACCAGCAAGGACCTCAGGCAAAACACCTTGCATTTACTGTTTAATTTCTTGCTCAATATCAAGCTTGTTTTATTTCTTATAAGTTGTTCTTTCAAAATCATATGTAGTTGCAAATTACTATACTTTATTTTTTTATGCAATTGGCCTAGAGTTAAGGGACCGCCTTTGTTTGTGCCGCATTCATTGGTCCCACACCTATGTGCCACGATGTCACGTGTCTCATATAGATTCGGACTTGCGTACCGACCGTACATCGGTGGGTACAGGACGAGCGTTAGGATATAACCGCTAATATAATTGCCTAGAAGACTTAGCGGTTATTAGAAATATCGTGGTGTGGATTCAGCACGAGTAGTACATGGGGAGGGGGAAGACACTTATTAGGCACATGGGCTTTCACACATTTACTTTTCTCTAGCTGCCATTTGTGACTCAGCCGAGAGCTAGTGTGTCGTGCACTTATTTATTTTTCTCTAGATGCCACTAGTGCCTCGGTTGAAACACAAATGTGCCGTACATTTACTTTCCTCTAGCTGCCGTTAGTGACTCACCCAAGAGCTAGTGGTCGTGCATTTATTTTCCTCTAGATGCCCCTTAGCTCTCACCCGAGTGTTAATGAGCCGTGCATTTACTTTTCTCTAGACGCCACCAGTGCCTTGGTTGAAACGCTAACGCGCCGTGTTTCTAGTCTCGAGAGCCCTTGTGTGGAATGTTGTCTTAAAATTATATTTTCACATAGAATGGTTAAGGACCTTTATTTGTGTAGTCACATATACTCTTCTGTTGAGCTTTATTTATTCAGTATTAGCATGATATTATGTATCTTGTTACGTCCCTCTGAGGACCTGGTTATCTCGTCAGGTGCGTGCTATTGTCTTCCGCAGGTGTTCTAGCTCTAGCCGTGATCATCGCTATTCTTCGAGGATGATTGCACTTGGATCGTTTTCGCTTCGCTCGCCAAAATTATTTTTTCTCCCATGTATTTTTTATTTAACTTGTTGGTAGTGGATTTGTCTCCGCCCAACATATTGTATCAAGATAATTCTTTATCATTATATGATATCTTTTATTCATTTATTTTTGTGTGGATGAGATTAGTTATGGTTCTACTGCATTTTACAGCTTACGTATATTTATTATACGGCTGGCATGTCTACGTTCCTAGTCCTATGTATTTTGGGACTGGGGCGTTACATGTTTTTGTGGTGGCCCATGCAGGTCGAGATAAATTGTTTGGTTACTTTACCGTACCAAACAAGCCTGCGTATAGGATTAGAAGTCTAGGATCTCATCCACATACTTGACCTCTTTCCTCGATCCCATATTCGAATTACCGTTTGACTCATCAATTGCATCTTGCTTGATTCCTCCTATCATTATTCTTATCTTCCCTTCGTGCTTGCTAGAGATTGGCCCTACTAGTTAGATGTCTCAACACCCTTAGCTTATTTTTTTAAGTTGGGTAGAATACCCCACGACCTGACACACTCTTGACCATTAAGGAGAATACAAATAGGATTATCTAGACTATAGGGACTAGAGGAATTTAACCCATTTGGTCAACCAAGCCTTGGGCAATAAACCGTAGACTGATCGTATAGGAATAAACAAGACTTAGATTTTTATGACACTTAGACTATGTGTGCCTATATTTTTACTTATGATGCTAATGTAGCCTAGTTTTTGCAAGCTATTCTTTTATCGAGCTTGATCATGACATGTTTTATTGGGTGCGCACCTACTAACATATTATCTAATCAGAACCGGTACATGATGGTCTGATCAACCTGGTGCACTTTGGTTCACTTTTATTTATCGTTCTACATGGATGGGGACATAGCTAAACTTGCCCTCTAGAATTCCATCCACGACTGCCTTGACAATTCCTTTGAAATTATTCGATCGTCTTTGAATCACGTATTCGTATTCGATAATGCCTCCTTCGAACTCTATATTGCTTTCGCCTTCACCTACTTTAAAAGGACGAAGGCGTTGTACTAGAATTTCTTCTAGCCTTCCTATCGATTGTGACCATTACCACTCGATGTTGTTATATCTTCATCCTAAACTACTCGTCCTATTCCAGGCCCTATCACAACCTCCTAAACACTTAAATTTGGAGTGACTAATTCGCTCTCTTAAATCGTGACCCTCATTCATTACCCGTGACCATACTGTATTATTTTTCTATGATCTAGATCGCAATTTCTTACAGCGTGATTTTGTTATTGATTGTTCCCCATCGATACCCTTGTGTCTTCTCACCCTCCTACAAATTCTTAATTTCGAGGATGAAATTCTTTTAAGTTGGGTAGGATGTAAAATTCCTAAATTTCTACTATTTTTTTATAATAAATTTAGTACTGATTAATTTTTAATATATATTTTGTATTGTACTTCGCGTAGTTGAATTGTATGTCGTGTGCGAAAATTTTGTTTTTCAAAATTACTCGACGAGTGCGAATATGTGCGAGCGTACATATTTTTAGAAAACCATTTTTCCATTTTTATGGTTTCAAAATAATATATATATATATAATATTTTAGCTATCATAGCAAAATTTTCAAGTTCATTATTTATTTATTTTAATTATGAAAAGCCTTTCATTTATACAGTTATAATAATAAATAATATTCTTATAAAATGGTATACTAGAAAAGTATATTTATGTAAATATTAATGATGCATACATATATATATTTCGTAATTATTTATTGGTTTATTTTAAATAATAATATAATTTTTGAAATTATTATTATTAGTATTTTTGGAAAAATGTATTTAAAATTTTTGTGGCAATTTAAATCTTGACTTGATTTTATGGATTTATTTAAATAGTTAGTTAATATCTATATTTGAAATTTGATGGAATTTAATTAGATTTAAATTGATTTAAATTTAGATTTAAAATTTATTGAATTTGATTTAAAATAAATAGAGGAATTATCTAAAGGGATTTGCAACTATCATAATCCTTATCTAAATAGTAGCTTCCACCTCCTATATAAGGAGAGGCTCATTATTCTCTTTTCCATTAATTTTCTGTACCTACAAATGTGTTTGTGCATCGTGTTCGTGCACATCAAGCCATATCCATTCACTTCTTCTATTTTTCATCCAAATTGATTAATGTTCTCATTAAAGAAATTCTCTTTTCCCTTTAAGGAGAGGCTCATTATTCTCTGTTCCATTAATTTTCTCCACCTATAAATGTGTTTGTGCATCGTGTTCGTGCACATCAAGCCATATCCATTCACTTCTTCTATTTTTCATCCAAATTGATTAATGTTCTCATTAAAGAAATTCTCTTTTCCCTTCCATCTATTTTCTCTTATCACAAATTCTTACTATCCTTTTACCGATCAACCAAGTCCATCTATCCTAGTAGTCCTTAAATTTCGAGTACGAAAATTTTCAAAGGTGGGTAGATTTGTAACTCATCTTCCCGAAATTATTATTTTTTAAATTATATCTATATATTTTAATTTCGTGTTTAAAAGTAATTTTCGTAGAAATTTTGTAAAAGATATTTTGTGATTACTTTTGTTACCAAAAACTAGTTTTAAATTAATGGTTTGAAATAATGTTTCTAAAAAAATGTTCTCAAATTTTTTATTTGAAATATAAAATAGGTTTTTATTATTTTTGGTCTTCTAAAAATTGGTTTTAAACAAAAATTGAGCAATAAAAGATTTTTTGTCTATTTAATTTTAAATAATAATTTGGATTTATAAAAGTAAGTTTTATAATATTTGATGACATCGAATATTATTTTGATATGTTAATCAGTTATTTGATTATATTTAAATTTATTTAAATTATCTTGATGGTTATCAACTATACTTTAAATTATGTTGATAATTTAAATATTGTTTAAAATACTTACGATGACTAATTGGAGCATTACGATTTGTCTAATCTAGATTTGAAATATTATTTGATTAAATGATTTATTTGTTATTTGATTTAAATTATTTTGATAAATATTAGATATTATTTTAAAGTTATTATGTTGAGTTTGATTTGGATTTGGATTCATATGATTTGAATTATTTGATAATATAGAATAATACTTAAAGTTATTATGGTGATCATTTAAAGGATTGCAATCAAATTGATTTGTTTTTAAATAATTTATTTGATTTAAATTTATCGGAAGATTTATCCATTAGAAATTCTTATCCTATTGGAATCATATCTAGCATTAATTAGATCGTTTCTTATTTAAACCAATCCTATTCCTATCCAAATTAGTTGGTAATCATAATCATCTTTATTGATTTAGTTCTAATCCTATCATAATTTGCTAATTGCTAGCCATTATATATATCTATCGAATCTATGAGTAAGATCATCTTTCAAACCATCCTTGTCAAAATTTTTCTCTTTTTTCGTCATAACTAAGCCCAAAATTCGTCATAAATTCAGCCTCAATTTTCAAAGGTTGTAGCAACTTCGAATGACCATAACTCCCAACTCCGGACTCCGTTTGACCTCCAGTTTTTTTTGTTGGAATCGTATTGAGGTATATTTTCTGAATATAAATTTTATTTTCAAAAATTCGAAAATTAATTTTCTGGAAAAATTTTTGAGTGTTAGTTGTCCGAAATCTGACACGTTTTAGTGTTTTTGAGATTCTGGGAGAACCAGGAATCAGAATCACGAACCGTTTGAAGTTTCGAAATGCTGACGGAAAAATACACATCATATATTTTTCCCAAAAATTTTCCAAAATATTTTATTTTTGGTTTTTATTTTAGAAGTTTGTCACATCGTCTGAGTTCATCTTGTGTAGCCCTGTGACTATTCTGTACCCAACGGGATTGTCGGTTTCACCAGCAAGGACCTCAGGCAAGACACTTTGCCTTTACTGTTTAATTTCTTGCTCAATATCATACTTTTTTTATTTCTTATAAGTTGTTCTTTCAAAATTATATGTAGTTGCAAATTACTATACTTTAGTTTTTTTATGCATTTAGCCTAGAGTTAAGGGACCACCTTTGTTTGTGCCGTATTCATTGACCCCACACCTGTGTGCCACGATGTCACGTGTCTCATATAGATTCGGACTTGCGTACCGACCGTACATCGGTGGGTACAGGACGAGCGTTAGGATATAACCGCTAATATAATTGCCAAGAAGACTTAGCGGTTATTAGAAATATCGTGGCGTGGATTCAGCACGAATAGTACACGGGGAGGGGAAAGACAATTATTAGGCGCAGGGGCTTTCACACATTTACTTTTCTCTAGCTGCTATTTGTGACTCAGCCGAGAGCTAGTGTACCGTGCACTTATTTATTTTTCTCTAGATGCCACAAGTGCCTCGGTTGAAACACAAATGTGCCGTGCATTTACATTCCTCTAGCTGCCGTTAGTGACTCACCCAAGAGCTAGTGGTCGTACATTTATTTTTCTCTAGATGCCCCTTAGCTCTCACCCGAGTGCTAATGGGCCGTGCATTTACTTTCTCTAGACGCCACTAGTGCCTTGGTTGAAACGCTAACGCGCCGTGTTTCCAGTCTCAAGAGCCCTTTTGTGGAACGTTGTCTTCAAATTACATTTTCACATAGAATGGTTAAGGACCTTTATTTGTGTAGTCACATATACTCTTCTGTTGAGCTTTATTTATTCAGTATTGGCATGATATTATGTGTCTTGTTACGTCCCTCTGAGAACCTGGTTATCTCGCCAAGTGCGTGCTATTGTCTTCCGCAGGTATTCTAGCTCTAGTCGTGATCATCGCTATTCTTCGAGGATGATTGCACTTGGATCGTTTTTGCTTCGCTCGCCAAAATCATTTCTTCTCCCATGTATTTTTCATTTAACTTGTTGGCAGTGGATTTGTCTCCGCCCAACATATTATATCAAGATAATTCATTATCATTATATGATATCTTTTATTCATTTATTTTTGTGTAGATGAGATTAGTTATGGTTCTACTGCATTTTACAGCTTACGTATATTTATTATACGGCTGGCATGTCTACGTTCCTAATCCTACGTATTTTGGGACTGCGTGTTACAACAGCCACAGATGAGATTTCTTACCTGGAACTCTCAGCAATTTATCATCTTCACTTTCATGTTCCCTTCAGTCTACCCAAGACTATCATCTTCGCTATGGATCGTTGTCGCAAGAATTCCTCGCGACGCCTTCTATACGCGATATATCTTCCTATCATATTTCAATATTTTGAGGTCAGTCTTGAGGACTGTACTGAGGATGCTGCTCCTGTCTATCATCATGAGCATCGTCGTCCAGCTCAGCCTGCACAAGTTCTACCTCCTGCAGTTGGTCCCACTTCCACTGACTCTCAGGCTACTCATCCTCCTGCCGGTGTTACTCTTGAGTCCCTTCAGACTCTCATGCTGGATCAGTTCCGAGCTATGGATTTTTGTACTATCCTTCAGCTCCAGGCCATCTCGAACACGGTTCATAATTTATCATACAGCCTTGCTCACAACCCTAGTGGCCCTATTCCTATGGTTCGTGATCCATCCTGGCTTGGCTATCGCAATGATGACTGTGAGGTGCAGCGTTACTTTGATCCTGCTGTCGCTTGATATGACCCCAGCCAATCTGCTGAGATCGGTCCTTCTAGTGCTGCTGGTGCTGTAGTTGCTGATGATGATGAGGTTGATAGTTGAGGATATGTTTTTTTTCCTCGTGATAGTTCAGTGACTTTTTGTTATATTTTGACTTTATGCATATATTAGTGATAAATGCTTCTTTCAAGCATTATCAGTTATGACTTTTTCATTTTTTATTATGTATGCAAAACTCTTTTCAGTTTATGCTAGTATTTCCATTATTCCATGCATGTCATATTTTATGGTTTCATAATATTGTTATACCATTTTGCTATTATAACAAAACGGGGAGTAAGATTAATAATTAATAAGATTGATTTAATTCATCTTGGCTATAACTTAAGATTTCTTCTGATGCTTTTTCACTGTATTACTAATTTGGTTTGAAAGAATGTTGGTTTAAGACTCTACAGATATAGTTTCAGCATAATGTTTTATTATGGGAGAGTAATAAGACTTGATCGTACACTAAGGGGGAACATTGAACATTGTATTGTACCAACTGTTTGACGAACAAAAAGCTACTACCATACCTTTCGTACTCATCAAGTCTACTTCCACTTCAAGCTGAACCATTCTTTAAGTATCAATCGTAAGTTTTGTCAAATTATCAAAATAGGGAAGATTGTTGGCACATTTAGCCATAGTCAAACCGATTTCGATAAGTGTCTTAAACTTCGATCTCAATATGAAAAGAAACGAAGAACGCATATTGATTCTATCCTAAACCAAACCCATCTTGATTCTATCCTAAACCAAACCCATCTTGATTCTATCCTAAACCAAACCAAATATATTTCTAAACCAAACCATTTCTTAAACCAAAACTGCCCTGGAACTAGGCTAACCGAACTCGGCCAAAGTTCTGCCCGAATTCGGACCGAACTCGATTAGACCAAATTACTCCTGGTCAGAAGCTTTACCTATTCTTATGGATCGCCAACATTTAAATTTTTGAACGTTACGGTACCGAGTTCTGCCCGAACTCTGTCCTACAAAAACCTATAAATAGAGAAGAAATTTTCATTTCTAAAAACATATTCAATCTTCATCTTCTCTATTCATTTCTAAGCTTCCTATTCTATTCCCAAAGCTTTAATCTTCAAATCTCCAAGTCAACTCAATTCTTCTAAGTGCCGGTGGTTTCCGCATAGAAGTTTTGAGTTGTACAAGCTTGGCGTATAAAAGCTTTCTTCAGAAAGGTGTTGAAGTTTGTTCGTGGACTTCGGATAAAAACACGACGGTGGTGAAGTTGGCGTGTTCTTCGGTACAAAACACGTGGTGTAATCTCTATTCAAAATAGTGGATTCAAACATCGGGTCGAGACTCGAGACTGGACTAGTCCTTACAGAGGAAAACCAGTATAAATCTGCTGTCTCTGCGTATTGTTTTTTTGCCCTAATTTTACTGACTAACTTGCAATTATTTTATATATATTGCTTCACCTGCTTAGAGTTAATTTTTTAATTGTTAAATATTCTCCGCTACACTCGATTCACCCCCCTCTAGAGGTGCCATTGTTCTTATATAGGCTTCCCCTAAACCCATCTTTATTAGCAAAAGCTTGACTGGAGAAGACAGAGAATATCTGATACAACTTATCTGAGAGTACATCGTTGTCTTTGCTTGGAGCTACGAAGACATACCAGGTTCAGACCCGCAAGTCGCGATGCACCGCCTCAATTTCCTGCCCAACACTAAACTTGTCAAACCGCAATAGCGTCGCTTTCGCCCCAACATCATTGATGCTATCGAGAAAGAAGTCAACAAACTTATAGAAAGTGGTTTCATTCGCGAATAGCAGCATTTAGATTGGGTGGCCAACATTGTCCCAGTCACTAAGAAGAATAGGAAGATTCGAGTCTGTAAAGACTTTTGGGATCTCAACTCAGCCTGTCCAAAAGACGAGTTTTTTCTCCCAATTACTGACGTAATAATCGACAATACTTGTGGTTTCGAGCGCATGTCCTTCATGGATGGGTTCTCGGGCTACAACCAGATCAAAATGTTCCCAGAAGACGAAAAATATACTTTATTTCGGACTCCAAAGGAAATCTACTACTACACAGTGATGCCTTTCGGCTTGAAGAATACGGGAACAACATACCAGCGGGCTATGAGTACCATATTTTACAAACATCTTCGAAAACTGATGGAATTTTATGTGGACGACATTGCCGTTAAGATCCAGAAGAAATCCAGCCATCTAGAAGACTTGAGGACTGTGTTTGACTTGATGCAGACACATCAACTGAAGATTAACCCAAGTCTTTCCAGAGGGTTTCCAGTGGCAAGTTCTTAGGTTTCATCATTATGGCTAAGGATATTCACGATGACCCTGAGAAGACCAAAGCCATCCTGGACATGGCTCCCCCGAAGAATCTCGATGAGCTTCGGGGACTACAGGGACGCTTAGCCTATATCAGGAGATTCATAGAAAATCTCTTTGGACGGTGCCAACCCTTCACCAAACTAATAAAGAAAGGGGTTTCTTATGTCTGGACAGAAGAATGCCAGCGAGCGTTCGACAACATCAAAAAATACCTTATTAGTCCTCTAGTATTGGTAGCACCGGTTGTGGGGAGGCCCTTTCTACTATACGTCCGAGCTATGGATCATTCTCTTGGTGCTTTAATAGTCCAGAGAAGCAACGAGGGCCACGAACATGCAATCTACTATCCGAGTAGGATCATGATTGGTGTCGAACATTGCTATAATCCTGTTAAGAAGGATTGACTCGCTCTAATCTTTGCCATTCAAAAGATACGACATTATGTGGCTGGACAGACAATTCATGTAATCTCCCGAGTTAACCCCCTCATAGTTCTTATGACTAAGCCAAAGGCGATAAACTAGCGGTTAGCCACATGTACAATCCTTTTAACGCCTTATGACATGGTGCTCTTCTTACAAAAGACGGTTAAAGATCAAGCATTTATCGACTTCTTGGTGGTACATCCTATATCGGAGACGTCAAAGCTCTACAACGGCATCTCTGATGATGTCCTAGAGTCGAACGCGATTATATACATTCCTGTTGGCGAATGTTCTTCGACGACACTTTAAGAACATGACCCAAAGGCGAGATCATCACAGGGGTCGGAGTCGTTCTCGTCACTCTCGATGGCCTAATCATCTACCATGCATATTCTCTCATGGAGTCCTACACCATTAATGTTGCCGAGTACAACGCGCTCATCATTGGTCTCCAGCTCGCTAAATAATTAGGGGTTAACTATATCGAGGCCTACGACAACTCGAAGCTGATTATCAACCAGGTTTGAGGACAATATGAGGTTTGACATGAAGATATGATCCCTTACCATTAGGCGACAATCGATATCATTTCTACCTTCACAGGGTTCTTTATAAACATATACCTCGATTGCAAAACATGGAGGCCGACGCCCTCGTCGGTCTCGCCACTTCTCTGGCAACTCCTGTCGGAACCCAGTACTTTGTTATATTTATAGGTCAGGAGCTAGTCTTCCCACAGAACAATCTACATACGAATCGGAGCTACTCTGTACAGGTGGACACTAATGTTGACATTCGGGACTGACGATTCCCGTTCATAGACTACACAGTCTACGAAATCTTACCTGAAGACCCGAAGGAAGCCATTTCAATCAAGAGACGTTCGCTCCGGTTCTACTATGATACAACTACTAATGTGCTGTATCGTCGTTCATACGATGGACTTCTCTTGCGCTGTCTATCCAAGACAGAAGCGCAAAAAGCACTCCGAGAGGCAAACGATGGCACCTGTAGAGCTCGTTATCCTGGTTCTAAGTTATAGGATCGACTATGTTATATGAGTTACTACTAGCCCACCATGATGGAAGATGCCATAGAATATGCTAAGAAGTGTCGGGTATGTCAGTTGCATGCTAACTTTATTTATTAACCTTCTGGGTTTTTATATCCCACTGTGGCCGCTTGGCCATTTAAAGCACAGAAAAAGTATATCATCGGGCCAATCAGCCCTCCATCCTTCAGAGGACACCGGTTCATCCTCGCCATCACCGACTACTTTTCCAAATTGAAAGAAGCAGTGCCACTACCTGAGGTAAAAACCTCAAACGTTTTCAGCTTTGTTAAGCATCACGTAATTTGCCGTTTCGGAGTTCCTCGAAGGATTATCCACGACAATGGCCGTCAGTTCGTGAGCCATGCATTCCACCGATTTTGTGATAAGAATCGAATACTGAATGTACCGTCGACAGCTTACAATCTTGCAGTGAATGGACTAGCGGAAGCATTCAATAAGACAATTGTTAAGATGCATAAGAAAGTCGTATCTTCCAATAAGCGTGACTGGAATGAGAAACTCGACGAGTGTCTATGGGCTTACCGTACGACCGTTCGGACACCTACTGGCAATATGCCATTTTCAGTTGTCTACAGAAGCGAGGTTGTACTCCTTCTAGAAATCTAGATTTTGTCCCTATGAGTGGCTATAACCACCCAGTGACAGTCGTAGACAATCAACACCGTCGGCTACAGGAGCTAGAAGTGTTGGACGAGAAGCGCCTGCTGGCTCAACAACGTATTGAACTCTATCAAGCTCAGATTTTCGGGGCCTTTAACAAAAAGGTCCGAGAAGGAACATTCCATGTGGGTGACCTCATCTTATCAGTTCGGAGACTAATGGTGATTACTCACAAGACAACTGAGAAGTTCGAGCCCAAGTGGGGAGGACCGTTCGTCGTGGAGATGGTTTACTTCAATAGTTCTTATTGACTGGCCAACCCTAATAGCGATCTACTAATGTCGATCAATGGCAAGTTACTGAAGAAGTATTACATCTGAAGTTTAAATTGGCATATATTTTCTACATCCCCCGCGGGTTTTTATGGATTCTATTGACGAATTCACCCCTTCCTTATTTTTTCGATAAAAAACATTTCACGTCCATATTACCTCTGAGTTTTTTTTATACCCCAATGAAGTTCATGCCTACTATGTCCATATTACCACCGAGTAGACATCTCTTCCATGACAAACCCTGTGTTGTCGTTATTATCTATAGAACATTTCATGTTCATATTACCTCTGAGTCATTCCATACATCCGTAGAATCTATCCTTGCCATGTCCATATAAACTTTGAGTAAGGAAAATTCTATCACAAAAATTCTATGTTTACCATGTCGATATTACCTATGAGTAAACACCCTATCCCCAGCGAAGTTACCTACATCCCTCTGAGGGAATTCTCATTATTGTACTGAATGTTCTGGTAAATGGACAAGTAAAGAAACAAAACTAAGATTCATTTATTCATGAAAAGGAAAAGTTTTTTTTCTTTCTTTACTACAAAAGAGCCTCCCAAAAAAGAGGAACAAAAAGATGAAAGACATTAGCATTACGATGACTGATGCATGAGCTTTTCTAGTCGACTCCTCAATAGAGCAGCCTGGGGCCCGACCAACTCTTTGGCTCGACGCTCTGACTTTTGTCGTCGGGCGGCCTCATCCTCGAGCTGGAATAAGTTCTGTCATACAAGGTCTAGCTTTGCCTGATGAATGCCAATGCTTTTTCTCTCCCGAGCTAGAGTCTTGGATCGTTGGAGAAGGACCTCCTGCTGGTCTCTTGACTTCTCTAGCTCACTCTCGACGAAGGACAATACCTCTTCCAGCTGTTGAATCTGGTCCCAGAGGGCCTCATATTATTCCTCCATGGCTGTTCGATGGCAGACTTGAACTTCTTCAGCATCTTTCGCCTCTTCAATCTCTGTTTCGATCTCGACAAGCCTGTTAGTCAGAACCTGACACCTCCATTCGTGATAGAAAAGTTCATCGGCCATCTTCTCTAATTCTACGTCTTCTAGAGATGAAATGCTACACTCAAGATCTTGAAGCCCTAAGACGGTGGCTTCTAATTCCGTCAGGAGAGCCTCTATCGCATCTGTTTTCACTTTGTACTTTTGATATTCGCACAACGCCGCTAGCTTGGCTTTTACTACGGACCGAGCCTGCCTAAGCATTTGGTTACGCTGTAGGACACCCTCTATACCACGCTTTAAAGCATGGCAAATGGTGCCCAGGATGAGTTTGGTATAATAAGCATTGTCAGCTATACCCATTAGGGTCATCGGAGATGCCGCGATGGAAGGTCCCGGAGCAGTAGCAACATATAATACTTGTCTAGGTATTGCATCCTGGGCAGGTGGTGCTATGACTGGGATGGAGGCCATCAATGGAGCAATGACATTACTTATGACGCTATCTGGTGGATGGCTGGTTCTTCAACGAAATCTTTTGCCGGCTTTATGATAATTTTTGTAGTTGACATCTTGGGAGCCTTATGGACTCGCTCTGGAATAGTCTCCGTGACCAACCCTTCAATAGTCATATCGACCGATCCCTTATTAGTCTCCTTAACTGATTCTTTAGCAGCTGGTTCGTCAGTGGTCCCCTCCACCAAATCTCTAGTAGCTGGCTCGACAGTAGTCTCCTCAAATAGCTCTATAGTGACTGCATTAAGGGACTCTTCAGCAAACAATTCCTCAGTGATCTTCTCGACCGATGCTTCTATAGTTCCCTTGGCCGGGCTGCCAATGGGCTCTTTAGTAGTCTCCATGACCCCCATCTCATCATCTATGTTGACCGACTCCTCAGCGATCGAATCATCAGCAGTCTCCTCGACCTGCTCTTTATGGTCTCCTCAGTAACCGGGTTGTCAACGACCTTCTCGACCCGCTCTTCCTAGATCTCCTCCATCATCTCTCTAATGAACATATCAGCCAACTCTTCGATTGCCTCATGGTGCTTTCATAATGACCTCATCGACTAACTACGTGATAGTCACTTTAACCACCTCTTCAATAGCCCACCCGACTAACTCTTCGACAGCCTCTGCCGTCAGACTTTCTATGGTCTCTTCGACCAACCTTTAGGGCAAATCCTTGACACCTGCCAATGGAAATTCCTTGGCCGTATGATCTTCCTCACCTCTAGGTATATCTAGGTCGTCTTTGGCCCCATCTTCAGTATATGGAGGAGGTACAGTTGAGGTGTCACGATCAAAGCCTTGAATATTCTCAGCTGGTCGGTCTGTCTCGGATGCGGATTCCGAAATCATGACTTTCCCTATCGCAAGACCAATCACGGATATCTCCACAGGCTCATCCACAATCGGATCCAGGAAAGCTTCTCACTGAGGTAAAGTCGCTGGCTCCGAGAAGCCCTAGGTCCCGTACTCGAAAGGAGCAAGAGTAGAAGCATCTCCCGGGTAGCAGCCTCAACACGTAAATTCGATGTTAAATATTTGTAACGTCCGTAGTTCGTATTATGTATTTTGGTATACGTGTACGTATTTTGACTCATATTGCATGTCTCATTGCATGGTCTATTTGCATGGTCTATTTTGGCATTTTATTTGCTTGGTTCGGCTCGGTTTGCTTGGTTCGGTTTTGCATGTGGACCAACTCCACCTACCACCCACTCTCTTCCTTTATAAGCCAATAACCCCTTTCTCTCTCCTCTTTCACTTCTTCATTACTTCCTCTTCTTTCTCCATTAACTCTCTCCACCTACCAAGAGAGGCTTAGGCAAGTGCAACTTGCTTCATGGAGGAACTCAAATTTTGTTGTTCTATTTTCTTCCTAACGAGATTCTAAGACACTTTAGTACTTAGCATTTTCAATTTTCATGGTTTATTTCTTAAAGATCTAAGTTTGTTGCATTTTCGGATTTCTTGGGTTTTGATCTATCAAATTTTATTACTTTCAAGTTGTGATTGTTCTATGTTGTAAAAAATTTCATGCTACCCCATTTTGACCTATGGAAGTCCAAATTTGGACTTATAGTAAAGGTTTTGTGGAGCTTGGAAGCTATGGGTCCCAGGCCAACCTTTTAAGATTTTCGGAGAAGATGGGTATCCATCTACCCTGCCGCATGGATGGGTACCCATCTACTGCCGCATGAGACCCCCATCCACTTTGCCGCATGGAACTCATTCACCCTGCCGCATAGATGGGTATCCATCTACTGCCGCATGAGACCCCCATCCACTTTGCCGCATGGAACTCATTCACCCTGCCCAATAGATGGCTACCCATCTACTGTCGCATGAGACCCCCATCCACTTTGCCGCATGGAACTCATTCACCCTGCCGCATAGATGGGTATCCATCTACTGCCGCATGAGACCCCCATCCACTTTGTCGCATGGAACTCATCCACCCTGCCGCATAGATTGGTATCCATCTACCCTGCCGCATAGATGGGTACCCATCTTCTGCCGTATGAGACCCCCATCCACTTTGCCGCATGGAACTCATCCACCCTGCCGCATAGATGGGTATCATCTACCCTGCCGCATAGATGGGTATCCATCTACTGCTGCATGAGACCCTCATCCACTTTGTCGCAGGAAACTCATGCACCCTGCCGCATAGATGGGTATCCATCTATCCTGCCGCATAGATGGGTACCCATTTACTACCGCATGAGACCCCCATCTACTTTGCCCTACGAAACTCATCCACCCTGCCGCATAGATGGGCACCCATCTACCCTACCGCATAGATGGGTACCCATCTACTGCCGCATGAGACCCCATCCACCCTTGGCTGCATAGTGCATATTTTGGTTGTTTTCTTGTCTTATTTGGCTGATTTATGGCCAGAATTTCTTCCAACTCCCAACATGAAAGTTGTAGATCTTTTCCTTGGCTTCAAGAATATGTTACTAACTATTTATGCAAGTTTTTTTGTTTATGACGATGTAAGGATAGAATACGATAGTGGCCTGTTAAGGCGCACTCTTAACCAGTAACAAGTAACATGACATGACAGTGGCCCGTTGTGGCGCACTCAGGACAAGAATGATTGACAAGTAACATGGCATGATAGTGGCCCGTCATGGCACACTCTTGATAAGTAAACCTGACATGAGATACCTCAATATACTGTTGCGACAGCTGGCACGACATGACAAGAATGAATGGCCTGGACACCGTGGGCGATTGTGTTTGTATATATGAACTAGTATTGTCGTGTATCATGTCTAGGACGGGGACCCCTGAGTACCACGGTCAGGGGTACCTACTGAAATTGGCTAAGGCTAATAACTAGAATAATCCAGTAGTCATGAAGTAATTTTCCAGCTACAGGCAATCCCGTTATCTGGGCGCACAAGTGGACTTGTAGCCTGCCGACGAGTAGGGCACATTTCCAGTACACTGTCATGTATTGCACCCTTCATGATCGGATATTCGACCTGGATAACCTGGATGGTTTGCAGGGCTTGTGGCTGTTGGAATAATCTCATTGCATCTTTCTAGTAACTAGGCCTGTGATAACCCTAGTTAGTTAAAGTATAAAGCCGTACATATTGCTTGGCCGTGAATGTTAGATGGAGTCTAAGCCTTGTCTTGTCCCGGTACCTGGTTACTTCAGTAACATGATTGCTTATGCTTACCTTGTCAATAACTGATCGGAATAACTTCTCATATTTGGTATTTATTGCCCTATTTAGATTTCATGTCTTAATTATCTTCTTATTTTACTGATATGCTAGTTTTAGTCCTTAAGTGAAGCCTCCTTAAGTGAAGCCTCATTTGCTCTTTCTGGGATCTGACCCAGCTGGTTTTGCGTGGCCAAATACCGGAGCAGCTCCAGAGGATCTTCCTACCTTCCAGCTAGATGGTGACCACCAGGCGTAACCTTGACAATGAGTGGGTTTTATTTTTGCTCTCCCACTCTATTGTAAAAATAATCTTTGAGGTGTTTAGCCGACGAGCACGTGTTAGCTCGATTGACTTTACTTACTGTCTGCCTATGAGTTGTAGCATGATTAACAAATCCTAGGGTTGATCATGTATGACTGAAACTCTTGCTAGTCTTCACATTTTGTATGACTAGCTTCATGATCATCCAAATATGTAATGTATGAGATGCCTTACTATTGTATATTTGGTGCTCTGACATCTTGTAACTGTTTTTACTTGCTTGAGATTGAGACAATAGGCTTGTTCATGACCATAAGAGACTGATGGCTTGTAGTTAAACCTAATGTATATAGACAGCCGTGACCGTATAGCGAGGTGGGTTGCACTTCAATATTCGTAGCTGGCAATGTTCGCCCCCGCTCTCCAGTATTCTGGTTCTAGGGCGTTATATGGTTTAAGTGGTGGCCCATGCATGTCTTGTAAATCAAGATATGTGAGAGTTTACTGAATAGATGTCTCAATCAGCACTCTTCCTTGATCTCTGCTCGTACCCTCTAAATTCTTGAATTCTTGACCTGATCACATGCTTGTGTCTTTGATCTGTCCTGGTCCTTCCTTACTGTTCCCTGTGTCGTCTTCTTCAGCGACATTATTCCTGGTCCTACCGATCGGTAAGGCGGAGCACCTTCTGTGGGCCAGCAGCAACCTGGAGATCAAGCCCAGTATTCAGGAGTAGCCTCCAGAGTCATACCTACTGGGGGTCAAGAGCCACCAGCTCAGCCAGTCCAGCCTGCAGAGCTTGATGATGGCACCTTGGTGGGTCTCATCAGGATATTACTAGCATCTCAAGATTGTCGGGGCGACGCCCTACACCAGGCAGTACAGGATGCTCTGAGCAGAGGTGGACATCAAGGTAACAGTACAGCCAACAGCTTTAAGCGCTTGAACCCTCCCTTCTTCGACGGCAGTGAGGATGCTATTGCCGCAGATGCTTGGCTGCAGGATACAGAAGTGATTCTAGAAGCGACAAAGACGCCCGAGAATGAGAAGGTGGCGGTAGTATGCCTACAGTTATTGGATCTTGCCCGCAGCTGGTGGACAGCACAAGCCGTTGGATTAGTGGCACCTGTTGCGTAGGCAGTATTCCGAGAAAGATTCCAGACCAAGTACTTCGATGCTGTAGCTCAGTACGATCTACAGACGAGGTTCACCAATCTGAAGCAGATGGACAGGATGGTCGACGGATATGCGATCGAGTTTTTGAGACTTAGTCGGTTTGCTCCCACCTTGGTAGCGACCGAGTTCGACAGAGCCCAACGGTTCCAGCAGGGGCTCCATCTAGAGATTTTATTGGCAGTGGAACAGTTTGAGCATTAGACTTTTGATGCGGTATTGAGAGCAGCCAAGAGGCACGAGTATACCTCCCAAAGGATCGTGGACAGGATCGAAGGTCGGAAGCGATCTCATGGCCACATGAATCAGTCTTCAGTACCAGCCCCGACAGCTAGGGCTTTGATAATTGGAACCCTGAGGCGGGCGATCTCAGTGATGTCAGTTCAACATTCAACCCCGATGAACTCTCAGCAGCAGAAGCAGAAGCACTCTTCCGCAGTGGGATGTTCACATTACGGGAAGCCAGAACATGTGGTGGCAGAATATCGTAGGGCACAGGGATTGTGCCTGGCTTGTGGGGCAGCGGATCACAAGATAGGATCTTGCCCGAATAGGGGTAGTTCATCATCGTCCAACTTTACTAGTCCTTCGGTGAGAGGACCAGCACCAGTCCAGCAACAACAGTATCAGCCTCAGAGGCCATTGCCGACGCAGGCACAAGCCTTCCAGCAGTAATACCCCTAGCATTATGCGTAAGCCCAAGCCCTGGTTCAAAGCAGACAGAGAGGTTTTTGGCAGAGAGGACCGGCACCCAGAGGATATGGTCAGGCGATGGCGATGACCGTAGAAGAAGGATTGGCACCAGGTGAGGTAGTTGCAGGTACTATACTCGTCAACTCCTTCCCGGCATCAACGTTATTTGATTCTGGTGCATCGTATTCATTCATGTCTACACGATTGGTGACACGAATAGGACTGGAGCCCGAGTCATTATCAGTAAGGCTCAATATACTTACTGGTAACGGTCTTGTAGGAGTAGATAGAGTGTTTTTCTCGTGTCGGATCGTAGTTAGCGGTAGAGAGTTCTCCGCTAGATTGATAGAGTTCCCAATGGCCGATTATGATATGGTCTTAGGGATGGATTAGTTCAGGAACCAGTATGCTAGGATAGACTGTCATGTTGGCAGGGTTGTTTTTAGCATTTCAGGCGAGCCAGAGTTTTTTTTCAAGGCAAAGTTGAACCTTATCCTCCAGTATTGCGGATGACAGTAGCAGTAGTGCAGTTACCCCGGATAGTCGAGGAGTTTCGAGATATTTTCCCAAAAGAGCTTCCAGGAATGCTGCCAGAGCGAGAGATCGAGTTTACTATCAACTTGATCCCAGGGACAGCCCCAGTGTCGGAAAGAGTCTACAGGATGGCACCGTCAGAGTTAGAGATATTATACAAGATGATTGAAGAACTCAGGACCAAGAAATTCATTCGTACGAGTGGATCGCCTTGGGGAGCCCTAATGCTTCTTGTGAAAAAGAAGGATGGTACGTCCAGATTATGTGTAGATTATTGTACCTTGAACTCAGTGACAATCAAGAACAGATACCCTCTCCCGAGGATAGATGACTTGTTTGATCAACTCAAGGGGGCAGCAGTATTCTCGAAGATTGACTTACGGTCAGGATACCATCAGATCAGAGTCAGAGAATATGACATCCCGAAGACAGCTTTTAGATCTAGATATGGGCATTGGGAGTTCCTTGTTATGCCCTTTGGAGCAACCAATGCGCCAGCTATATTCATGGACCTCATGAATCGTATCTTCATGCCTTATTTGGATCAGTTCGTAATTGTGTTCATA
The DNA here is from genome assembly GCA_029216955.1 of Iris pallida. Classification (NCBI taxonomy): domain Eukaryota; kingdom Viridiplantae; phylum Streptophyta; class Magnoliopsida; order Asparagales; family Iridaceae; genus Iris; species Iris pallida. Next base: position 1,466,871 of record JANAVB010014599.1, read on the forward strand.
GACGACATCCTGGTCTACAGCAAGAGTGAAGCGGAGGATAAGCAGCATCTCAGAGTTGTCCTCCAGATTCTCAGAGAGTACCAGTTGTACGCGAAGTTCAGTAAATACGAATTTTGGCTCGATCGTATTTCATACTTGGGTCATATCATTACCAGAGGAGAAGTAGAAGTGGATCCCCAGAAGATCGTGGCTATCGAGACATGACCAGTACCTAGCACAGTTGCAGAAGTTCGTAGTTTTCTTGGCTTGGCCGGCTACTACCGCAATTTGTTTCAGGCTTTGCTCGAATTTTATTGCCATTGACCCAGTTGACCCGCAGGGATGTGCAGTTTGCTTAGACAGCAGAATGTCAGGATTCTTTTGAGAAGTTGAAGCGAGGTTTGATGACGGCACCCATTCTCACGCTTCCAGATGGGACCAGGGGATTCTATGCTTCAGGAAGAGGTTTGGGATGTGTTTTGATACAGCATAGGAAGGTAATAGCTTATGCATCACGTCAACTTCATGATCATGAGAGGATTTGCCCAACCCATGACTTGGAGTTGGCAGCAGTAGTGTTTGTACTTAAGCTTTGGAGACATTATTTGTATGGAGATCGGGTGGAGATTTTCACCGACCACAAGAGCCTGAAGTATGTGTTTACTCAGAAGGATCTTAACATGCGTCAGAGGAGATGGCTAGAGCTGCTTGTGGATTATGATATCAACCTGTAGTATCATCCTGGGAAGGCCAAAGTTGTTGCAGATGCATTGAGCAGAAGAGCCGGAGTTTATTTTCTAACAGCGTAACCAGAGTTATTAGCAAATCTTCAGAAGATGGGTATAGAAGTTGTCCATCCTACCAATATGGCATTGATGGCCAGTATGCAAGTTCAGTCCACTATAGTCGAGAGGATCCGGATGACGCAGTCAACAGATTCCAAGCTTCAGCGACTCAGAGCAGAGTGTTAGGCAGGACGACGGCCAGAGTTATGCATTCATGAAGATGGTATACTTCGACAAGGTAAGCGTCTTTGTGTACCCAGTGGAGATATCAGATAGGAAGTCATGGCAGAAGCTCACAGTTCGTAGTATTCCATTCATCCCGGTGGCACGAAGATGTACCGTGATATCCGTCAGCACTTTTGGTAGAATGGCATGAAGAGGGAGATAGCCCAGTTTGTCTCTCGGTGTTTGGTTTGCCAACAAGTTAAAGCTGAGCATCAGAGACCGGTTGGACTTCTTCAGTCCTTGCCGATTCTAGAATAGAAATGAGAGCATATAACCATGGATTTTGTGACTGGATTACCTAGGTCCCCGGCTGGTAGAGATGCTATTTGGGTTATTATAGACAGGCTCACGAAAGTGGCTCACTTTCTTCCGTTCAGAGTTGGTTAGTCGATGGCTCAGCTAGCAGAGATGTACCTCAGGCAGATCGTCAGATTTCACGGTGTACCAGCCAGTATCACCTCGAATAGAGATTCAAGATTTACGTCGCACTTTTGGCACAGTCTGCAAGAGAGTTTGGGAACTCACCTCTAGTTCAGCTCAGCTTATCATCCGCAGACAGATGGTCAGTCAGAGCGTACCATATGAACCTTGGAAGATATATTGAGATCTTGTACACTCGACTTCGGTGGTTCGTGGGAAGATCACCTACACCTGGTGGAGTTTTCGTACAATAACAGTTTCCAAGCCAGTATCCAGATGGCACCATTCGAGGCACTATATGGTAGAAAGTGCAGATCCCCTTTAGCATGGGACGATGTTGGAGAGAGGCAGATGCTTGGTCCAAAAATGATTACTCAGAAAGTTGAGGTGGTCAGAAGAGTCAAAGATCATCTTTGCGTCGCACAAGATCGCCAATACGATTGGGCTGATTCTCATCGGCACCCCCTTGAATTTTCTGTCGGCGACCACGTATTCCTTAGGATCTCGCCTACCCGTGGCGTCATTCATTTCGGCATACGAGGAAAGCTTAGTCCTAGGTATATAGGGCCATTCGACATTCTAGAGCGAGTAGGTGATGTGTCCTATCGTCTCGCTCTCCCGCCGTCATTGCGTGAAGTGCATGATGTCTTCCATGTATCCCAACTACGACGGTATATCTTGGACCCGAGCCACATCCTGGATCATTCAGAATTGGTTGTTGGTACCAACCTTTCGTATGAGGAGAGGCCCGTATCCATATGGGACCGAAGAAAGAAGATACTCAAGAACAAGACTATCAAGTTAGTCCGCATTGCTTGGGGTCATCACTCTTTGGTTGAGTCAACGTGGGAGCGTGAGGATGATATCCGATCGCTATATCCCGACCTGTTTGACTCGTAAGGTATAATGTCTTTCTTATGCCTTACGCTCTCAATTCCTTGCTTGAATGAATGATTACATAGTGGACTGCTTAGTATAGCTTGTCTGTGATTAGTATAGCTTGTCCTTGCCTCTCTAGCCTCTTAATTAAATTTCGAGGACAGACTTCTTTTAAGGTGGGTAGAGTTATAACGCCCGTAGTTTGTATTACGTATTTTGGTATACATGTACGTATTTTGACTCATATTGTATGTCTCATTGTATGGTCTATTTGTATGGTCTATTTTGGTATTTCATTTGCTTGGTTCAGTTCGGTTTGCTTGGTTCGGTTTTGCATGTGGACCAACCCCACCTACCACCCACTCTCTTCCTTTATAAGCTACCAACCCCTTTCTCTCTCCTCATTCACTTATTCATTACTTTCTCTTCTTCCTCCATTAACTCTCTCCACCTACCAAAAGAGGCTTAGGCAAGTGCAACTTGTTTTATGGAGGAACTCAAATTTTGTTGTTCTATTTTCTTTCTTACGAGATTCAAAGACACTTTAGTACTTAGCATTTTCAATTTCCATGGTTTATTTCTTGAAGATCTAAGTTTGTTACATTTTCGAATTTTTTGGGTTTTGATCTTTCAAATTTTATTATTTCCAAGTTGTGATTGTTCCATGTTGTAGTGAATTTCATTCTACCCCATTTTGACCTATGGAAGTCTAAATTTGGACTTATAGTGAAGGTTTTATGGAGCTTGGAAGTTATGGGTTCCATGGCCATCCTTCTCAGATTTTCGGAGAAGATGGGTATCCATCTACCCTGCCGCATGGATGGGTACCCATCTATTGCCGCATGAGACCCCCATCCACTTTGCCGCATAGAACTCATTCACCCTATCGCATAGATGGATATCCATCTACTGTCGCATGAGACCCCCATCCACTTTGCCATATAGAACTCATTCACGCTGCCGCATAGATGGGTAGCCATCTACTGCCGCATGAGACCCCCATCCACTTTGCCGTATAGAACTCATCCACCATGCCGCATAGATGCGTATCCATCTACCCTGTCGCATAGATAGGTACCCATCTACTGCCGCATGAGACCCCCATCCACTTTGCCGTATGGAACTCATCCACCCTATCGTATAGATGGGTATCCATCTATCCTGCCGCATAGATGGGTATCCATCTACTGCCGCATGAGACCCCCATCCACTTTGTCGTATGGAACTCATCCACCCTGCCGCATAGATGGGTATCCATCTACCCTGCCGCATCGATGGGCACCCATCTACTGCCGCATGAGACCTCCATCTACTTTGTCGTATGGAACTGATCCACCCTGCCGCATAGATGGGCACCCATCTACCCTGTCGCATAGATGGGTACCCAACTACTGCCGCATGAGACCCCATCCATCCTTGGCCGCATAGTGCCTATTTTGGTTGTTTTTGGTCCTATTTGGTTGATTTATTGCCAGAATTTCTTCCAACTCCTAACATAAAAATTGTAGATCTTTTCCTTGGCTTCAAGAATATGTTACTAACTATTTATGCTAGTTTTCTCATTTATGATGATGTAAAGATAGAACACGATAGTGGCCTATTAAGGCGCACTCTTAACCAGTAACAAGTAACATGACATGACAGTGGCCCGTTGTGGTGCACTCACGACAAGAATGATTGACAAGTAACATGGCATGATAGTGGCCCGTCGTGGTGCACTCTTGATAAGTAAACCTGACATGATATACCTCGATATGCTGTTGCAACATCTGGCACGACATGACAAGAATGAATGGCTTGGACACCGTAGGCGATTATGTTTGTACATATGAACCAGTATTGTCTTGCATCATGTCTAGGACGGGAACCCCTGAGTACCACGGTCAGGGGTACCTACTGAAATTGGCTAAGGCTAATAACTAGAATAATCCAGTAGTCATGAAAAGATTTCCCAGCTACAGGCAATCCCGTTATCTGGGCATGCAAGTGGACTTGTAGCCTGCTAACGAGTAGGGCACATTTCCAGCACACTATCATGTGTTGCACCCTTCATGAACGGATATTCGACCTGGATAACCTGGATGGTCTGCAGGGCTTGTGGCTGTTGGAATAATCTCATTGCATCTTGCTAGTAACTAGGCCTGTGATAACCCTAGTTAGTTAAAGTATCAAGCCGTACTTATTGCTTGGCCGTGAATGTTGGATGGAGTCTAAGCCTTGTCTTATCCCGGTACCTGGTTACTTTAGTAACATGATTGCTTATGTTTACTTTGTCAATAACTGATCGGAATAACTTCTCATATCTGGTATTTATTGCCCTATTTAGATTTCATGTCTTAATTATCTTCTTATTTTACTGATATGCTAGTTTTAGTTCTTAAGTGAAGCCTCCTTTGTGGCACTTGCTCTTTCTGGGATCTGACCCAGCTGGTTTTGCGTGGCCAGATACCGGAGTAGCTCCAGAGGATCTTCCTACCTTCCAGCCAGATGGTGACCACCAGGCGTATCCCTGGCAACGAGTGGGTTTTATTTTTGCTCTCCCACTCTATTGTAAAAATATTCTTTTGAGGTGTTTAGCCGACGAGCACGTGTTAGCTCGATTGTACTTTACTTACTGTCTTCCTACGGGCTGTAGCATGATTAACAAATTCTAGGGTTGATCATGTATGACTGAAACTATTGCTAGTCTTCACATTTTGTATGACTAGCTTCATGATCATCCAAATATGTAATGTATGGGACGCCTTACTATTGTATATTTGGTGCTCTGACATCTTGTAACTGTTATTACTTGCTTGAGATTGAGACAATAGGCTTGTTCATGACCATAAGAGACTGATGGCTTACAGTTAAACCCTCATGTATCTAGACAGCCATGACCGTATAGCGAGGTGGGTCGTACTTCAATATACGTAGCTGGCTATGTTCGCCCCCGCTCTCCAGTATTCTGGTTCTGGGGCATTACAATATTAAAAATCTAATATTTTTTGTTGCAAAATAATTCTGCTCTTTCATGGTTTTCGATCGATGTTAAATATTAAGTATCTAATATTTTTTGTTAGCGAACAAGGAACCAATTAATACGAGTAATTCTAAAGCTTAAATCCCGATTATGTATAAAAAAATTTAAATTGGACATTGAATTTGCAACGACTATAAACAAACTCTTGCGAGATCAATATTTTTATAATAGTTGTTTATTCTTTTGACAATGGTTATCATAAACGTTGTTATGAAACAAAAAAATTATAACTGGTAGCATAAATCATTGCACAATCATTACAAATAATAAGCCCACTCACAAAATGTTGCAAAAGTTGTTGCGCAACTGTTGCTAACAATGAGCCTTTTTATAAGGCTTTATGTAATCATTGCAAAATATTAATAAATTTGTAACAATACTTAAAAACTTTGCATAACCATTGTCCATTCAACTCGCTTTGACAACACTTTCATAAAACTGTTGCTTGACTGTTGTAGAAAAGAAAAAACGTTTAACAAGCGTTTATAAACCATTGTAAAAAATGCATTAGGCAATGATTAATCTCTAACCATTGCAAATATATTTAATTTAGAAACGATTATTTCAACAGTTACGTAACTGTTGCAAATTTTTTATAGTGGTTGCTAAAGTCCCCAGGTTCTCATCAGGAACACCAACCTCTTCAGCCCTCGCAATTGGGGGCATCCCAAGTTTTGAAGGACCCACGACAGGGGCAATCCTTTCTTTTCTTCTTGAAAAAGGACCTTCGGCGGGCGAAGGGATGGTGACTCTTACCGCCGGATGTGGCGGCTCCCTATGGGGCACATCTGGGGCAGTTTCCTCAGGAAGTTCCCTAAGTATCTCTGACCAGCTCGATTCCTTCTTCTTCTTTGCCTATACAAGCAAAACAGCAATAAGTGAAAAATCTGAGACAAAAAACCAAATAAAAAGAATCGAAATGTACCTACAAGGAGGGTTCAGCAGCCGGAGTACTGTGGCATGGCACAGACCATCGTGAGGGACCACACCATATAGGTACAGCCCGTTTGGTTCTCTTGGCAGGAGGAGAACTCGCCTCTGAAGCAGCTCAACGTTTTAATGGGTTACTCAAGGGCGCTTCGTACTCTCTTCTCTCCCGAGAGGTACTAGAACAGTCTGAGGATCTACTATCCGACGACGCGAGCTCTCGGAGGCGCTCGAGGGCTGACTGAGGTTTCTCAAACTTTATCCCCTCAATCAAGCTCCGTTCTTGATCATAGTTCGATGAGAAGTTGTTGGTAATGCAGTAAAATTTTATGGCAGAATATAAGATACGAGTTTCTTCGTGCATCGCGAGGATCGTAAACTTCGTTCCGATGCAATCGACATTATAATAGCACCATGCCCAGGCGCCATCCAGTAGGCTCCCTTTATAACCGAGGAAGGAGCTTGGTTACCCATCATCGTCTGGCTGTAGCCGAACGATCGCGCAAACCAACTCGGTAGATTGGGCTCCAGATACACCCGATTCTGATTCCGGTACACCAAGTGTGAAGGACGGACGGACTACAGCCAATTGAAAGCACCGAAAGTCAGATCACTATCCACTTTGCCTTGGTCTATTAGTTCATCGTCTGCAAGGCTACTCCTATAAGAGGGCAAAACCCTATTGAAGTCGTAGCCATCTAAACGGCTCAACATCCACCTACAGATGGGGATGCCCTGATGGAGCCATTTTGCCCGACGATAGTTGCACACTGTCGCATCCCCCTCTTCATAACCATCAATGGTGTTAGGGACTATCAAATTCGGGCAGTGTAATGCTAACCAGACCATCAAATAATGATAAGGGAGCTCAGCCCCAGGGAATTCATTGTCTTCCCCAAAACACTCTATTATTCTCTTCGAGAGTTCCTGCAGGCCTCACAAGGTATTGCATACCATAGTTGGGAGCAGAGCTTGTGAATGCTTAAAGGCCAATTTCACAGCTGGCAGAATGAGTTCCTGGGTGACCCGCCCTGTGGATCCCAAGCCTCCAGGAACTACGGCTTTCCACAGCCATATCATCAGAAAAGCAGCCAACTCTACTTTTGGGCTGAGAGCAGTCAAATTCTGATAAAAATAGCTATGAACGATAGAGGTAGGTTTTCCATCGACATCTACTAAGGGAGCAGAGACCCCCACCATGGCCATCAAATCTTCTACCTCGTCAGCGGTATATTCCTTATGCATAAAAAGTAGACCGTTCCCGGCTCCGACAGATACTTTTCGAAGATATAATCCTTTCAGGATTTGATATGGGGCGGAGCCTTCGCTCTGTTCTGGCGAACTCACACTTGATGATGGCAAAGAAATTCTTTGTACACAACCATTATTACAGGATATTTGTTCTCTAGCACTGAAAACTCCTCTTTGCAAGGAGTATATTTCTCATACGGCTCGTCCCCCTATGGCAGCTTTGAGATGGCGTACATCTCATGGAGGACCAACCCCATCTCTCCATACGGAGTAAATAAAGTCTTGGTATGGTGGTTATACATCTCCAGCAAGGCCATGAACAAGAGCTGATTAAGCTCTATACCATGTTCGGTAGCCCTGATGGCACGACGCAAGCCCATACCTTACAGATCCTCCTTGAACCTACCTAACACCCACTGGGTTAGGTTATGCCATTCGGCCCTAGGATGGATCCATCTTTCAACTTGGAAATCCTTTTTCGGATACATGCATCCCATCTCTAGAAGCCGATTGGCAAAAAGAGAAGCCAATAATGGTTGTACCTCCGTAGTAAAATTACTGAGCAAACGACTAAGAGCAACACATGCAACGTGTACAATGGACCGTCGTATGCACTTTTAAAAGTATCCTTTCTCTTAGAGTGCCTATCCACCTGGATATGGCCTGTCATTAAACCCCCTTGCTCTGGGGTCAGCTTCCATTTCATGAGACGCTTCTCGGCAAAACAAAAGAAAACCGAGAGCGGGAGGTGCCGGTTGACTGATGAAACATACGAGGAGACACCGTCATTTTCAAAGTACCAATTCTCATTTATCTCCAAGCGCTCGGTCTCTTCTAGAATCAGCTGATCGCCAAAAAAGAACCGAGGTTTTAACATATCTATGGTATCGGAAGGGAGAGACAACTTGCCTCGATCCATCATACGATGGAAGTATAAAGGCTGTTGATTCCGTATCATAGCCATTCGCTCTTTCGATTGACCGTGGGCGATCAACTTCTTAGCAGGATTAACGAGCACCTCATCGATATTTATGCCTAGGGCACAGACTACTGAATCAGAAAGGATATCCCCAAAAAGAGGCGTGGACACGAAAACTGCACATAAAAAAAATGTGTCAGGAAAACTGTAAACCCCCATATTTATTCCTAATTATTTTTAGTATTTTAATATTTTTTTATATTTAATTTGAATTAATTCATTAGCTGCTAGTAAAAATATGCATATATATGATGTATAGGTATAGGTGCTTGTCCATTATACTGTTATTGGTAGACTACAATTTTTAGAAATTAAGTATATATATTTGTAACACTCAGTTTTCTAAATAAGAGTAATTTTGTAATTTTGTAATTATAATAATTTAATAAGGATATTTAAATCATATTATAATTTTTTTGTGATTTTTTAAATCAATATAAAACTATTTAAAACATTGAATTGTGATTTTGATGGTCAACTAGTTAAACCCTAGAATTGCTAAGCTTAGAGACTATCTATGACCTTGGGAGCCTAGTCATGTGATTAGGATGACTAATTACAACTTTTTAGCTTAAGGGTATTTTAGTCATTTAGACAATTTTGTGAAATTATAAATTGTATTAATTAAATATATGCTAATTGTTAGGTTGAGACTTGACCTAGAAACTTAGCCTAATCTAGATTAGCCTTGAATGATTAGGGTAACCTAGTAACGACAAGGTTAATAATATCTAGATATTCTAGGTAAGATATTTTACTCATAGGATATTTGTGAAAAAGGAAGCCTATGACAAGTTGAACCAATAGGAAGGCCTAGAATTGGGTGGACAACTCCTAGCCACTCATCTAGACCTAAAATCTAACCCTAATTCATCTAATGGCAGCCACCATAGGATCCCCCACTCCTATAAGTATGCTCCTATGTTGTTCTTGCCTAATTTTTAAATACCTAGAAAAAGTCCTAATTGTTCCTCCCCAAAATCCTTCCCTAACATCCAAATCAAGCCCAAATTAGTCCTAATCAATTGCATCATCACCCTCTACTATAGTAGGAGCTAGAAGGGGCTTGCTAGCTAGGGTTTGAAGTGTTTTGGTCATTTGGAGTTCAGGGAGAAACCTCATCATTACCCTTTTTTATTGAGATTCAATCTCAATAGGTAAATCCCATGAAACCCTTCTAAAATCATGTTTTATTTTCATAGATACATGCATATAGGTATACCCTAGCTGTAGGGATAGTTTGGTGCTAGGTAGTGTCCATTTCGTGTCCGTATCGGACACGTATCAGCCCAAATAAATCGGTGTTCGATAAAATGCCTAAACTAGTATTTTAATAACCATTTTTGAAACTAATTGCATGGTTTGGTAGCCCTATACATGTGTTTTCAATCCTCCATTGACTGAGCATGCACTGGTATCATTTTCGTGTCGAAAATTGACACGTACTTGCAGCACGAGACAGTGTCTCGATGTCCTGCTGCCACATGAGTCGTGCTCACTGCAAAGACCTTGTGAACCCACCAAAATTGGTGTGGTGGTCGGGGCAGTGACTGACAAGTCACTCCCCAAGTTTCACGACTCTTCGTGTCACGTCGGACACGTAATCGCTCATGCACTGGTTTTGTACACAGACTGTACACATGGGTTTTCCCTACTGATACGATTTTTGACCCGGACACTGACATGCCTTGGACTCGATACAGGGTTCGACTCTCTAGACTGAGACCGCATCTACCTATGGACACGTGCACGAGACCTCACGTGCTTCATGTCGTGACCTAGGTCGATCGACATGGCTACACGAGCCTATGCACGAACTGTGCACTACCAGAATTTTGAACCCAGTTTCTCTTGCCTTGGACACTTTGTGTCCACTCTAGTGGACACAAATGACACACCCTAGACATGAGATCATATGGAGATCACACCTACATGCCTGATTGCTAAAATTCATGGGTTAATTTAGGTTTTCGAACTGGGTTTTAGGTATCAGTATTTTCCAATTTTTGTCTAATATGAACTATCAGTTAGTGAATGAATTCCTGAGATTTAAATGTTGTAAATTAAATGTTGCTAACTGAATTGATTCCTGAATTTGAAATATTAATGTCCATGTTGATTGAGAGATGAGTTGGTTATTGTTTTGATGTTGAATGGGATATCCGAAATGGGGTTGAACTGTCCTGCCATGTTTGAGAACTGAATTTGATTTTTCCTGAGATTGAAATATTAAGTAAACTGAGTTTCAAATTACTATTAAGCTGGGATTTGAAATGGAAAACTGAATTGGGATTGGGTTTAAATGATTGGATTGGGGATTGAATGAGGAAAACTCAAATGTTAAACTGAATTTTTCATATGATTTTAATGAGATTTCAGTTATTGTATTTCCTGAGATTTTTGGGATTAATGTTAATTGTGTGCATTCCTGAGAACTCAATGAGGAACTTAGAATACCTTCTATGAAAACTGAAAACTCATTACACTCTAATTCGATTTTTTTGAAAACCTGAAAACCCATTTGTAAAGTAGACTTCCTGTTAATACACTGGAAACCTGGGACCCTTTTTCCTGTTTCACTAATACACTAAACTGTCCTATTGACACTTACTCACTCACTCACTCACTCACTCACTCACTCACTCACTCACCCTATTACACACCCTCCACTGTTAGCTAACCTACCCATTGTCAACTGATTTTCCATTCCCTGATTTCATATTTCAGTCACACACACATTGCCCTCTAAGCAAGTTCTTCCCTCTCTAACCCTCTATGTATATATATATATATATATCATTGTATATATATGCATATATGCATACATTAGTTCCTTGAGTTGTTCCTATGTATGCCTATATATATATATATAGATATTGTATGTACATATAGGTAGAGTTGTATGTTGATGGCTAGTATAGCCTATGCTATATATAGTGTGTACATATGTGGTATAATGCAAGAAGAGGAATGCAATTTAGTGTATATATATAAATTATAATGAGTATTGTATAAATAGGGTGGTATTGGTAATGGTGTATAGGCCTAGGGTATAGTTAGTTGCCTTGGCTATGTGTGTATACCTAGAATTGACTTGTTAAACCTAAATTTGACTTACTAAGCCTAGATTAGACTAACTTGGACTAGTTGACCAAGATTTACCAAACCCTAACTAGTTTGACCTAATTTGACTATAGTTGACTTTTAGAGTTGACCAGAGTTGACCAAGAGTTGACTTTGGTCCAGACTGACCTAGAAACATGTAGATGCATTGTATTCTTCAAATTATAATTACCTTGTATACATCATGACTTGTGTTGCTCTAAATAGGACTCAGTTACCTCGCTTCGGACTTTATTTTCTCAGGGACATTCGGATCTCAGACGAGTACATTCTCTGATCATTTCATACTTGTCACGACTTAGATTCTTTCTCTAGATTACTTTACTTGATGCTGATACTTTTTATCACGGATTAGTACTATATGGGTCTTTCTTGCGATGTTATCCCCTTATAGGATATATCGGGTATTTCGTATTTGTGTACTTTATCATGGGCATTGGATACTCCTTGTGTTCGAGTTATTCGTGTGCAAATCGTGTGAAATCGTGTACTCTCATTTTCCCACATGATCATCTTGTACAACTATACTTCGTGTGCAATAACATAACTTGACTGGATCCTTGTGTATTGATTGGAGAGGGTGAGTAGGAAATGGTTATGCGATCAAATTCCCTATTGTATAAGACATTGTATATGTCCATTGTACCTTCGTGTATAATGGAGTCCCATTTTATTGTATTACCCAACCTGTTTATATAATCATATTGTGCTCTAAATCACTAGTCACTTACAGTTCTTACTTATTATGTATATATTCCAGTTTACAAATATCTCTTGTTTTCGTGTACATCTTCTTACAGTTCTTGTATCTCACTCTTTTGCATGCTTTATATTTCCTGACATGATATGAACTGCGTGAGATGTACTGTGCTCGCTCCTATCCTAACTGGACCTGTTGAAAATATTACAGATGATACCGAGGACTTCTATCCAACCTACTATGGAGCTCATCTAGACGATACCTGTGAGTTGGACCCACAAGAGGATCCAGCTCTAGCTGAGGACGTCATCCCTACTGCCTAGACTAGTTTATTTAGGCTTTATCTTACTTATGTTGTCATTAGGATTTGAGTTGTATTATGTTCGTTATTGTGTCGTTAGACACTTAGACTTATATTCCTTTCTGATTGTATCTTCCCTTGAGTTTTCATATCTATGATATCGTGCTATTTCTGCCTTAGTTGTGATTGAGACTGTATTCTGTATTGTCACCTCCACTCGGAGTGTATATACTGTACCGGTACCATATATTGTTAGATGTTGTGACCTAGGACAGCGTTCTACCGCCGACACTACGGCGTAGGCTAGACGTACCCACTTCTCGTGCCCTTACTCTAGGGTGCGGGCCGTGATAATATTTATATATATTTTTGTAATTTTTTTGTGCAATTTGTCACATTAAACTAATAATAGGTTAATATATAATTATTATATAAGAGTGAATAAAAAAGAAAAAAAAAGTGTTTGCTACTATAGTCGCAACTACAGTAGCCAAACTTTCCCGAGCCCCCCTTTCCTTCTAGGCCGAGCAAACATGTTAGCCAAGCAAACATGTTAGCGGCTACTAACATTTTCTTGATACCTTTTTTTAATCTTCCAAATCCAAACCCCAAATCTTTCTAAATTCCTCCTGTGCAATCCTAACTAGATCCACTCGAATTTAAATCCAAAATCTAATCGAATCATCATTTAAAAATTTGAATTTGAGTCAGATTTAAACCTACGAGTATAAAGCCCAACTCTTGATCGAAACGATCAAAAACCCTAGCAATTCTCCCTCAACTCTCACCCTCGACCCCAAGCGAGTGATCCCCGAGCACCCCCATGCCCAGGTGAACCCATGGCCGCCTGACCGCTGCCCTGCGCCATCGTAGGATCGCTGCGAACCCCCATAGGCCGACAACAAGCAGAGTTGCTCTGCTTTCGAACCACAGCAGGTTCTCCCCTTCCTATTAGTTTTTCTTCGATCCTACTCGACCGATTTATGATCTAGGAACTGCTATAGAGACCCCATATAACCCCCTTCGAATCCTATTAGAAGGATTTTGACATCCCACTCGGGATTGATCTCGAGATTGATGCAAAGTCGAGCCCCCCACTGTTCGAAAAATAGGGCAATAGACAGTGTAAAATCTCAACTTGAAAGTCAATTTTTAATCTGTACATTAGGGTTTCATAGAAACTAATTGAAAACATTGAAAGACAACATAACCAGGATTATTACGCAACTTATAGATTTGAATTTCGTTGAATACGCAGAAAGTTATTTGATTTCAAAGTTACGAGAAAACTGCTTTTATAACATTAAAAAAAACTTTAGAAACTGTCTGATACGGCATGCGCCCCGACAAACTGGACAACATGGTCACGCTATACACATCAAAAGGCGCAAATGGATGTTGCCGATGTGTGGGAACTGATGGAACCCGATTTTGTTGCGCGTGTACAACGAAATCAGTACGTATCCGTCGAGATACCCCCGTATCGACGTTTTGCAAACTTGGCCATAATATCGTGCATGTTCATCGAATCGACACGAAACTTGTGCCATCAGGACCGTATCCATTTTCTGTTCCTGTATGCCAAGTTTGGTCCGATTCTGAGAAGGTTGATTGGAACGCCAATTTGGCGGGCCCGTAACCCGACCAAACGGGCGATTTTGTGCACGGCTCACTGGAATCCAAAATTGGACATACCCTTGTGTTTGTCTCCTCAAACCGGATCTGTAGACATGTAGTTTGACGACTTTAGAGACCATAGAATTTGGCACGCGTTTCGGTGCAAAACAGGTCCAACGGCGGATATTATTTTAATCCAAAATTATGATTTGGCCCCTGTTCCAGAATTAGACTTTTGGACAGGCGTTTTCTAGGTATATCACTTATCTTGAGTATGTTCTTGATGTTTGTTTCAACATCTAGAGTCGTTTGGAGATTGTGACTTTTCTTTTGCTAACATTGTGATTCTTGGACTTGCCACCTTCGCACCACCAGGGAAGGTACCTTGCCAACTTATTCTGTGATTTACATATTCTTATTTTCAGTTGTTATTTTTAGCATTTCTTATTTGTTGTTATTATAAAATTGTGCGTCCAAGTCACACTTGGGTACAAGCGACTCTATCGGTCGTTTTTCTTACTTTTATTTATTTCTCTTGCATTGACTTAGTCTAGTGACCACCCATTGTTGATGAGATATTGGTATATCTCATACGGCCTTGACACTTGCTTTACCACGTGTTGTGAGTCACATGTAGGACACGTGCTCGCATAGTCGGCTAGCCACCGATACATATGAGGCGTTCGACGCATAGGAGAAACTGCCAATAGAATTGCATGCTAGTAGACTTGGCAGTTACTAGAGGTTTTATGAGTCATGGATGTGAACCTACTAGGCATTGGGTGGGGAGAACAGTTCCTTAACGTATGGGCCACTTATGCACTTTCTTATTCCTCATCCTGCTGGCCTCTGACATTCGAGGAATGTTCTGCTTTGAGGTCCCTGGTATCCTGATAGGACCATACCTGAGTTACCTGCACCTGAGCCAGATGCGCATACGTTAAAGGTTTGTTCTTAACTACATTGTCACTGTAGAACTGGTAGGCACCCTATTTGCATTCATCTCTTCTTTATATTATATATCACAATTTATATGGTATGATATTTTCTTGTATCTTGTTACGTCCCGCTGAGGACCTAGTTATCTCTCCAGGCCTAGACGAGTTTCCACAGGAGTACAGAGCGACACTGGATCCATCTTATATTGATAACGAGGCATCTCCTGCTGATTTCTAGATTATTTATTTATTGAGACATTAGTGGATATTTTTACATCCCTTTTCTTTCTGTTTTGCGGAGGTTACACTCCGATCTTGTGAGACTATTTTCATAGCTGTTTGGAGTGAGTATGTTCACCCGGCAATCTTTAAATACACTTATTTATTATCTGGACTCTATTATCTTCTGTTTTGAGCTGTGATGAGATTAGATTATATTATTCTGGCCTGTGATTATTTTTACAGCTTATGTGCGTATACGAGGATTCCATATATTGGAGTATTCTACGTATAGGTGCAGCTGGAATGATCACGTACTCGGTCCCATATATTTTGGGACTGGGGCGTTACATGTTTTTGTGGTGGCCCATGCAGGTCAAAAAATATTGTTGGGTTACATGACTGTGCCCAACAAGCCTGCATATAGGAATAGGAATAGTATCTCATCCAGAACTACTACTTCCCTTGACTTCCAATCTTTTCAAATTCCTTTGATCACTTGAATTACCTCATATCTAACCTCTCCTAATATCATCATATTCTTTCTCGTGCCAACAGTCTGAATCTAAGAAGCGGACGAACTTCCACCTTGGCGATCACCTCTCGTGATGCGGCCACCCAAGAGGAAAAAAATCCTCCGATGACCCCGGTGACCCTGTACAAGCCAGGACAATCGCAGCCTACTACGACTCTGACGATGGTGCACCCAGAGATTGCAGTACCCCCAGTTAGCCAGGCTGGGCAGACCACTACCATGCCACCGGAAGGGAATGTACCACTGCCTCTACCACCACCATTCCCTCAGCAGTTTCTACCACAGTCGGGGACTCAGATTCCTCCACCACCGATTGATGGAAGACCTACTTCCCAGTTTATGTATGCCATGATGCAGGCTCAGTGGCAGCAAACTGAGCTGACGAGACAGACTATGATGGCAACATTGGCTAGACCTCTATCTTCACCTCCGGTACCGATACCGGTACCAGCACTAGCACCGGCGCTGCATCCTTATGAAGGCTTTATCAGGAACTTCACGGACATGAACACCAAGGCCTTCAGAGGAACGGAGAAGCCACTAGAGGTATCACAATGGCTTATTAGTACAAAGATGCTACTGAAGGCATCCCAGTTGCCAGCTCGAGATTGGATGACAGCATTGGACCTACTATTAGAAGATAATGCTCACCGCTTGTGAAAAGCGAAAGAGAGACGATTAGGCACTAGGATCACCAGAAAGCATTTCTATGATCTATTCTATGAGAGATTCTTCCCCATCCATATTGGAGATGGTCTATTCGACCAATTCCTTCATCTGAAGCAAGGATATATGACAGTTGATGAGTATGACTCAGAGTTTAATTGCCTGAGTAGATTTGGTGTGGGGTTGATCCCGACAGAGTTAGAGAAGGCGAGGAGATTCTATCAGGGGCTTGCACCAGAGCTCAAGTCATACGACTACACAGTCTCGTGTCTCCCATTCAGCTATTTGGAAGAAGCTCGTGCTCTAGAGATTCTTAGCAAGGAGCAGCAGCAGACATCGAGACGCCATACACCAGCAGTTACACCGGCTAGCGCTACTCAGGGTGGACCTATCAGAAGGCCCACACGACAGTTCCAGCAGAGGCCCACTCCTTATCAGAAGCCCACCTACAACTATTACGGGAAGTAGGGACACCTCATGAAGAACTGTCGAACTCGACTTGGAACGTGCTTGAGATGCGGGTCAGGGCAACATAAGGTAAAGGATTTTCCGGATTAGAAGTCTTTAGTTTATGCCGAGCAGAACCCAAGACCGACAGCCCCAGCACTTTCAGCACCTCGGCCAGCAGCAGGAGCACCTCGTCCACCATTACCACCCCAGTCAGCACAGTTCAAGAGGGTCAGAGCTCAGGGCCCTAGACAGAATTATGGACAAATATTCTTTCTAGCTATTGAGGATACAGAAATAGAGACGGAGGCAGGGGTCATATCAGGTATGGTTTTAGTTGCTTCATTTTCTGCCATTACTTTATTTGACACTGGAGCTACTCATTCATTCATAGCTACTAGTTTTGCCACTAGACACAGCATTCCCATCATACCCTTATCTAAGAACATTAAAATCCTCACTGGAGGAGGAGTTGTACCTGTTAGTGGTGTTTGTAGACTTTGTCCTGTAGCGATATGTGGAAGAAAGATGTGAGCACAACTTCTTGTATTCCCTATGCCTACGTTCGATGTGGTTCTCGGAATGGATTGGTTGAGCCAACATTTTGCTCTTATATACTGCCATAGGGGCAGTATCGTCTTTAGACCACCGAATACGACGGAGTTCGAGTTCACAAAAGAAGAAGGAGAGAGTTGTGATACACCCACATTGGGGACTCACATGATGAGGTAGGACACCCCTCAGCACCCCGTCATCACTGAGTTTGAAGATGTATTTCTCGAGGATCTGTCGGGACTGCCACCTGACCGGGACATCGAGTTTTCTATTGAGCTTATTCCCGGAGCCGAGCCTATTTTATCTCGAGTTTATCATCTAGCACCTAAGGAGTTGGTAGAGATGAAGACACAGATTGATGACTTGCTAGAGAAAGGCGTTATTCGTGCCAGTACGTCACCATGGGGAGCACCTGTTCTTTTTGTGCCTAAAAAAGATGGGACAATGCACATGTGCATCGACTACAGAGCTTTGAATGCAGTGACGGTGAAGAACAAGTATCCTTTACCGCGTATAGACGATCTATTCGATCAACTGAGTGGAGCAAAAGTATTCTCCAAGATTAACTTACGATCGGACTATCACCAACTGAAGGTTTGGAAGGAAGACATTGCGAAGATGACTTTTCGATCGAGGTATGGACACTTCAAGTTCTTGGTCATGCCTTTCGGTTTAACCAACGCTTCCGCAGTCTTCATGAGTTTAATAAACAAGATCTTTCACCAATACTTGGACAAATTTGTAGTCGTCTTCATAGATGATATCTTGATTTACTCCAAGAGTCAAGAGGAGCATGAGTAGCATCTATAGATTGTCTTGGGAACATTGAGGAATGTGCGACTTTTTGCGAAGCTTAGCAAGTGTGATTTCTTTCTCAAGGAGGTATCATGTCTTGGACACATTGTTACTGGATACGGCATATCGGTATATCCAGATAAGATCACATTAGTCAAGACATGGCCCGCTCCCACATCAGCTTCTGAGGTGAGAAGTTTTCTCGGACTTACGGGTTACTACCGAAGGTTCGTAGAAGATTTCTCTTGAAAAGCGGACCCCATGACTCGACTAACTTGCAAGGATCAGGAGTTTGTATGGACAGACGAGTGTCAAGCCGCTTTTGACGAGTTGAAGAAGCGATTGACCATTGCACCTATCTTGACACTACTATCGGGACCGAAAGGATTTATGATATACAACGATGCATCCGGGAAGGGATTGGGATGCATATTGATACGCATCGAGACAGTTGAGGGTGCACGAGAAGAATTATCCAACCCACGATTTAGAGCTTGCAGCAGTTATCTTTGCTTTGAAGCTATGGAGACACTACTTGTACGACGAGAAGGTTCACATCTATATTGATCATAAGAGCCTCAAGTACGTGTTCACACAAAAAGAGTTAAATATGCGACAACGACGTTGGTTGGAGTTGATGAAGGATTACGAGATCGATCTATATTATCATCTGGGCACGGCTAATGTCGTGGCAGACGCATTAAGCCCATGGCACACTTCTTGACCACACAGAAGGAGTTGATTAGAGACTTGCAGCAGCTTGGTATTGAGGTACTATTTCCTGGAGCAGATGACGTATTAGCCAATCTCCAAGTGCAATCGTCATTAGTAGATCGGATCAAGGCGACATTGCCCACGGATGCTAGATTTCGACGACTTCGAGAGATGACTGAGACAGGAGAGCAGACGGGATTGAGGATTCATCCCGATAGGACATTACGATATGGTGATCGAATTTATGTTAATTCCTAATGGAGAGCTACGTCAGGAGTTGATGGCAGAAGCACACAGTTCGACCTAATCTATTCATCCCGGAGGAACTAAGATGTATTGGGACTTACGACAGTATTATTGGTGGTACGAAATAAAGCGGGAGATAGCTCATTTCGTGGCCAAGTGTTTGGTATGCCAACAATTGAAGGCCGAGCACAAGAGGACGACCGGATTATTGTAGCTGCTACCTATTCCCGAGTGGAAATGAGAGCACATTACTATGGACTTCGTCACAGGATTTCCCCAGAGTCCTAGTGGACGTGATTCGGTATGGGTGATTGTTGATAGACTTACCAAATTGGCCCATTTCTTACCTTTTAGAGTGGGGCAGTCCACAGAAGTTTTGGCGGATATGTATACACTACAAGAAAGAAGGCTTTTCTTGATGGCTTTTCTCCGTCAAGAAAGGGGTATTTTGACGGTTGCGGATCCGTCAAGTAGGCCGGAGTCAAGAAAAGACCTCCCCTTTTCTTGACGGTCGCTGGCAGGGCTTTTTTGACGGTTTTTGGCCGTTATATGAAGTAGTTTTTTTTACCGTTTTTAGCCGTCAAGATAGCAGTTTTTAGAAACCATCAATGTAAGTAAAAACTTTTCTTGACTCCGTCATAGATGATGGCTATTAGCCGTCAAAAAATTATTTACTTACAGTTAAAAACTGTCAATGAAAGTCTCTTCTGCAGCAGAAATTAGTTTATTATTGACCTTTTATATCCGTCAAGAGAAGCAAAATTTTGCATAGCCAAAATTCCATTTATATGAATCAAACACAGATATAATATGAATAATCCAGAAGATATAGATCAAACAACTATAAACCCCAATTTTTATATTAACAAACTGTAATGTTCATACATCATAAACTTCCAACACATTTACACACATCCAACCACAAACATCCAGCACATATCCAACCATAAACATATCCAAACCAAAATATGTAGTTTTCTTACATCTTAAACATTCAAAACTGATATTTATGCTAGTAAAACCAAAATATGCATGGCAAACCCGACCGGAGCACATCGATCCCTCCCGTATTTACAGCACCTTTATTTTCCACTCCTGAGAGAACAAGAGAAATATATTTATAAATATCTAGGCAGTAACAACATATAAAGAAAATTCAAGCTAATACTCAAAGTATCATGAAATTGACATGCCAAATAGAAGCAACATATAGAGGAAGAAAGCTATTGGGTAAAGGAGTTTAACATTTGAACTTTAAATAGCACAAAGTGTAGAATATTCTAGTAGGAAGATAGTTAATCATGTGAACCTATGTTAGTGTATCCGTGGGGGAGTGTATTTGGCATTAGTAGCACCTGCAAACATAGGCTGAACTCAAATGTGCATTGCAAGAACGATTCAAACTGAAATGTGAATTGCAAGTTAATCGAGAACTGAGCATTATATGTCATAGAAATAGCCCACATAGTAGTTTTACACAATTTTTTGGCAACCCACTATCTTTTCCTTCTTAAGAAGAGGTATCTTTACCTTCATCCTCTAGCTTAGATGCATTGGTTGAGGATGCAGTGTTGCCAGCTGTTGATGTTGACGTGTTATTAATTTAAGAATCGGTGGTGATATTCATCAAGAAACCAGTGTTGCCAGATGTTGTGCTATTACTGATATCTACATCTGCAAAATATGCAATTAGCATGCTAACAGATGCACGATCATTAAGACTGGCTGAAGTTTGAAGTCATATTTGCATTTGAAATCAGGAATTGGTCTTTAAGTATAATAATGATGTACTAGAATAGATGATCAAAATGTCAAAGGGCTCAGTTCAAATAGAAAAATGGCTCATGGCAAATGTCTAGGGAACCAAGGTTTGTCAACAAATACACATTGTGTGTACTTTGTCTACACAATTTCTTCCAAGTTCAACTTATGCAAGGATAGTTTAATACCAGGTCATTAAAAATATATTAAGTGCTGAAGAGTGTTTTTAAGAAAAATAAAATAAAACCATAAAACTCTATCTAATTTATTTGGTTTATTATCAGGATATGAATAACCTGAAATCTAGTTCTAGCAACCAGAGTTGTGGTAGGGGATTTCTTTTCCAGTCAATTCGATAGGGGAAATTGTCTAATAACCTCTTCTTCCTCTTCTTCGCCTTCTTATCATTATTGCCAACCTCGTCGTCGTCCTCCTCCTCCACCTCGTCCGCATTCCCATCTTCATCTGAGCGCCCAAAGGGACCCGTGTTTTGAATTTTTTTTCAGTACAGAATATTGTAGTATTTTTGTAACCCAATTGAAGCTCCATGAGCCTTTTCTTTAAAAGTATTATTGTACACATGACCCAATTGAAGCTTCATGAGACATTCCAATTGAAATCTGAAGGTTTCTCCTAGAATCATTTCATAAAGGCCAGATACTACCGATACTCCCACCCCACGATTGTCGTCGCCAATTCCAGATCCTCCGTGACCTGACGTCACATCCTTCACGGCCATCTACTCGCAGAACCCCTCATCCGCCTACAGCTCGACAATGGAGGCTCGTCGATGCGCCATGAACGGTGGCTAGAGGATGGCGTCCTTCAGCCAACCATGACCTCCCCCCAACTGCATGATCTGCGACTTTGGGACAACGACTCTGGCTGGAGATGGGACATGGTGACTGATTGGCTTGGGCCGGAGGCAGCCAACGGTCTTGCTGCCGCAGATGTGCGACTCAGTGACGACCCGAACACCCTGAGGTGGTCCCATACTTCAGGAGGAATATTCTCGCTGGCTTCCGCCAGGATCGAGGCCAGAGGCATCGGCACTCCGGCCCCACTCACCGCCCCCTTATGGCAGTCTTACATCCTCTATAAATGCTCAATTCTCATCTGGAGAGCACAACGTCGAAAGCTCCCCACTGACGACTCTCTTACCACTATTGGCTTCAGCCTTGCTTCGTGCTGCCCCTGCTGCACTTCTCACAAGTCCGAAATAGCAGAACACGTCCTGCTTTTCGGGGAACTCTCTTTTCAGATCTGGACCAGCCTTTCAAGAAAATGTAGGTAAGCTCATCCGGCCGGCGGCTTCAACAATCTCCTAGGAAATTTGGGTCGGTCTCACGGGCGTCAGATCATCGTAGCCGCTATTATTTGGGTCCTTTGGAAGAACCAAAACAAATTCAGGTACGAAGCGCGACCATACAACTCTAATTCGCTGCTTAGAAGGTCCTCAAGAAGATCTCCAAAGTCAGCAGGCGTTGCCACCACCCCTCGGGCAGTTGATGGCGGTGCTTTCCTAACCCCAGGGCTGGCTCCGCGAGCGTATCTGGCTCCTGGCCTCTTTTGCTTTTAATTTTTGTTGTCTTTTTGTGCTTGGCGTGCTTACTTTTATTGGCTTCGGCATTTTGTGCCTGATACATCAATAAAGCTCGTACGTTCCAAATATATATATATATATATATATATATATATATATATATATATATATATATATATAAAATATATATATATATATATATATATATATATATATATATATATATAAATATATAACTTTCATACGTAACTCATATATAGGTATATACATTAGTAAGGTAACCTTAGAAATTACATGGAGTGCCTACCAAAAGATCAACCAAGCCATCCATATGCCTAAAACTGAAAAACAAGACTAAAATGACCACTTTGTCATTTTGACAAACACTTGGTGGGCTCTCCTCGGATTTCTCCAAGGATGGCACAAAAAAAACCTAATTAAAATATGCCAAAATGAGGAATAGAGCCTTGCTCATCTCCCCATGGGTACCCCTAGTCCTTGTGAGTGTTCCTACAAGTGTCATGCATGAAATTGAAGCTCAAACTAAGATAAAATGACAAAGGTTTACCTATTGGGAGATGGATTCTCAATGAAACCTTCTAGGGATGCTTTTGTGTCAAGTTTGACACAATCTCTCTCCCTTTGACTCCTTCTCACGAGCTCCTTATTCTCCAAGCTTCTAGTCTTGTAGGATAAAGATTTAGGAAGATTTAGGGAGAATTTGGAGGAGTTTAATGGTGGAAATAAAAGAAATGGAAGGGGCTTGAAGAGGCTTCTTCTAGGGTTTAAGGAGGTTCTAAATGAAATGAAGAAGAAGGAATAAACCCTCTTATGACCAGCCACAAATGAATCCCTAAAACCCCTTATAAAATGTTTATTTTACCCCTCAAGTTGTTAAGAACACTCTCTTAAATGAAGGGTTAGTTGTGCTCTAAGTGTTGGATTAATTTTTATTCTAAAACTAGGCTTAACATGACTTAAATGATGCTAGTTGTGCTCATCCTAGGTTGTAGGCTCAAGTGGTCATGTCTAGTCTAATTTGGTACATAAGTCAAGGTTCAATTAATAGGCTAAACAGACAATAAATAAAACCTTCATAATAATTAATTTAAATAACTACTCATGCAATATAAATAATATAAATTGACAAAAATAGCCCTATTAGGATTGTTGTAGTGACACAATTTCTAAGGCTCCATACATAATGGCCCCTACAGAGCTGAAGGAGCTAAAGACCCAGTTGCAAGAGTGCTCGACAAGTGATTCATCGAGCCTAGCATTTTGCCATGCGATGTGCCCGTATTGTTCGTGAAAAAAAAGGATAGGTTAATACGTCTGTACGTCGACTATCGAGAGCTGAATAAGGCCACAGTCTAAAACAAGTATCCACTGCCCCGTATAGACGACTTAGTCGATCAGATACAAGGCGCCTTGGTACTTTCGAAGATTGAACTTTGCTCGGGGTATCATCAACTCAAGATCAAGCTAGACGACGTGTCGAAGTTAGCCATTCATACTTGATACGGGCATTATGAGTTCCTGGTGATGCCATTCGACCTAATAAACACCCTTGCTACCTTCATGGATCTAATGAATCGGGTATTTCGACCCTTCCTTGATAAATCTGTAGTGGTCTATATCGACAATATTCTCGTCTACTCGAAAAATAGGGCACAATATGCAGAAGTTTTACGGACCATGCTCCAGATACTTTAAGAGAATCAGTTGTATACGACGTAGAACAAGTACAAATTTTGGCTGAGCAACGTATCATTCCTTGGACACATCCTTACATCCGACGGCATTACCGTCGACCCAAAAAAAGCTGAAGCCGTTGCTGATTGGAAGCGGCCTACGTCAACTAGTGGGATTTGAAGTTTTCTTGGTTTGGCGAGATACTACAGACGCTTTGGGAAAGATTTTGCGAATATTGCATCGCCTTTGACTCGCCTCACTCAAAAGGGAGTCGTGTATGAGTTATCGGACGGCCGTGAAGCTTCCTTCCAGGAGCTGAAACTGCGACTCGTTTCAGCCCCTATACTCGCTCTTCCAGATGGGAATGCAGGATTTCAAATATTCAGTGATACTTCAGGTCAGGGCTTGGGATGTGTGCTCAAGCAACGAAACAAGGTAATCTCTTTTTCCTCCAGATAGTTGAAGCCGTATGGGAAGAACTATCCTACGCATGAGTTGGAGTTAGCGACAATTGTGTTTGCATTGAAATTGTTGCATCACTATACCGATCACGAGAGCCTCAAATATCTCTTCGCTTAAAAGGAGATAATCTTACAACAAAGGCGTTGGCTAGAACTGATCAAAGACTATGACTTAACGATCGACTACATGTCGGGCAAGGAAAATATTATGGCAAATGCTTTGAGTCAAAAATATATTACCTTGCTATCCATCAACAGCAGACTACTATGAGATTTAGAAGCGATAGGCATCGACCTTCGGGTTTGATTCAGGGAAGGACAGTTGGTGCAACCACATTTAGAGCTGAGCCTGCAAAAAAGATCAAGACCGCTCAGAAGGACGATCCGTACCTGGAGAAGATACAAGAGCTGATTTCAACGTGGAAGGCGACCAACTTTGCAGAAGATGAGACCGACATGCTACGATTGAAGGGCCGACTATGTGGTCTGGATGACTCGGAACTACTAAAGAAGATATTGTCGGAGGCGTACTATATGAAATATACTTTGCATACAGGCAGCACCAAGATGTACAAGGACCTCCGTATAATATTCTGGTGGCACAGGATGAAGAGAGATATGGCACTCTTCCTATCATAATGCATGGCCTGTCAACAGGTGAAAGCTGCGCATCAGAGGCTGGATGGGAAGATGCAGACCCTGGTGATTTCGGAATGGAAGTGGCAGCACATGTGAGTGGATTTTATTGTTGGTCTACCAAAGACGCCACGGAAAAATAATGTCATTTGGGTTATCGTTAATCGAATAACCAAGTCAGCACATTTCATTGCCATCAAAGTTACTTGGAGCATCGATCGCCTGGCTCAGATCTATCCTAACGAGATAATGCGGCTGCACGGAGTTCCAATATCAATAGTCTCAGATTGAGCTAGGCAATTTTTGTCGTGCTTCTGGAGAAGCCTTCAGTTATCTCTTGGCACCAAGTTGAACTTTAGTTCAGCCTACCATCCCCAAATCGACGGCTAAAAGAGCTCGTGAATTAGATTCTCAAAGACTTGCCACGGCTCTGCACAATTGACTTCAAGTCGAGTTAGGACGTTCATTTATCTTTGGCCAAATTTGCATATAATAACAGTTACCAATCCAGCATACAAAATGTGTCGTATGAATTCTTGTATGAACAGAAGTGCAGATCACTTATTTGCTGGAATGAAGTTGGGGAATCGTAGATTCTTGGCCCAGAGCTGGTGGAACAAACCGTATAGAAAGTTTGACTCATTTGGGAAAAACTGAAGATTGTACAGAGTCGACAGAAGAGCTAAGCCGACACCCACTAGAGACCCCACGAGTTCCTAGAAGGCGACCGTGTGTTTCTAAAGGTAACGCCCATGCGAGGATTCACCATATTCGAAGCCAAAGGTAAGTTTAGTCAAAGATTTGTGGGTCCTTTCAAAATTTTGAAGCGAGTCAGTAGCTTACCTGATTGCATTGCCGCCAGCACTGCCGGGTGTGCACAATGTCTTCTACGTCTCTCAACTGCGGAAGTACATACATGATTTGAGCCATGTGGTAGATCTTGGTTAGCTAGATCTGAAGGCAGACTTATCATAAATGGAAGAACCGGTCGAAGTCTTGGAACGCAAGGATAAGCTGGTTCAAAATTAAGCGATTTCTCTTGTCCGCGTACTCTGGAGGATCCATTATGTCGAATAGTCGACTGGGAACTCGAGTCAGAGATAAGAGAAAAGTTTCCATCCTTACAGGTAGCCTCTCTTCTTCAGCTTCGAGGATAAAACTTTTTCTTAGTTGGTTATGGTGTAGTGCCTCGTCCCTATATCATACCCCAATTTTCATCCTCGGGGTGCTAATACTGTTGCTATCGATTTGGTCGGAATGGATTGATCGGGATCGATTGAATCGATTGAACGAGAACGATCGAATTAAGATCCATTCTTCGTA
Source organism: Iris pallida (assembly GCA_029216955.1). Lineage (NCBI taxonomy): Eukaryota > Viridiplantae > Streptophyta > Magnoliopsida > Asparagales > Iridaceae > Iris > Iris pallida. The sequence continues at coordinate 1,493,613 of JANAVB010014599.1, forward strand.
ATGCAATGGCTTCTTCGTTATCAAGTCACATATTCAGTGGGTTGCGCCTTGAGGATAGACTCTACGGCTGAGTCGGGAGGGACCTCCCGTTGCTCTATTTTTCATGCCGCACTTGCTTCTTTGGCTTTGGTTTTCTAAATGCATTTTCATGATTTTTTTGATGGTTTTTATGGCATTCATATCGAACTCCTTGTATGCGACAATGTTCTAGTCAATTGCTTATGCAATTTCAGATGATCGCATAGGCGCCGTATAGAAGCCAATGGGTCTCCTGCCTCAATCAAACAATCAAAGTGAGTGGCTTACCCTTCTCCCCTTTGAGCTCGTTGAATCCCAAATCAATCGATAGAATGCTAGTTGGTTTTGTAATGGGCACAAATGCTTAGATTTAAATGAATTGTTGCACGATTTCTCACGTATGCCTGCTATAGAACTGCTATATTATAAACTGCTACATGCTTAATATATTATGCCTGTTATAAAACAATCATTGACTAACTGTCGCCATAATACAGCAAAACAATGATGAAAATGCTTATGTTGCTCATGAACTAAAGATCATGCTTGAATAACTAGTCCAACCTAGCATGGCCATTGACAACTTGTGCACAAGGAACGGCTTCCTCGAATGATACCCCGGAACACGGGTTTGATTCGGCCTATGAGGAAGCAAAAGATAGCTGTGCTAGATAAAAGCAAAACTATGGTTATTCGGCAAACTTTCAGCGGGGCTCGTTCCTCACGCTGAAAAGACCGCCTTCTAAACCCAGCTATAGTCCAAGATGGCTTGTGGTACCAGTGACCTCCACATATACAAATTGCACACACTATGCTAGCAAATGATAGTAATTCACAGGAAAGAACATGGAAAGTCTCACATTGTACGGTACACTAAGCCGTAGGTAAGTTCCAGCATAACTTATGTCTTTATGCCTATCAAAGCCTTGCATAAAAAAATACTAGTATGGCTAGAAATATCATTGAAAATATATAGCACGATTCACATAATTTCTTGAACCAAATAAGAGCGTAAAACTTATTTTGCCAAGCACCAGTACAAGTGTAATGTACTGATCATTGCTCTACACAGATATCCCGAACCAAGAAGGGCATGCCAACTAAACTCAAGGCGACGTAAGTTCTTTTGAAGTCTCGTCTTTAGATTGAAGGCTTATTTTGATCCATTTGAAGACTCCACATTCAATCCAGAAGAAAGACATCTCGACTGCCCACAATAGCAGGTCTTTTGAATATTTTTTTTGTAAATAGGAATATAATGTATGGAACGACTATCTCATCGACGTTCATTTTGTAATCGATTCATGTTGTAAGCCCGCGTGACAAGGATTGTAATAGAATCTTGTACTTGATGTCTATTATCAATGAAAAGAAAGTTCTTTCCGTCTTAATGTGTTGCTTCAATTTCTCTGCGTACTCTATTAGATGTGTTTCAGATAACCTTATGACTACGCCTTTTGCGATCGTAATTTAGGTTTGCACAGCTTCATGCCCGGGGATGACTATCGATTCTACGAAATCAGGACGTGACACTCTGTCCTCGACCAGTTGGCACTTGAGACCTTTGGTGAATAGATCTGCAAGATTCTTCTGGCTCTGAACATCAACCACGGTAATGACTCATCGTTTAATAAGATCATTTACCGTCATGAGCCTTAGACGCACAGTCCACTTCTTGCCATTGAAGAGGTCATTTGATGCCACCGTTGTAGTTGCCTGGTTATCGCAGTATATAGGTACTGCCCGTATCTATGCGCACCAACAATTGGCAGATCATACATGAGCTGCCGAAGCCATTTTGCTTGATCCTTTGTAGCCGCTAGTACATAAAACTAAGATTTCATAGAAAAGTATGACAACATAGTCTGCTTCTTCGACTTCCACGTCATAGCAGCTCCACCTATAGAGAAGATATATCCTCCTATGGATCTTTCACTCTCTACATCTGAGCACCACCTTGCATCACTGAAGCCTTCTACTACTTTTGGATCTCCGTAGTAGTGCAGTTCTTATTTCTGAGTCCTCTTGAGGTATCTCATTACCCTTTTCACAGCTTTCCAATGCTCCATACCTGGATTGCTCGTGAACTGACTTAGCATCTCCATACAAAAGCTATATCGGGCCTTGTGGCAGTAGTTGCGTACATGAAACTCTCGATGACGCTTGAATACTCCAGTTGTCTGACGCTTTCCCTTGGATTTGGCTTTAGCTTTTTGTCACACCTATACGGCACATCGATGCCTAGAATATCCCGATACCCATTGCGTGTGAGCATCTTTTCAATATAATTAGACTGTGATAATACCACTCCAGTTTTCGTTCCGATATTTATACCTAAGATAACGTTAGCTTCCCCTAAATCCTTCATGCTGAGCTTAGACAAGATGAACTTTTTTGTCCCAGAAAGACTTGCTAAATCTGTACCCAAGATCAGCATGTTATCCACGTACAGACAAACGACGGCAACTCTTCCATCAGCGAACTTTGTCTACACACACTTGTCCATCTCGCTGACCCTGCAGCTGTTTGATCTTATGACTTTATCAAGCTTTTTATGCCACATCTTGGGAGCTTGCATCAGACCATACAAATTTTTTACCAACTTGCAGACTTTGTCTTTGATGCCCTTGACGACGAATCCTTCTGGCTGTTGCATGTAAATCTCTTTAATTAATTCATCATTCAGGAAAGCAGTTTTGACATCCATCTGATGAATAACTAGCTTTTGAATTGCATTCAGAGCAATCATTATCCTGATGATCGTCATCCGTGCTACTGGAGCATATGTGTCAAAATAATCGATCTTCTGCTTTGGAGAAAATTCCTTGGCTACCAACCTATCCTTGAACATGTCAACAGTTCCATCGACCTTCATCTTCTTCTTGAAGATCCATTTACATCCGATTGGTTTTGCTCCTTTAGGCAGATCGACCGACACCCACATGTTATTGGAGGTTATCAAGTTATACTCATTAATAGCCTCATTCTAAAAGACAACGTCTCTGGTCTTTATCGCCTCATCATAGGTAAGCGGATCTGCTTCCACATGATAGGTGACAAAATCCTCTCCGAAGTTCTTCTGTCTTCTCACTTGCTTAGATGCTGGTTCTGTAAGATTTGGTTCAACAATTATTTCTCTAACAACAATATCTTCTTGGAACATCTTCTAAGTCTTCCTTAGGAGCTTTAGCCTCCTGAGCACTCACACTATTCTCTGGAATGTCAGCAAGGACAATGTTCTTGTGCCTTGCAAATTTATCTTCAAAGAATTCTGTATCGCGAGATTCAATGATATGATTTGATTCAATATTAAGGAATCTTCGAGCATCACACTTATCGATATAGCCCAGGAATATAGTCTTCGTAGTCCTCATTCCCAGCTTTTGAATCTTCAAATTTGGAAGCTTTACATACGCCAGACACCCCCATACTCGAATGACATCTCAAACGTTTCATCTTTAGATTTGAGCAGATAAATGAACACGTACTTGGAGAAATCGTCGATGAAAGTAATGAAATACTTCATCCCGGCCTCTGTGAAAAACTGTTTGAAGTCACAGATACCTGAGTGAACCAGCTATAGAAGAACTGTACTTTGATTTACCCATTTGAACATTTTTTTAGTGATCTTCGTCTGTGCACATACGTCACATTTCTCCAACTCCTTACCTTCACACTTGGAGATAAGCCCTAGACTAGAAATCTTGTTTATTCTTTTACAATGAACATGTCCTAGTCTATTATGCCACAACTCAAAAGAATAACTAGAAAAAGAGATTGCATTAATGATCTCCATTGGAATTACAAGTTGAAGTTTGAACATCCCTTCGGTACAAAAAGCCTTTCCCTAGTATGTTCCTTTATAAGAAATAACGACCTGACCAGCGTTGATATCCATCCTTAAGCCTGCGTTGCCGAGCAAAATTCCTAAGACTAGGTTCTTGTCTATAGCAGGTACATGCTTTACATTCTGAAGTGTCATCGACTTCTCCAAAGCCAGTTGCAGTACAACTATCCTAATCCTAAATACTTTATCTTGTGTTTGGTTCGCTACCCTAACCTTCTCAGAAACAGGTTTATACATGGTTAACCACTCCTTCTTTGAGCAAACATGGCACGATGCCCCAATGTCTATATACCAGTCTATTTCAATAATAGTGATTTAGCCTATGCAATCATAGCAACAAAATTAACCTTATTTTGCTCTTTCTGTTTCGGTTTTTCTTTGTAGTCCCTCTTCCAGTGGCCTTTTTGGCCACAGTTGAAACAAGTCCCAGGATCTTCGGACTTGGGCTTGAACTGAGCAGACTTCACCTTCAGATGGTGAACGTCTTTCTTATTTTGGTAAGGAGCCTTCTGCTTCCCTTTAGAGTTTTCTTCTTGCACTATGTTGGCCTTGGCCATCTGCTTGGACAAGGTGTCCACTTTGAGTTGAACCCTCAACTCGTCTTCAATATGTATCTATTGCAAGAGGCGTTATACATCCACTTCTATCTTCTTGCGATACATATCCGTGATAAAATTGCTCCACCCAGATGGGAGCTTGGCAACAATACCTCTGATGACAAATGCATCGACCAAGGGCATGCCGTCATCCTTCAGCTTCTAACGTAACTTGAGGAACTCCTTGATTCGAGGCAACATAATCTTGTCATCCTCAAATTGTATCCTCCAAACCTTTTCGGTCACATGGATCTTGTTTCTGTTTTCATGTGCCTTGTAGAGATTCACTACAGACTCCCAGACGTCCTTTGCATTGACTGTATTGTTGTAAGACTCCACCAGAGAGTCCTATATAGAGTTTAAGATAAGCAACTTGCAGAGGTTGTTATCTCTCCTCCACTTCGACTGCAAAGTAGTGGCTTTAGCAACTCTTTGAGAATTTTCACCTTCTGGAATCAAAGGCTCAGGATCTGCCAACACGTAGTCGATGCTCATGAGTTAAAGATTATAGCTGACCTTTCTCTTCCAAACGTTGTAATGCTTCCCGTCAAGAAGGTTTGCATAGTTATTTTCTATCAGATCTGAATCTTGCTTTGAGATTGTTATTCCCGAAACAGATCTTAGATAGAAGGACGTGAGTGCACAGGATGATTCTCAGGAACGAATTCCCGTCATACACATTGTATATGAGGAAATTCGAGAATTGCTTCTCAAGAAGATCCTGAAGTCTGTCTCGAAGATAGAGGACGAAGAAGACGCAACTCTGTTGGGTGATGAAGATCACTATTGCCCAGAGCAAATAGTAGCCCCATCATCAACTATTGCTGCTGTAAATAGTGGCCCCACCACCAAGACAGTATGTGTTCCAGTGACTGCAACCTGCTGCACCTCTCCGACATCGTCTCGAAAACATGATGCCAATTGAAGACTTTTAGAAAACCCTAGTCTAAATTCTATGGCTAGGCGCATCACTCTGACATCTTAGCACATGCGCATCTCTTTTTCGTCGTAAGCGAATCACTTCCTTGTCAACGAGCAAATCACTTCCTCGTCAATGCACAGCGCATCTGCCAGCCTGGGGCTCTTCTAGCATAACGAGGCTTGGGCATATCAAACCCAAACCCTGTATTCAACTTGGCACTCGATGTCGTCTCATAGAAGAACACTGCCAGCAAGGCGCACGAGCACGAACTGCTCTATCCATAGCCTACCGGGCGCATCTCAGTCTTCTGAAGGACTTAATCATCAAGATTAATGCTTTTTTGAATGAGGGGATCCCTAACCCACAGCGTGATAACTCGCCAAGGAGGAGGATCGATCAAGTTCATTCTAACAGAAGGATTTATGTGAAAGGAGAAAAGAATAAATGTCCTTCACCACAAACACTGCTATTTATAGGACAGGGCAATCGAACCCATGCACCAAGTGTCAGCTTCCCCGAAGATGTTGAGATTAGTCTGCATTTATGGCAATGAATCTGCCACCTCAAATTTAGCTAAGTCAAAAGTCATCAATTTTGACCTAGAAACACTCAAAATGTGTTGACCAAAGAAGTTATGCCACATAGCTTATACGCTCGTCAGCCCTATACACTGCACGACTGATGCGCCCATCCAAAGCTCTCTATCCATCAAAATATTTAATGTTAAAATGATCAAAATGACAGCAGCTCACGTCTCGATGTCTGAGAAGTTAGCTTTTTAAAAGATGAAGTGGCAATCATCACTCGTTTGTTGGTTATGGCTGTATTCTGCTGCGTGGCCGATTGATCACTCGCATGTGCCTCAGCAGCCATGCGCTCAAACTCTGTATGCCCCACAAAAGCCATGCCTCCAGACTTTCTCTTGACCCCTAAAAGTCAGATAAACAAGTCTCACCATGCGCCAGATCCTAGGCGCATCCAAGCAGATCAACCTGCAATATATCCAAGATCTTTGAGCAATAGACACGCACCACGTATCATTGACTCAGTTCTGCCTACGAACGGGTATCAACCGCCCAAGATCTCAACAACAACCAAATCTTAACAACGGCCACGTGTCAGCTCCTTCGCAGTTCAACAGTACAGTTTAAATAGATTTAGCTCCAGCTCCCCAGCACATCATCCATGCGCCCAACAAAGTCAGACACGTGACGTCCCTACATGCAAAATCTACATCCGCGCATCGCATATGCTTACATTAACGGATCATTCTATTGTCTATAAATAGAAGGATAATTCCTTCAGTCAAGAGTTTCGAATCTTTAACTTTTCAACCACTTTAGCATCCAGAGCACTTGCAAGATCTTCAATCCTCTTCAAGTTTCTGCCCGTTCCAGAGCAACTCAGGCCTTCAGAGAGTCCGAGATCGTCGTCAGATCGTCAATGGAGTAAAGAATCACCTCTCTATTGCCACTGTTCCCAGATAAAAACAAAAGTGTACTCCTAGGATCCCAACGAGATCCGACTTTATACTCTATTCTGTTTGTGATTATATGTAAAGTTCATCCCAAACATTTTAATGGCAAACAAGATGGCGACTCTGCTGGGGACCACTTTCTCCTCCAATGAGAAGGTAGTATAGTAGTATAACGACAACAAACTCAGCTCCTCCCACAAGATGCTGGTGGTACGCTTCGATCAGCAAGCGTATGAGAACTTTCTCACTGAAGGCAGCACGAGTCCTTTGAAGCGGCTGTCAAAGTCGAAGAAGACCCGCCGAGTCTGGGTGCGCAAGGACGATACGCCAAGTACCACCATCGAAGGAGCTGTACCGGTGCAACCAATCCTTCATGTTGATGTTCTCAGCAAGCAAAATATTTCTACTGGTACAGTGCATCTACCAGGGAAGCATAGTGCTAACTACAGCTCCCAACCTTCTTCTTTCCAGTAGAAGAAGATGCGCTGACGGAACAAGGGCACAACCGCTCTCACGCACATGAGCTCTGATATACAGGAGAAGACTTTTGCCTTTGACAGAATCACTCGCTATCGTGGTAAAAAAATAGATTCTGAGTACTATGCACCTTTGCGGGCTAGTACAAAGAAATCCAAGACAGCATGGGCCATGTACCATCAACATGCTATGCCAACAGTGGACCAACAATGCACACTAAAAGTCATGCCCATAGCTGATGAAAAGCTATACAAAGTCGACTCGGGTGCTTCGGCACCAGCAACGAGTCAACTCTCAAAGTCCCTTTCCCACTTGGGCGCATCTTTTGCGCATGGAACCAAGCTAGGTGGGGCAAACCTTGCGACTCTAAACCCATGCACCCACATGGGTTGTGCGCATGAAGTGGGTTCGATTCGCAATACATGTTGCTTTCCTACCAACGATTTGGGCGCTTCTCATGCACTGGAACTGGATCAAGGGTGCAGCATTCACATATCTACCCCAACGCTTGGCTCTGCCAAGCGCCTGAGAGGGATACGAATGTGAAACTCTTTTCGTATGATCTGCATAATATGATTACTCACAGACGTAGATCAAGAGAGATGACCTTTTTGCACAATGTGCCCCCCGTGGGGCACACTTGTGGAATGGTCACCATGAACTGCTATTGTTGCAAGACAATGGTTGTACCATCAAGACAGTCTGTCTTCCAACGACAGCAATCAGCTTCACCCGTCCGACATTATCTCAAAAAAGGGTACCAATTGACGACGAGACAGAACCCCTGGTCGTCTCGTGCAATGTCGTCTCTAACTCCCATGCATCCGGGAGAAAAACAAACACAACTAACTCCTCGGCCTCGGCTGGTCCGTCGAAGAGCCGACCGAAGAAAAACAAAGCGATAGTCCTGCCAACTGGGGTATTCCGGAGTACTCGATTGAGGATGAAAGCTGCATCAACGGTACAAGCTAGAGGTGATCAGGCCCCAACTACCCACAACAACCCTTCATTCGAAGGGGAAGGCATTTACCTAGAAGCTGATACCGATGTAGCTGGGGGTAGCCAGTTCGAGGGATCATAAGAAGAAGCACCTAAGCCGACCTTTCCACAAGAAAGCGAGGCTGAGAGTGAGGAATCCATAAATCCCTCCACTTTGGCCCATGTCATGCCTGTGTATATGGCAGGTGGTGGCGACAAAGAATAAGTAGACACCTCAGCTCCGGATCTCGTACGGTGTATGAATAACTTGAAAGATGGCGCTAAAACACTTTTCACCACCATGCAGTACTTTACTCAGATCGTATTCAAGATTCGGAGTACCCTGACAGCCCAGCCATCGATAGGGGCCCCTATATCTGCCAGTCCTGATCTCGGGGATAATAGAGAATCGAATAAACCCCCTCAGTGGGTATCTTCATGGACGGTCCATCACACTCTGCCCCGAGTATCAGCACCCTCAGGAGCTGAACATCGTACCTTGCCTCAATCACCTGCACCTAACTCTACGGAAGAATTATTCAAGATGGTGAGGGACTTACGCGTCCGTTTAGAGGCTAGAAACAAACAGAAGGAACACCAGAAGCTTGGGATCCGACAACCCTATCCTCCCAAATAGAACAATATGGTTTATCCTCCCAAGTACAATCACAATCACAGATACCATTCGATGGGAGGGAGTCCCCCGGTTAATACCTAACCTACTTCCACTCCATAATGTGGCACCTACCGAAAGAGGATGCCCTACTAACAAGCCTATTTATTGGGGCACTGAAAAGGGTAGCCTACGACTGGTACTGTAGCCTCTCCGATAACTCCATCTCTTCTTTCGAGGATTTGAAGTATCTCTTCCTCTCCCAATTTTATGATGGTGGAAAGGACATGACCATGTTTTCCCTCATGGAAATAACCCAGAAGTACAAGGAGACAGTTCGAGCCTTCATCGAGCGCTTCCGACAAGCATGTCTGAGGTTACCTTCTGGCAACCCTGAGTTCGTATTAATGGATTCCTGTCGGAAGAATATGACGCCGACTATCAAACTCTGGGTCAACTCCACCCAATATGCGGACTGGACTGTAAAACCCTTAAATTTCTACTAATTTTTTAATAAATTTGGTATTGATTTTTTTTATTTTGTATTTATACGTCGCGTAGTAGCATTGTACGTCGCGCACGAAATTTTGTTTTCGTAATTGCTCGACGAGTGCGAATATGTACGAGCGTAAATATTTTCAGAAAAATATTTTTCTATAGTTTCAAATAATATATATAATAATTATTTTAGCTATCATACCAAAATTCCAAGTTTATTATTTTCTTTATTTTATTTATAAAAAGTCTTTCGTTTATAACCGTTATTAATAATAAATAATATTCTTAGTGCATACATATATTTCACAAATATTTTATTAGTTTATTTTTAAATAAAAATGTGATTTTCAAAATTATTAATATTAATATTTTATTATTCAAAAAGATATTTAAAAAATTTATTCTTTTTGAAATTTTTATTATTAGTATTTTTGGAAAATATGTTTGAATTTATTATGGTAATTTAAACCATGGTTTGATTTCATTGATTTGATTTAAATAGTTTAATTTAAAAATGTGACTTATCTATATTTAATTTGGATTGGGATTTACCAAGATTTGAATTAGATTTAGATTTTATTGAGTTAGTTTCAATTCGATTTAAATTAAAAGTAAGATTATCAAAAGGAGTTTTTAATTTTTCCTAATACTTATCCAAATAGGGTTTCTACCTCCTATATAAGGAGAGCCTCATTATTTTCTTTCTCCATGAATTCCATAAACCAGAACTTCCACCACAGTTGTGCATTGTGTCTGTGTCCACCGTCTTATTCCATACTTTATACATGTACAATAATTCTTGTGTCGGACACACTCCCGACACAAACAAATACCCTAACTCTAATTCCCTATCTCGTGTCCTGTGTCCAGCCAGGACACGGCCCTTCCACGCATCACCTCTGCACCACCATAAAAAACCTCCGGCGCTGACCCCGACCCTGCATTAGTACCCAACCAGCCCTGCTCGACGTCACAGAACCCCCAATCCCCTCTCGGCCGAACCACCAGTCTCTGACTCTGCCACCAACACCAATTAACCACCGCCACCTCCATCGACTTCCATACACCCTAGCCGGTCGACCAACCCCCTGGTCGCTGCCACCAAAGCAGCACCACCCATCGCCACTATACGGAACCACCACGCCGATCCCGGCCAACTCCAGCCAGGGCCAACCATAGCACCACCGCCATGGCCACCTTCCGATCCCCTGTCACGACCACCACCAGAATAACCCCTCCAACACCCGAACTCCACCACCGAGCCTCAGCCATAGACAACCACTGCCACCACCCTCACCATCACGATCACAACCCCAAATTTATACGTACACACACCACCGCCACCGCGACCAGCCGCCGCCCCAATCCAACACCAAATTAAACAAAAACCGAAACCACCACTTACCTCCGCGATCCGCCGATCTCCTACGGCGACGCCCCCTCGCCGATTCCCCGCCACCGTGTCCCTCAGTCGGACCCTCCAACCGTGCCGACCCGCTGGAACCCCCATCCTCTCCTCCTCACCACCGGCGACCCATCGCCGCCCCCGTCCCGCGACCGCGCAGCCGAGACCAGCGCGCGACCCCTTCTCCTTGAGAGCCTCCGCGGCCGCCTCACTCCTCCGCGGCCAGCGACTCCGCTTCCTTCCCCAGCCCTCTCTCTCGATCTGCCCCCTTTCTCTCATCCCCGCGCCCTTCCTCCCTCACCGGTCGCCTGCCTCAGCCAACATCCGCCGGCGAGTCTCCGATCTCCCGCCTTCTCTTTCCCTTTCTCCCGACTCGATTAAATTACCCTCTCTCTCTCTCTCGTTCACTTTCTTTCCTCCCTCTCTCTATAGCAGGAAAGACTCGGATATTTGAGTTTGCTGAAAGTTTTATTAATATTAGATTTTTTTTCTTCGTATAAGTCATTTTATGTTTACTTTAGTTTTATTTTTTTGTTTCCTCTTTGAAACAGTATAGCAACACAATTGTACAAATTCTAGTTTATTATTTGCTTTATTAAATATGTATGTATGTTTGTTGTATGTGTTATAACACCATAGATACTAGGTTATTGTACTTTTAGGAATTTTATACAAGTAAATATATTAATAAGTTTAAATTATATTTGTGAGAAGATATTATTTCAGCGTATTTTAAAATATATCTTTGATTTATATATTATTTGACAAACGTTAGTTTATAGCCCTAAATTACTTTGCTAGATTCTAAAAATTTTCTAAAAATATTTTATAAACAATATATTTCTCATCTTTTCAAATAAGTATTTTTTGAATCATAAAAATATAGCTTCTACCTAATTCGTATCTTTACAAACTTAGAGTTTTTGCCGAAAATGATTTTCTTGACTTTAAGTATTTTTAAGTATTTTTTCCTATAAATATTTTAACTCATGAAAACTATTTTTTAGGAATTTTTTCTAAAATTCGTATATATAATATTTATTCATTATTCTTTGATTTTTCTCCTGTCCGTAACCAATCCTCTTATTCCTACTCTGTTACCAAATTCGTACCACCTTGTGTCCACCCAAACTAATTTCACACTTCTGGACCCAATGGAACTGTCCATGCCACCACCCGAGGTCACCTTACATTGTTGTTGCACCGAAGTCGCAGTTCGAGCCACCTTGATCATTGTAGTACACCAGGCGTCCTACTAGGCCAAACACCTTGCCATTTGATGTTTATTTATTTTAGCTCATATTTCATGCATTATTCATTATTTTCTTTATGCAAAATAAACTGTGATACATGGCATAACCTGTTAGAACTTACTGTTCAGTTATATTTACTGCTATGTGTTATTTTTCTTACACATTAAACCTAGATTTAAGGGACCACCTTGTGTGTTGCATTCATTGGCCTTGACATGTTATACCACGAAGTTGTGTGTCGTATGTAGAACATGGACATGCGTGACTGGCTGGCCACCGGAACGTATAAGCCATACGATAGGATTAACCGCTAATAGAATTGCATGCTTAGTTTGATTTAACGGTTAATAGAGGTTTTGTGTTGTGGATACAACATAGTAGGCATTGGACGGGGAGGACTGTAGAAGCATGGAAAATATTAGAATAAAGGCATAAATGGCCCATGCGGTTTTGGGTAGCAAGTCTATGCGGCTCATACTGGAGTTGCCCTATGCGGCCCAAAAGAAGACCCTCAGACTCATGCGGCTCGGGGATGAATGCGGTTCAGCAGGAATATGCGGCTCAATTGACGACACGTGTGACCCCCCCCCACAGTTGGCCACTGGAGTAATGGCCTCATTTAATGCTCTGACATGACTCGTCGGCTGTCTCTGACATAAAGTATCATAGTGGCTCTGCCATAATGACAGACTCTTCGGGAAAAGAAGAAAATCTCTGACCCGATCTGACAAAAAAATCCTAGATTGCCACGTGGCAAAAGTCTCATGCGGCTCGGATAGAGAACAGCTTCATGCAGCTCATTGAGGAGTCACTCTAATATGATTAACAAAAATCCGCCATATGCGGTCCACCCATAGCCCGGTCTATGCGGCTCAACATCACGCTAATTCATGCGGCCCACAAAAACTATGCATATGCGGCTCATGGAGAGATCGTCCCCTGTGGCTCGCAAAGATTATGCATATGCGGCTTACGGAAAGTTTGTCCCCTGTGGCTCGATGAGGCATTGACTCATGCGGCTCACGAGGAGTATCCCCCTGCGGTTCAAGTGTTGGTCACCCTATGCGGCCCTGGCAGGATCTTCAATTAAAAAAATGTGGCACTGAAGATGCAACAGAATCCCAACGAGAATATTCGACATCATCATCATAATTGTCGAGATCAGGGCATATCATTCATCATCAAGCCAATAGGACACGTGGCGAGCAATCAAATATTGGCATAATCAATCACGAAGATTTAAAGCAGTCAGCATTAACTGCTCATAAGATTTGGTGCTATCCGCATTAGTGGCCGAGATTCATTATGATCAGGATCAAGGGCCCAGATAGAATGAAGGAGCGCCGACATTCCAAACAGATAATCATCAGCAAACCCTAATGATCCCACTCCACTCTTATAAATAGCCAGCATCATTTCCATGTAAAAAAGAGGTCGGCAACAAAAGAATAAAAAAAATAAGAAGAGAGAGATCTACACACAGAGAGTTCCCCCTTTTCTTGATAATCACAGAGAGAGAGACGCCAGGAGAGCAATCCGAGGAGAGTAAGGAGAGCCTTTCTTCGTCAACGCCGAGCAGATCTTCCCCGAGCCAAGGCTGCATACCGATCGTCCAAGGAGTAAGGCAGAGCGGCCGTCGCTTTCCCGAGCCTCTATCGTCACCCCCCAGAATCAAAAATAAACAATCGTACTTAGTCTGCTGTACCTAGGTTTTTGTCCCTAGGCTTTCTTTGTACGAGCGAGTTTGTATTGTGAGTCTAAGTTCAGTCCTCCGATAATTGTTCTGTTCTTTTACAATCAATGGCAAACACGATGGCGACTCTGCTGGGGACTAACTTCTCCACGGCTGAGGAGTTGGTGACGCAATCGGATGCAGCCAAACTTGGCTCCACACAACAGAAGATGGTCGTCCGCTTCGACCAACAGGCGTTCGAAGAGATGCTCTCTGAAGGCAGCGCTGGCCCGGTCCAGAAACGTACCCGCTCCACGAAGGCTCGCAATGAGTGGAGGCCAAAGTCATTTGCTCCTCTCCAAGCCCTCGATGGGATACCCTCGGTCGCTCAAGACGGCGAGAAAGACTCTCCTGCGGCCCCACTTCAGATCGCAGACACCTCTGTTGTCCCCAAGTCCGGCAGAAGAAAATACTATGATGCTGGACTTGCAGGGGCAAAGAGGGTCTCTGCTCAACCTGAACCGCAGAGGGGTATTAGCCGCAGAAAGAAAATCCATGCGGCCACAACCGTCAACCACATGAAGAAAACTCATGCGGCCACTTCTGTCAGCCGCATAACTTATGCAGCTACAGTTCCCAACCGGATGGATGAGATTCATGCGACTAGTAAAGTCAACCGCTTGCAGAAAACCAATGCGGCCACAAATGCCAACCGCATGCGGACAGCCTGCACGGCCGTGACTCCTAACCGCATAAGGACTCGTCCCACAACAGAAGACAGTCGCATGCAGATAGCCTGCACGGCACCCAACGCTAGCCGCATAGCATCTCTACCACACTTCTTTCGATCAGTTTTCGACCGACTCTCATGCGGTCCTAACTCTGATCACTTTCTGGATGAAAATCCAGACTCTGTGATACCTAATGTGGACTCTTCCTATTACGCACCCACAAGTGCTAAAAAGAAAAAGTCTAGGGCAGCGCGGGCTCATCAAGTCCAGACAGCTGCCTCAACCTCTGACTATCGGGGCGTCCCGCTGAGTATCACGCGGGCCTCTGACGGGAAGTTGTATAAAACCACTCGAGTCCAGCCCCCGGCGGCAAACGGACAAAGTGGTTCCTCTGACCTGCGTGAAGCTATCCTCCACAAATGCAAGGAAAGAGAAGGAGCCTCAGCGTGCAGAGAGTCCTCATAGGGACGTCACTGCACCCAGATTATCGTCAACTGCTGTTGCAACAACACGGTAGTAACGGAAGACCGGCCATCCGTCTTCCAAAGATTACAACATCCGAGCTCGGAAGACGAGGCACCTCCCGTTGCCTCCTGCAATTCCATACAGAAAGTCCCCATTGAGGGGAGAGGAAAGAAGACAAGTATCTCCAGCCCAAAGGTGTCAACTATTGCAGCTAAGAAGCCGTCGTCTAAAGGATTATCCTCTACTGGAGTATTCCAACACACCCGTTCAAAGACAAAAACTGCTGCAGTAGGAAGTTCGCCGTCTACGTCATTAGGGGTCGTCAGAACTGGGGGTAGCACTCCTCCAAACCTCCACGACAACTCGACATTCCAAGAAGACGGACTGGAGGAAGCAAATCCTCCGACGGATACAACAGATACCGACGTCCCCGCGGACGTCCTAAACGAAGCAAGCTCTGAAGCTGGGGGTACTGTTCCTTCCGAGTTCGAACCTGAAGAGAACATCCCCACATATCCTGATGATTTCTCGATGCATGAGTATGACTCGGAGGGCATGTCCGCCACCTCTCCTTCTGTCACTCCTCACGTGAGGACAGTATTCATGAGGGACAACAGCCAAGGTGGTTCCGGCGATCGTCAACGTATCGACACTTTGGAGGCCATACTGCACGCCTTGGTCAAGTCTGTAGACGAGATCAAAGCAGCGCTTCCTACTCTGCAGGGAGTGACACCTGGTCAGACAAGCATCGGTCCCGCGAACAACATAGATTCAAATTCAACGGCACCAAACCCGGACAATAATGCTCCCGAGATAACGGCCCCTACCGCGACAGATGAGGCCCGAGAAGTAAGGAGAGAGGTTCAGGAGCTTCGAGCGATGTTCCACGCCCGAGAAAATTCTCAAGACCTCAGAATACGGCAACCATACCCTGCTGAATGGAGGGATGTGCCCTTTCCCCCAAGATATAAGCCGTTCAATATCAACCCATATGATGGTAAGACTTCAGCAAGCCGGTACATCACTTACTTTGAGGTCACTACCGACCATCTGCCCCATGATGACGCCATCCTCACACGGTTATTCATTGGGGCACTGGAAGGAGTCGCCTTCGATTGGTACCGCAACCTGCCAGATAATTGCATCCACTCCTTCGCTGGCTTCAAGCGCTTGTTCTTGGAGAGGTTCTATGAGGTAGGGCAGGACGTCACGATGTCTACCCTCATGGACGTCTTCCAAGGAGAGAAAGAGCTGACAAGGAATTACATTGAGCGATTTCGTCAAACCGCAATGAAGTTACCATCTGGCAACCCGGACTCTTCCTTGATTAAAATTTGCCAAAAGAGACTACTCCCAACAATTAGTCTCTGGATGGGCGAAAGTCAATTCAAGGACTGAAAGGCTTTTATCATCAGCGCTACAAGTGCCGAGGAACGATTAAAGAAAGCTCGCCAACTGGGGTTGCATATCTCAGAGGGAGAGAACAAGGGGAAGCGTCCCAACGCCAGCAACGACAATAGGGGTAGCCCCTCCAACAATCGGGACAACAAAGGCAAGCAGGCCATGGTGACCGATACAGCCCAGAAGCCCGAGCCACAGCCGGCAGACAAATAATGGCCTCAAATCACTTATTCCTTTGAAGACGGTCACGTCAAGCCTATCTTGGACATGCTTATACAAGGAGATAGGATTCAGCTTCCTCCACCAAGACGGGAGCCTCGGCCGGCTGATCTGGAGAACCCAAAGTTCTGCCATTACCATCGCTACGTCCACCATGCTATACACGACTGCTACCAACTGAAACGGTATATCCAAAACCTCATCGATTCGAACGCCCTGGCCATCGATTTCGAAGAGGTAACCGTGGCAGCCAACATGGTGTTCGTACAATTCGGCAGCTTCCCTCCAACAGAGACTCAGGACGGGGTTATACCCATCCCTCTGGCAACAATGGAGATTGCTAATCTGCCGTCTGCTCGCGATCAAGCCGCTGGTCTAGTACCCCTCACCACATCACGAGGGAAAATCATGTGGGTCCATCCGGACCTAGTCTACGAGGTAACTCAGCCCTCTCCACCTTCTAAAAGGAAAGTAAAAAAGTCAGATCCTGCCGCACTCCCTCGGCAGAAGAAGAGGAAGTCTCGGCCGTCACTATTCGATCTGGAACACAAGCCCAACCGGTGACCGAAAACGCGACTGATGATCATCCGCCCACTACCAATGATGCTCCGGGACCGGCTCAGCCTTCGACGACCGACAAGCCTAGGCCGAAGGAGACTCGCTTCGACAAGTCCCTCCGAAAGGAGACACCTCAGGGGCTGGAGAGGCCCTACAACTTCGACATATTAGCGCAATTAGCTAATACCCCGGCCAAATTGTCTTTATATGAACTCCTCAGGCTCTCAAAGGATGTCCGCACGGCTTTAAGTGAGGCGCTCCAAAATGCCGATGCATACTTGGCTCAGGTCAACCTCACAGGAGATAACCAACCTGCAGAGCTCCAAGATAGTGCGTGTACGGGAGCAATGCCCAATATCGTCTTCTCTCCGCAAGATATGCTCATCAAAACTAACCTGCATGATTGCCCGCTATACTACACTGGATACATCGGCGACGTAAAGGTGGACCGAATGCACATTGATCCTGGGTCCTCCATAAGCATCATTCCGAAGGGTCTGCTACATCATCTTCGCATTCTAATGCATCGTCTGACGCCTACAAGCACCGCCATCAGCGGTTTCAATTCATACAGGAGCTACCCAATTGGAAAGATTCGCCTGAAATACCAAATTGGCGATCTCCAGTCGGAAGTTACCTGTTACGTCATAGATGCAGACACTTCTTACAACATCCTCTTGGGGCGCCCTTGGATACACGATTATATGATCGTGCCTTCCATACTGCACCAGTGCTTCAAATATGTCGACAAATACGGCTTCGTAAGGACAGAATTTGTCGACATCGATCCCTTCAAAGGGGTCGAATCCTACTACTCAGACTCCTGCCTATACGAGAAGTCGAAAGAGGCACCTGGATGGAGATGTACAAGCCTCAAACTGAGACGTGCCTCAGGATCAGAAGAACCTCTAACGATCCACCTTCAAGCTCGCAAACCTGGCAAGTTCGCACCCTTACGGCCGCTCTGCGTTAAGGACACAATCAGCCTCTCGGCACAAGACGGGCAAATGATAATCCGGCTGCCAAGGTCCGGCCAAGCGCCGAGACCCACACCAGGGCCTTTTACCATCAGACTACCGAGAGTCGGTCAGCTCCAAGCAGAGAAACTCAATCCCTCCGATAGACCGCTCACGATACGTCTTCCTAAAAAGGGCCGTCACCCCGACGCGAGGTTTGACACTTCCAGCAAACCAGCCACTCCTCGCCCCACGTCAGATGCCAAGCTGGGGGTTGCTAGTCTACCAACAACTCCACGACCTGCTCCGCCGGTCGAGCCTCTGAAGATCAAGCTGACTAGATCGCTCTCTCAGTCTTCATTTATACAGGGGGTGGCCGAAGAAGAACCAGAATTAGCCAAGTATGTGGCTGCCCACTCCGATACCCCTTCCGCGGATGATGTAATCCCTCTCGAGAAGATACCTTATTTTATCAATAAAGGGCTATCTTTGAATTACATCGAGCTCAACAAGCTATGTACAATGTATGCTATGGACCACGGTATAGGCACTCACCTACACACACAAGTGACAAATGTATATACCACAATCCATCTTACTCTAGTGGAAGACGCTTATCGCATAATCAAGGGAGGGGACCATCCAATCATCTTCGACCGGAAGGACGATCCACAGTCCTTCACCATAGAGAAGGTCGATCTCGAATCAGATGCCGGGAGACTGCCTCTTTATCTGTATAGCCCCAAATCCAAATATCTTATACAAAAACAGGGGTATGATCTGGAGACCACGCCAGGTTTGAACTACGGTACTTGTCGACGACTACCTTTAAAGTCGCCAGTCCCGGCTGGAAAACCACGAGATTACTACAACAAAACCAGATATGGGCTAGGTTATGTCACACCCGCGACAACCCCTGAAAGCTCATACGAGGAATGCGATTGGCAGTCACACTCAACCGGATCACCCACTTTCGATTCAGATGTCAGCATCGGGGACATGCTCAGGCAAGTCCTGTCAGTCAACATGGCATTCGCCGATGCTTACGAAGAAGATGAAGACATTCCTAAAATCTTCGAGTTAGAGCCGTGGGCCCAACAGCTGGATGCACAATGGGAAAAGCGGTTCGAACAGAGAGAGCCTTCTACTGAAGATGAGGTCATACAAGTGGACCTCGACAGCAAATCTTCTCCAAAACCAATCTTCGTCAGTAAAATCCTAACAGACGAAGAGCAAGAATCGCTACTGGAACTTGTCAAAAAATATATCGATGTGTTCGCCTGGAGTTATGAAGACATGCCATGACTAAACCCCAAGGTTGCCCGTTCACACGCTCAACATTCGGCCAGATGCAAAGCCAGTCAAACAACAACAGCGACGCTTCCGTCCGGGCATCATGGATGCGATCGAAGCCGAAGTCAACAAACTGATAGCCAGCGGCTTCATTCGTGAGGAACAACATCCTGACTGGGTCGCCAACATAGTTACGGTCCTCAAGAAGAATGGGAAGATTTGAATCTGCATCGACTTTCGCAATCTGAACGAGGCATGTCCCAAAGATGAATTTCCCCTCCCTATCACAGACATCATGATCGACAACACATGCGACTTCGAACGCGTGTCATTAATGGATGGCTTCTCGGGGTACAACCAAATTAAGATGTCTCCTGACGACGAGAAGCATACATCATTCCGAATACCGATTGGCACGTACTGCTACACAGTCATGCCTTTCGGTTTAAAGAATGCTGGCGCCACATACCAAAGAGCCATGAGTATCATCTTCAGAAACCACTTGCACAAGACTGTGGAGTGTTATGTTGATGATATCGCCGTCAAGAGTCGCTATAAGGGAGACCATCTGCAGGATCTGAGGACGGTATTCGACCTGATGCGAACGCACAACCTGAAGATGAATCCCACAAAATCCTTCTTGGGCGTATCCAGCGGAAAATTCCTGGGTTTTATTATTACTGCCTAGGGAATTCATATGGATCCAAAAAAAGACGAAGGCAATTATGGAGATGGGTTCCCCGAGAAATCTCAGCGAACTCAGAGGCCTTTAAGGGAGGCTAGCGTACATCAGGAGGTTCGTTTCTAACCTCTCCGGGCGATGTCGCCCATTCACCCATCTTATGAAGAAGGGCGTCTCATTCATATGGGACAAAGAATGCCAACGCGCTTTCGACAACATCAAAGAATATTTGTCAAATCCTCCAGTCCTGGTGGCCCCGGTCCCTGGAAAACCATCCTTGCTCTATGTACGAGCAATGGAACACTCCCTCGGTGCCCTGCTGGCACAAAATAACGACGCAGGACACGAACAGGCCATATACTACCTCAGCCGAATGATGGTCGGACCCGAACACCGATACACTGCCGTGGAGAAAGAATGCCTCGCCTTGGTATTCGCCATTCAAAAGACGCGGCATTATGTTACAGGACAAACCATACATGTGATCTCACGGGTAAATCCCCTCAGGGTCCTCATGACTAAACCAGGAGCGCTCAGCTCTCGCCTCGCTACATGGGCAATACTGCTATCCCCATATCATATGATCTTCGTCCCACAGAAGGCTGTCAAAGACCAAGCCCTGGCAGACTTTTTGGCGGCCCATCCAGGATCGGGGTCATCCAAAATATACGAGGAAATCCCAGATGAGGTCGCCGACTCGCATGCAACCTCTCACGATGATATATGGCGAATGTTCTTCGACGGCGCCTCAAGGACCGGACCTAAGGGCAACATCGTCGTCGGAGTCGGGATGGTGCTGGTTTCTCCTTCCGGGTTGGTGATCAATCGTGCTTACTCCCTCACAGAGCCCTGCTCTAACAATATGGCCGAGTACAATGCATTGGTCATTGGCCTCCAACTTGTAAGAGAGCTGGGGGTAGAATATCTTGAAGCATACGGCGATTCGCAGTTAATCGTCAATCAGATCCGGGGTTCATACGAAGTCCGCCATGAAGACATGATCCCCTATCACCAAATAGTGATCAACATTATTTTGTCATTTGAGGGATTCTTCTTCGAACACGTTCCCAGACTCCAAAACATTGAAGCCGATGCCCTAGCAGGTCTTGCCGCATCCCTAGCAGTGCCAAATCATACTCATCATTCGGTTGACGTGATAGGCCACGAACTGGTCTGTCCCAAGAACAATATTCATTCGTGGCGAGTTATTCCGCTCAGACGATCGACGAAGCGCCAGACTGGAGACCACACTTCATTGACTTCGTAGTATACTACTATCCTCCCGGAGAATCTAAGGGAAGCCACTCCATCAGACGCGTTCTCTCAGATTCTTCTACGACACAGAGACAAAGATGCTGTACGACGATCCTACGAGGATTCTTACTGCGGTGCTTGTCAAACGCAGAAGCAAAGAAGCTGCCCGCGAAGATACGATGGTGTCTGGGGGCCCATCAGCCTGGCCCTAATGCACAGGACCGCCTTCGCCGTAGGGCTACTACTGGCCCACGATGGTGGCAGACGCAATAGACTATGCCAGAAAGATACAAGGCTTGCCACGTCCACGCGGACTTCATTCACCAACCATCCGAGTTTCTACATCAACGGTGGCATCCTGGCCATTCGAAGCATGGGGAATGGATATCATTGGTCCAATCACCCACCTTCTCCCGAGGACATCGCCTTCATACTCGCAATCACGAATTACTTCTCCAAATAGGCGGAAGCTGTCCCGCTTGCAGAAGTAAAGACTTCAAACGTGATCAGCTTCCTTAAGCATCACGTCATCTATCACTTTGGACTGTCCCGAAGGATCATCCATGATAATGGTCCGTAGTTTGCATGCCATGCCTTCTATCGTT
This sequence comes from Iris pallida, assembly GCA_029216955.1. Taxonomy (NCBI): domain Eukaryota; kingdom Viridiplantae; phylum Streptophyta; class Magnoliopsida; order Asparagales; family Iridaceae; genus Iris; species Iris pallida. Next base: position 1,515,533 of record JANAVB010014599.1, read on the forward strand.
TTGCGACAAGCACCGCATCCAGAATATTGCTTCAACGCCATACAATCCAACAGCGAATGGGTTGGCAGAAGCATTCAACAAGACAATCATCAAACTTCTCAAGAAGTTCGTATCGTCCAACAAACGCGACTGGAACGAGAAGCTTGGTGAATGCTTATGGGCATACCGTACTACAGTCCGAACAGCCACTGGAAATACGCCGTTTTCTTGGTGTACAGGAGTGAGGCAGTCCTTCCGTTGGAAACTCAAATACCCTCACTCCGCGTCGCCCTTACTTACTAATTGGACGATGGATACCATCGCCGACTACAAGAGTTGGAGGCTTTAGATGAAAAGCGCCTCCTAGCTCAGCAAAGGATCGAGCTATACCAAGCACGTATCTCAGGAGCCTTCAACAAGAAGGTCAAAATCAGAACATTCCAAGTGGGCGATCTCGTTCTGGCAGTCCGGAGACCAATGGTCATGACTCACAAGACCGCAGGCAAGTTCCAGCCAAAATAGGAAGGCCCATTTGTCATCGAGGCCGTGTTCTCCAACGGTGCCTACCGCCTCGCCAAGCAGAATGGGGACTTGCTTATGTTGCCCGTCAACGGCAAGTTTCTGAAGAAATACTATGTTTAGACAACATTCTCCAAATTATCGAGTCATGTACCCTCTTAGTACCCCTGAACTCGCACCCACCATTTTCCAAATTATCTAGCCATGTATCCATTGATACCACTGAACCCACATCCGCAACATTTCAGATTACCGAGCCATGCACCTGCTGGTGCCACTAAACTCTCATCTCCTCAATATTCTAGAAAATCCAAATTATGTACTTACATTCCGGTCACTCTCTCAGATAGTAAGTCACGTATAATCATACCTCTAAACTTTCTTCCTGAAAGAGATCCTCCTTCATGATCCACTACCCGCGCTCCCAGTGCACAAAAAGGGTAATCGATCCACTAATTTCCGAAACGACCATGTCCTCATTACCTCTGAGTCGTTTTCACTTCCACCAAAAACAAACCGCCCCCTCGCATAGAACTTCCATGTCCTCCTACCTCTGAGTGGTTCTATGCACCCCTTCTTCATTGAGCCCACTCCTGCCATGTCCTCATTACCTCTGAGTGGGAAGGCTCCGTCGAAGAAATCACCATATTTGCCATGTCCACATTACCTCTGAGCAAGTATGTTGGTTCCCTTTCAACCTATTATCTGTACCCACAACCGGAGTGCGACAAGGATAATAGGTCCACAAATGTCCTCTGTTGACCACAAATGTCCCCTGTTGACCACAAATGTCCTCTGTTGACCACAAACGTCCTCTGTTGACCACAAATGTCCTCTGTTGACCACAAATGTCCTCTGTTGACCACAAACGTCCTCTGTTGACTACTATTGATTATAGAAAAGTCTTCCGTGAAGTCTCCCCCTACCATGTTCTCATTACCTCTGAGTAGGAAGATTCCACGGTAAAACCCTCATGTTTGCTACGTCTTCATAATCTCGGAGCAAATATGACTGGCTTCCTTCCACCTTATTATCCATACCCTGAACCAGGGTACGCCAAGGATAGTAGGTCCACAAATATCCCTCGCTAAGCCCCTTAGCGTAAACCCGCCATTCTTCCGTGCCCCAGAAGTCCAGTTGGTCTATGGCACTCTTTTCCCAACCCCAAGAACATCCATGACCACTTTGCCATGGCTGCTCCAAAACGTCCTAATCAAACTTGTTATCCGTACTTAAAACCAAGGTACACCCAGGGTAACAAGTCCACAAATAATCCTCCAGCAAGTCCAATTCCATGAACACCACAAGAACAAGAAAGAGAAGATGAGTTGAAACATGCTCATTTATTTCAAAATTCAAAAGAGCTACATCAGTGGGGATCACATCCCTTGCAAATAAAAATATACACATATGAAAGAAAAACAAAAAGAGAAGCAGAAGAAGACAGATGGCGGATCACTGTTCCGGGGCACATAACACCGTGAGGCGGTCCTTTATCAAGGCGACCGACCGCTCAAAACTCTGTTTGGCTCGACGCTCTGCCTCCTGATTCAGCACCGCCTGGTCCTCCAGATGAGCATAGGCTCGCCAGTTGTCCTCAAACTCCTTAAAAGACCGCTCCAAGGTGGCAGAGGATCGGGAAACCCGCTCGGCCTCCCGAGCAATCGACTCCTGTTCTGTACGAGCAGCTTTCCGCTCTAACCCTAGGAAGGCCAACTCCTGTTGGAGTGCAAGAATCCGCTCCCGTGTGGCCGCTACTCCACGAGAAGCAGACTCTTCACGAGCCCTACAAGCCTGACTTCGACGACCCAGATGGGCATATGAAGCAGAGAGCTTGTCAAGGTCTTCCCGCACAGCTGGCGCGACAGCATCCCGAGTGAGCTTGATCTTGTCCCGAGCAGCAACGAGGCGACCCCGCTCCCGTTCAATTGCAGCAGGCAAGCCAGCCTGCCGTGTTGCCAGTAGTTGGGTCACAAGTCGATCAGCCTCTGTCAACTTGGGCTCCAAGAGCGCGGCTAACCCCATCCCGCCAGGAAGGTCCTTCAAAGTGTCAATCTGGCCCCGAGCACCCTTCAAAGACATAGTGAAAGGGATCCCCGTTCTACAGCAGCATCGACACCCCTCCCTAAGTGACGATAGAAGCTATCAACCACATCCTGCGTCACCTCGTTCAAAGCCTCCGAGGAGGCCGGTGTCAACGGGAGTGTGGCCGGCAGCACTGAAGAAGATGCAACAGAATCGACCGCTTCGGCCACAAGAGAAACCAGCTCTGCGTGGTAAGACGCTTGAACAGCGGCCAACTCCTCTTCAGCAGCCCGCAGGATATGGATGCTCGACAAGGTCGAGAAATCGACTTCCGGAGCCGTGTCAACAGCGGAAGACGAGGCGGAAACCATTGCCAACTCCCTCCTCGTCTGCCCGGAGACGATAGGAGGCTCTTCAACATGAGAGAGAGGAGAAGAAACATTCCTTTCGTCCGGATAATGGCCGACCGAACTCTCCCCGAGAACATCCGCGGCGGGAGGTAAAAGGTCAGGACCTGCAGGACCAAGGCAACCATGAATCGACTTGACCCGAAGGATATGTTGATAGAGCAAATAAGCCCCTTCGGTAGTCAATATATGGCCTATTTTACCAATGGAGGAGTATGGAGGCTGAGGTTCGCTTACAGCCACCACAGCCTCCTCACCAATAGCCTCCGAATCAGGAATCAGAGAGTCATCCCCGGGAAAAGAGGTACTGAGAACGGTGTCATCTCGCTGAAGCTCAACGACCGCGGGAGCGGGCCCAGAGGAACTTTCGTTCCCCCGAGCTGATGCTTCAGCAACCCGGGAACTTTCAGCCGCCTCCGGGAGAGCTCCAGCAGAAAGGACCGCGGCGCACATATCGCTGATTAAGGCAGCAAGGGCGGGATCAACCTCGGAGGCAGTAGATGGTTCAGAAGACCCCGGTCCGTCGGACGCCTACAAAGAAAAGTGATGAAATCATATCTGTGAGAGGAAAGGGAACTACAACAAAGAAATAAATCCAATTTAGCCTTACCTCCGGAGTAGCATCGGTACCGTCATCCCTTTCGGTAATAAGCAATCCACGAGACTTAACGGCAGCTCTCTTCACGAAAAAGGTCGCTCTGCTGCCAGAAGATTCGTGCCTGACTCGCTTACGTGAGGAACCAGACACAGCCGGAAGCTGTTCTTTCCTCACTCTTCCACCTTCTGTAGAAAGTAATGGGCCCTCCGCCGGTTCATCAGGGATAGGAAGCGGTTGATCTGCTACTTCTTCGCCTCCATCAAAAAGAGAATCTTCGCTGTCATCTTCCTCCCCAGCCGACTCGGAAGGTTCTGATTCAGGGAGAGGAGTCTGAAGCGCTAGTTGCTTTCTTGCCTTAGCCCCCTTTGGCTTCTCCTCTAAGCCTGTACCCACGATAAAACTGGTACTCGGATCAAAATTAATAGGAGGCTTGTTCGCCATGACATGATACAAAGCAGCCACGTATAAAATTTCCCTTGGCGTCTGAGCATCAGGGACCGAGAAGCTGGCTCGAGTATGATAAGCATCATAATAATTCCATGCCCTGACGCCATCAAGAACACTACCTTCGAAGCCCAAACCAGGATTGGGATAATCAAGGAATAACTGGCTATAACCGAACTGCCGAGAAAACCTACTAGGTAGGTAAGGCTCCAGGTACACCCTATCGCGGTTGCGATAAACCAAATGAGCAGGACGGATGTTACGCAACCAGGTGAGCATATCCGGAGATAGAAAGTGAGGAGGTCCAGTACCATCAAGGTGTAACTTACTCACATCCTCATCAGAAAAAAGAGGAACAGACACAAAAAGGTGACACCCATCTATCCTCGCCAGCGCCCTCCAACAAGCCGGCATAATATTGTATTCCCAAGACTGGCGATGGCATTTGAAGAGGAAAGCATCTTCATCCGTAGCATCTTCCGCTATCCCGGGTCCCAGCAAAGACTTGTAATGTATCGCCAACCACGCCATCAAGTAATGGAAAGGCAATTCTACGCGCTCAAAATCCAAGGTCTTCTTACGCGCAACAACTTTGGATGAGAAGGTCCAAAGACCGTGGTGGATGCTGCACACCATGGCGGGAAGAAGGGCCAGCCTAACTCCGAACACCAGTTTAACGGTGGGAAGAATAAAATGGTGACCGATCCTCTCGATGGAACCTGCTCCTCCCGAGACGACGCAATTCCGTAACCATATCATCAAAAAGCCAGCCAGAAGCGCCTTCTTTGACATCTGCGTGGTCCCATAGTAAAAGTAGCTGAGAGAGTCAGTTTGACTCCCAAATATGTCACTCCTGGACCGCGACTTCTTGACGCCTGACATCAAATCCTTCACCTCCACGTGCGTTTTAGGGGTTCGAGGAGTAACTCCACCAGAAGGGTTAACTTTGAAAAGGTAACTAATCCATGATGTGGTGTGGGGAGCGGTCCCTTCGGAGCTATCCGCTGTCTTTATGGCCATCTGGTGACAAGCACTATGGTGGCACAGCAACTCCCGGTATACTGCAACGAAACCTGGGAATCGTCGGTCCAAGTCCTCAAACTCCTCATTCGAAGGGGTATACACCTCGAAAGGCTCATTTCCCCAGGGGAGTTTAGAGACCGTATACATCTCATGAAGAGCAAGCCCCAGCTCCCCTACTGGTGAGAAGAATGTCCCCGTTCGCCAGCTATACATCTCCAAGAGCTCCATGAACAGCGGCTTATTAATAGGGAGCCCGTGACAAGTCCCTCGAACAGCATGATAAATTCCCACCTCACGCAAGAGTGTTCCGTAGGTCTGCAGGACCCAGGTGGTCAACTGGACCCACATAGAAGTAGGGTTTATCCAGTTCGACAACGCTATCCTACCAACAGGATAGGACTTCTTACGGACAAGCCGATTCAAGAAGGTGTCAGCCTGAGCAAATGAAAAGTTGGGACCGTATGCATTCATGAAGGAGCCCGGGGCCAGACCCATCATATACCGAGGGACGGGATCCTTACCTGGGTACGCTGACCGCATATTCGGATTATAATGGATGTCGCCCATCAACATCCCCGATTGAGTAGGGGTTAAGTTGCACACCATCTTCCTGTTCAACAGCACCATGTTGAACCACGATAAGGGATAATGGCATTCCATAAAAGGAATATGGATTGACTCCCCGTCCAAAGAGAAATCCCAGTTCTCGGAAATCTCTAACACTCGAGAGTTCCCTATGATTAGATCATCTCCAAAGAGGAATAGAGGCTTCAGGTATTTCCCATCCAGCCTCCCGGTGTTCATCATGGAACGAAGGTAATGAAGGGTCTGATTCTCGATGGCGTTCAACCTCTCCAAAGGCTCATCAGCAGGGAACTGATTCAATACATGCTTAATTAGGTCGTCAAGACGCACACCCAAAGCGAATTGATTTGAACCAACCAAAAGTTCCCCCGCAGGATTCACAGGCAGATTTACTAGAAAAAAGATAAAAGAAACAAGGTCAGAAGACAAACAAAGAAAACAGAAGTATTGGAAAAAGATTACTGAAGTCTATGCGGCTCAGGTTGCCACAGCCTCATGCGGCTCATCAGCAGATAGGTCCATGCGGCTCTGCGCGTCATAGCCCCATGCGGCTCTGAATTAACCAAGTCCGTACAACTCAGATTCAGAAGGGTTTTATAGATTCATGCGGCTAAGCCCGAGTCATACAAAACGCTGCGGCTACAAACCGTCAAGTTCGTGCGGTTCAAAAGTGAGCAACGCTTATGCGGCCCAAGTCGAAAACACACATGCGGCACTGATCGAATATGACAAGCTCATGCGGCCATAATGGGCGAAGTGCTTATGCGGTCACATCGATAAGCCTCGTATATGTGGCTTGTGCATAAAGTATGAAACAGAGCCATGGCAGCAGTTAGGGTTTTTTCGGAGTGACCCCCCTTACCAGCGATGGGCGAGTAAACATCAGGATGGACAGCGCCTACAGCAGCCGGCGGAGGAGCGACTACATTCGTCGCCGCAGTCGCCGTAGCAGCAACTGCCTTGCCCTTCGCGGCCTTCGATGCAGCAGATCTCTTGGGAGCCATGGTCGATGGATGAAGAAGGAAGACGAAGAGCGAAGTTGGCAACAGGGAATTCAAGCAAAGAAAGGAGGTAAAGAAATCCCCAAGAGCTGAAAAACTCCTATTTATAGGCGATCCATAAGGTAGAAAGACGCCTCGGATTATGCGCCGCCTCCAAAAATAAAGGCGAGAGCGCTTCGGTCAAGGCAAAACCGACCCTTGGGATCCTCCCCCAAAAGGCGGCGTCAAATCAAATCGAAGGCAATTAATGAAGATTTGCTCACGTGGTCAGGGCGCGTGGCAAAGAGCCTATGCGGCCAGAAGAATCTATACGGCCGAGATGCTAATGCGGCCAGGAAGCTCAGGTAAACAGAACATCCTATGCGGCATGAACGGGGCCAGGCTTCTTATTCAAAGTGTTTCAATTTTACAAATTGAAAACTTTGAAGGGGGTCCTGTAGAAGCATAAAAAATATTAGAATAAAGGCATAAATGGCCCATGCGGTTTTGGGTAGCAAGTCTATGCGGCTCATACTGGAGTTGCCCTATGCGGCCCAAAAGTAGACCCTCAAACTCATGCGGCTCGGGGATGAATGCGGTTCAGTAGGAATATGCGGCTCAATTGACGACACGTGTGACCCCCCCCCCCCAGTTGGCCACTGGAGTAATGGCCTCATTTAATGCTCTGACACGACTCGTCGGCTGTCTCTGACATAAAGTATCATAATGGCTCTGCCATAATGACAGACTCTTCGGGAAAAGAAGAAAATCTCTGACCCGATCTGACAAAAAAATCCTAGATTGCCACGTGACAAAAGTCTCATGCGGCTCGGATAGAGAACAGCTTCATGCGGCTCATTGAGGAGTCACTCTAATATGATTAACAAAAATCTGCCATATGCGGTCCACCCATAGCCCGGTCTATGCGGCTCAACAACACGCTAATTCATGCGGCCCACAGAAACTATGCATATGCAGCTCATGGAGAGAACGTCCCCTACGGCTCGCAAAGATTATGCATATGCGGCTTACGGAAAGTTCGTCCCCTGCGGCTCGATGAGGCATTGACTGATGCAACTCACGAGGAGTATCCCCCTACGGTTCAAGTGTTGGTCACCCTATGCGGCCCTGGCAGGATCTTCAATTAAAAAAATGTGGCACTGAAGATGCAACAGAATCCCAACGAGAATATTCGACATCATCATCATAATTGCCGAGATCAGGGCATATCATTCATCATCCAGCCAATAGGATACGTGGCGAGCAATCAAATATTGGCATAATCAATCACGAAGATTTAAAGCAGTCAGCATTAACTGCTCATAAGATTTGGTGCTATCTGCATTAGTGGCCGAGATTCATTATGATCAGGATCAAGGGCCCAGATAGAATGAAGGAGCGCCGACATTCCAAACAGATAATCATCAGCAAACCCTAATGATCCCACTCCACTCTTATAAATAGCCAGCATCATTCCCATATAAAAAAGAGGTCGGCAACAAAAGAATAAAAAAAAATAAGAAAAGAGAGATCTACACAGAGAGAGTTCCCCCTTTTCTTGATAATCACAGAGAGAGAGAAGCCAGGAGAGCAACCCGAGGAGAGTAAGGAGAGCCTTTCTTCGTCAACGCCGAGTAGATCTTCCCCGAGCCAAGGTTGCATACCGATCGTCCAAGGAGTAAGGCAGAGCGGCCGTCGCTTTTCCGAGCCTCTATCGTCACCCCCAGAATCAAAAATAAACAATCGTACTTAGTCTGCTGTACCTAGGTTTTCGTCCCTAGGCTTTCTTTGTACGAGCGAGTTTGTATTGTGAGTCTAAGTTCAGTCCTCCGATAATTGTTCTATTCTTTTACAATCAATGGCAAACAAGGACAATTCCTTAGCGTATGGGCTTCGATGTACTTTCCCTTATGACCCGAAAGCTCCGCTGAAGATACGGGGTTGATGACCCATCATTACTGACGGCCACTGGCGTTCTGCGGAATGTTATGCTCATACTGATTGGGCCTCTAGTTCCCTAAGGGGTGACCATGTCGATCCTATTTAGCCAGGGCCCATGCGTAGGAAAGATTGTTCTTAACTACATTCACTTAGAACGGTTAGGCACCTTTATCCGTTAGGTACGAGTACTTTTGGTTTTGATACTTGTATCTGACCGTGGCTTGGAAAAATAACTTGTCGCAGATTAGTTCGTCAATTCTTGTCCTTGTTTGGTTGTAGGTGTGACTTACTACTCCGATGAGAAGTTATTGAACCTTGTCGGGGTCCGGATACCATATTGGATTCATAGCATGGAAAGATACATCACCGTGAATTAGTTTACCATCTCCTGTCCTTGTTTGATTAGGGGGATGGTAAGCTAGTTCAGTAGGTGTGTATTGGACCATGTTATAATTCAACTAACTTATTTATTTGAGCAATATTTATTCAGTTTATATGGCATGATATTATGTGTCTTGTTACGTCCCTCTGAGGACCTGGTTATCTCGCCAGGTGTGTGCTCTTGTGTTTCGCAGGTGTTCTAGCTCTAGCCGTGATTATCGCTATTTCTTCGAGGATGATTGCACTTGGATCGTCTTCGCTTCGCTCGCCAAAAAAAAATCTTTTGTATATCATGTATTTGTTTTCATAGTTGGTTGTGGATTTGTCTCCGCCCAACATATTGTATCAAGATAATTCATTATCATTATATAATATCTTTTATTCTTATATTTTGTGGATGAGATTAGTTAGTTGTGGTTTACTGCATTTTACAGCTTATGTATCCATACGAGGCCTATGTACTTCGTATGAATACAGCTGGCATGTCTACGTTCCTAGTCCTACGTATTTTGGAACTGGGGCATTACATATTTTTATGGTGGCCCATGCAGGTCGAGATAAATTGTTTGGTTACTTTACCGTACCAAGCAAGCCTGCAATAGGATTAGAAGTCTAGGATGTCATCCACATACTTGACCTCTTTTCTCGATTCCATATTCGACTGACTTATCGATTGCATCTTGCTTGACTCCTTCTATCATTATTCTTATCTTCCCTTCGTTCTTGCTAGAGATTGATCCTACTAGTTAGATGTCCCAAACACCCTTAGCTTAATTTTTTTAAGTTGGATAGAATACCCCACGACCTGACACACCCTTGACTATTAAGGAGAAAATAAATAGGATTATCTAGACTATTGGGACTAGAGGGATTTAACCCATTTGGTCAACCAAGCCTTGGGCAATAAACCGTAGACTGATCGTATAGAAATAAACAAGACTTAGATTTTTACGACACTTAGACTATTCATATTGGTTCTTTATTTCAATCTTAATCTCACATGCCTATATTTTTACTATCTAAACTAATGATCCTAATGTAGCCTAATTTTTGCAAGCTTATTCTTTTATCGAGCTTGATCATGACATGTTTTATTGGGTGCGCACCCACTAACATATTGTCTAATCAGAACCGGTGCATGATGGTCTGATCAACCTAGTGCACTTTGGTTCGCTTTTATCTATCATTCTATGTGGATGGGGACATAGTTAAACTTGTCCTCTAGAGTCCCATCCGCGACTGCCTTAGCAACTCCTTTTGAATTATTCGGTCGCCTTTAAACCACGTATTCGTATTCGATAACGCCTCCTTCGAACTCTATATTGCTTTCGCCTTCACCTATTTTAGAAGGACGGAGGCGTTGTGGTAGAAATTCCTCTAGCTATTCTATCACCTATGACCATTATCACTTGATGTTGCTATATCTTCATCCTAAACTACTCGACCATTTCTCGACCCTATCATGACCATCTAATCACTTAAATTAGGTGTGAACTTAACTCGTTCCTTAATCGTGCCATCAACCTACTCTCAAGAAAGTATATCTTCTAAATCCCTAAATTTATTTCTCTTGATACCATGCTAATCTTTATTGCATGTTATCTTGATAAAACTTTAACCCTAATCATTTTTCCTTATGGCGTTAGTTAGCCATATCCATGATTTATTTTCGTCATTATTTAAAATCGCGATTTTCTAATGCATATTTGCATTGAACGTCGTTTCTTTGCCTCGTCTAGTGACTTGATCGTATTCATTACCGATATACCCATGTGACCTTCTCACCCACCCCTATTATTCTTAATTTTGAGGACGAAATTATTTTAAGTTGGGTAGGATGTAAAACCCCTAAATTTCTACTATTTTTTTTTAATAAATTTGGTATTGATTTTTTTATTTTGTATTTATACGTCGCGTAGTAGCATTGTACGTCACGCACGAAATTTCATTTTCGTAATTGCTCGACGAATGCGAATATGTGCGAGCGTAAATATTTTTAGAAAAATATTTTTCTATAGTTTCAAAATAATATATATAATAATTATTTTAGCTATCGTACCAAAATTTCAAGTTCGCTATTTTCTTTATTTGATTTTTAAAAAGTCTTTCATTTATAACCGTTATTAATAATAAATAATATTCTTAGTGCATACATATATTTTATAAATATTTTATTAGTTTATTTTTAACTAAAAACGTGATTTTCAAAATTATTAATATTAATATTTTATTATTCAAAAAGATATTTAAAAATATTTATTCTTTTTGAAATTTTTATTATTAGTATTTTTGGAAAATATGTTTGGATTTATTATGGTAATTTAAACCTTGATTTGATTTTATTGATTTAATTTAAATAGTTTAATTTAAAAATGTGACTTATCTATATTTAATTTGGATTGGGATTTACCTAGATTTGAATTAGATTTAGATTTTATTGAGTTAGTTTCAATTCGATTTAAATTAAAAGTAAGATTATCAAAAGGGGTTTTTAATTTTTCCTAATACTTATCCAAATAGGGTTTCTACCTCCTATATAAGGAGAGCCTCATTATTTTCTTTCTCCATGAATTCCACAAACTAGAACTTCCACCACAGATGTGCATTGTGTATGTGTCTACCGTCTTATTCCATACTTTATACATGTACAATAATTCTTGTGTCGGACACACCCCCGACACAAACAAATACCCCAACTCTAATTCCTTATTCCCGTGTCCTGTGTCCAGCCAGGACACGACCCTCCCACACATCACCTCTGCACCACCACGATAATCCTCCGGCGCTGACCCCGACCCTACATTAGTACCCGACCAGCCCTGCCTCGACGTCACAGAACCCCCAATCCTTTCTCTGCTGAACCACCAGTCTTTGACTCCGCCACCAACACTAATTAACCACCGCCACCTCCATCGACTTCTATACACCCAAGCCGGTCGACCAACCCCCTGGTCGCTGCCACCGAAGCAGCACCACCCACCGCCACTATACGGAACCACCACGCCGATCCCGGCAAACTCCAGCCAGGTCCAACAATAGCACCACCGCCATGGCCACCTTCCGATCCCCTGTCACGACCACCACCAGAATAACTCCTCCAACACCCGAACTCCACCACCGAGCCCCAGCCATAGACAACCACTGCCACCACCCTCACCATCACGATCACAACCCTAAATTTATACGTACACACACCACCGCCACCGCGATCGATCGCCACCGCGACCTGCCGCCCGCCCCAAACCAACACCAAATTAAACCAAAACCGAAACCACCACTTACCTCCGCGATCCGTCGATCTCCTCCGGCGATGCCCCCGCGTCGATTCTCCGCCACCGTGTCCCACAGCCGGACCCTCCAGCCACGCCGACCCGCTGGAACCCCCATCGTCTCCTCCTCACCTCCGGCGACCCATCGCCGCCCCATCCTGCGACCGTACAGCCGAGACCAGCGCGCGCCCCCTTCTCCTTGAGTGCCTCCGCCGCCGCCCCACTCCTCCGCGGCCGGCGACTCCGCTTCCTTCCCTAGCCCTCTCTCTCGATCTGCCCCCTTTCTCTCATCCCCGCGCCCTTCCTCCCTGACCGGTCGCCCGCCTCCGCCAACATCCGCCGGCGAGTCTCCGATCTCCCGCCTTCTCTTCCCCTCTCTCCCGACTCGATTAAATTACTCTCTCTCGTTCACTTTCTTTCCTCCCTCTCTCTATAGCTGGAAAGACTCGGATATTTGAGTCTGCTGAAAGTTTTATTAATATTAGATTTTTTTCTCCATATAAGTCATTTTATGTTTACTTTAGTTTTATTTTTTCTTTCCTCTTTGAAACAGTATAGCAACACAATTGTACAAATTCTAGTTTATTATTTGCTTTATTAAATATGTATGTTTGTTTATTGTATGTGTTATAACACCATAGATACTAGGTTATTGTACTTTTAGAAATTTTATACAAGTAAATATATTAATAAGTTTAAATTATATTTGTGAGAAGATATTATTTCAGCGTATTTTAAAATATATCTTTGATTTATATATTATTTGACAAACGTTAGTTTATAGCCCTAAATTACTTTGCTAGATTCTAAAAATATTTTATAAACAACATATTTCTAATCTTTTCAAATAAGTATTTTTTGAATCATAAAAATATAGCTTCTACCTAATTCGTATCTTTAAAAACTTAGAGTTTTTGCCGAAAATGATTTTCTTGACTTTAAGTATTTTTAAGTATTTTTTCTATAAATATTTTAACTCATGAAAACTACTTTTTAGGAATATTTTCTAAAATTCGTATATATAATATTTATTCATTATTCTTTGATTTTTCTCCTGTCCGTAACCAATCCTCTTAATCCTACTCTGTCACTAAATTCGTACCACCTTATGTCCACCCTAACTAATTTGACACTTCTGGACCTAATGGAACTGTCCATACCACCATCCGAGGTCACCTTGCATAGTTGTTGCACCAAAGTCGCAGTTTGAGCTACCTTGATTATTGCAGTACACCAGGCATCCTACCAGGCAAGACACCTTGCTATTTGCTGTTTATTTATTTTAGCACATATTTTATGCATTATTCATTATTTTCTTTATTCGAAATAAACTGTGATACATGGCATAACCTGTTAGAACTTACTATTCAATTATATTTACTGCTATGTATTATTTTTCTTACACATTAAACCTAGATTTAAGGGACCACCTTGTGTGTTGCATTCATTGGCCTTGACACGTTGTACCACTAAGTTGTGTGTCGCATATAGAACACGGACATGCATGACTTGCTGGCCACCGGTGCGTATAAGTCGTGCGATAGGATTAACCGCTAATAGAATTACATGCTTAGTTTGACTTAGCGGTTAATAGAGGTTTTGTGTTGTGGATACAATATAGTAGGCATTGGACGGGAAGGACAATTCCTTAGCGTATGGGCTTCGATGCACTTTCCCTTATGACCCGGAAGCTCCGCTGAAGATACGGGGTTGATGACCCATGATTACTGACGGCCACTGGCGTTCTGCGGAACATTATGCTTTTACTGATTGGGCCTCTGGTGCCCGAAGGGGGGGCCATGCCGATCCTATTTAGCCAGGGCCCATGCGTAGGAAGGATTGTTCTTAACTACATTCACTTAGAACGGTTAGGTACCTTTATCCGTTAGGTACGAGTAATTTTGGTTTGGGTACTTGTATCTGACCGTGGCTTGGAACAATAACTTGTCGCGGATTAGTTCATCACATCTTGTCCTTGTTTGGTTGTAGGTGTGACTTACTACTCCGATGAGAAGGTATTGAACCTTGTTGGGATCCGGATACCATATTGGATTCATAGCATGGAAAGATACGTCACCATGAATTAGTTTACCCTCTCCTATCCTTGTTTGGTTGGGGGGATGGTAAGCTAGTTTAGTAGGTATGTATTGGACCATGTTATAATTCAATTAACTTATTTATTTGAGCAATATTTATTCAGTTTATATGGCATGATATTATGTGTCTTGTTACGTCCCTCTGAGGACTTGGTTATCTCGCCAGGTGTATGCTCTTGTGTTTCGCAGGTGTTCTAGCTCTAGCCGTGATCATCGCTATTTCTTCGAGGATGATTGCACTTGGATTATCTTCGCTTCGCTCGCCAAAAAAAAATTATTTTGTATATCATGTATTTCTTTTCGTAGTTGGTAGTAGATTTGTCTCCGCCCAACATATTGTATCAAAAAAATTCATTATCATTATATGATATCTTTTATTCTTATATTTTGTGGATGAGATTAGTTAGTTGTGGTTTACTGCATTTTACATTCATATGAATATAGCTGGTATGTCTATGTTCCTAGTCATACGTATTTTGGGACTGGGACGTTACAGGACCGTGTTCATTATCGGCATCGAAGCCGCTAAGATGAAAGCTCGTGATGCCCGTATTCTAGGTGTTAGCTTCTCTTCCTTTGAAGATAAGGGGAAGCGCACCGCCAACAACAAGAACAATGTGCGTGAGCCGAAAGGGAAGCAGGCACCGATAGTCAATGTCTCAAAAGGTGTGCCGGACACTGGTCAGAAGCTACCATCCACACCAAGGCAGAAGGAGGTCTACTCATTCAATGAGAATGACACCTTACATCTCTTCGAGATACTGAAGCAAGGTGACAAGATCAAGTTGCCTGATCCAAAGCGCCCTGATGAGGTGGACAGGATAAGCGACTCGAGGTACTATTACTACCATTGGTTCGTCGAGCACCCGACCCGAGACTGCTACATCTTGAAGAACTACATACAACACATAATCAATGCGAATGTCCTCTCACTTGACTATGAGAAAAAGATAAGTCTCGATGAACATGGTGTCTCTCCAGTTCGGTACTGTGCCACCAACTGAAGCTCAAGATGGCTTCATTACCATCCCAAGGCGACAATAGAAGTAATCAACCTTTCACCAACTCGTGACAATGTGAGTGGGCTGGTACCATTCACGATATCCCAGGGAAAGATCATGTAGGTTTACCTAGATCTAGCTCAGGAATTGACTCAATTGGAGGTATGTCCTACCTCCAAAACCAAAGGCAAGAAAACCAAGTCTTGTCGAATGGTTACTTCCTCCCCCAAGGAAGCCCTTCCTGTACAGACGCATTCACAATAGACCGTTCAGTAAGATAAGGCTCCGGCCGAAGTGACATCTATATCACCACTACGACTGCCCAAGGGGAAGGTTCATCCCAACCTCCAGCAGCCAACAAGCAAAAGAAGAAAAAGACTCGTTTTGACAGACCTCTGCAAAAAGAGTGTAACTCCACTTCTGAGAAATTTTATTATTTCCAAATAATTTTTCTGATATTTTTCTAAGTTATTATTATTATTATTTTTTTTATTTTTATTTTTATTTTTTAGCCTAATTTATTTAGGGCTTTTTCCTTCAAACCAATTGAGGGCCTTTAGTAAAAGCCCATGAATCCAACCCTTCATTTAAACCATCTCCTTCTTTTGTTTAGGAATGGGCTCAGCAATTCTTTCCGGCCATAGAGAATTCAAATTCACCTTCTAACAAACTCTGTCATAGCCATGTGCTCCAACTAATTTCCCTCTCTTTCCCTCCAATTCCTCTCCCAACCGCCTATTTAAGGTCAATTCTCCCCACACTTTTGAGGAGCAGCATTCTCTTATTCTTCAAACTCATCTTCTCCATCAAGCTTTGTTCTAACCAGCCATGGCGGATCGTCATCATAGCTTGGCAAGGAGTGCAGATGATCATCAGATCATGGAGTCGACGTGAGGAGCTGTTGCTGATTTATTCTTAGATCGGGACCAGATCAGAGAACCTGGTGAGTTTGGTTGCCTGATGAAGATTTCGATCGATCCTTGTTCTGGAAATTCAATGATCTAATTTAAGGTTGTTCTAATTTTGTTCATAGGGATTAGTTGATTTCTGTTTCGAGTTTCCTTGATGATTCGTTCCTTCTTGGTTGATCCTTCTATCAAATCGAGCAGTTGAAGGAGGTGAGGAATCGAGCAATTTCTTTAGTTTAGATAATTTGTGATTGAATAATTATTGATCCGATCTCTTTTCTTTGTTGAGCTATTGTTGTTCTCATTGGTAAGGAATCGGGGACTTCAACTGTTTGTGTGTTCTCCCCAACAAATTGAACCTGGTAAGTGTAATCGTCCTATCTCGATTCACCTTAGATTTGATACTGAGTTGAACTAGTATTCAAATAATTTCATCTGTTGTACCGGTCAGATCTGGGGATGGGCAGTGTGATGATCTTCTTATTTTTGGTTTAACTCAGATTTAGACCAATTGGACACACGAGAAGCCGTGTCCAGATTCTGAAGGCTGTGTCCTTGCTACATCAGACCCAAGTCAATTCTCAGGTAATTTTCTAACCCTTCTAAATTAATTTTATAAGTAGGCTTGGGATTGACTGGAAGGTATAATGACAGTGGGTTATGTATCATAGGATTCTAACTCTGTTATTTTGATACAATGAATTAGGAAGCATTGATTTAGTTTTGTCTAACTATAATTAGGACTAAGATGTCTAGGACTAGATTATTCAGCAAGTTATGGACTGGATATCAGTTTCGATTGTAAAATTGAATTAGTGGCTTTAGCCTGTGAACGAAACCAGGGTATAATTATGTTTGATCAATTCAGGGGTCATAGCCATGTATCAGTAAGTTTTAGTTACCTATTAGTTGTTCCTTTTATGCTATTTGAATTCTAGTACAGGAATACCAGTTCTATGTTCTGCATATAACTTAGTTACACTCATTTCAGTAGATTCTTCTGACTTATTTTTATATCAGTTCATGTTAAACTTGCTCTTAAGTTTTCAGTCATGGTATATGTCATTACCTGATATGTGTGACTTCTCAGCAGGTATTATATTTTACCCTGTTCGAATGTTTCATAGGGACTTTACCTGGGTGAACTGTAGAGAAATAGATTCAGGGTATTGCTTATTAATCTTTTACTGTATAATTCAATGTACTCAATTTGAGTATGTTTTGAAGAGGCTATGTGGGTGATTGGGTCTGCCTATTAAAACCTACAATTTAAGGTTGGGTCTGAGTTTCACAGGAATTAGCTGAGACTGATTTAAGTCAGCCCTGTAGGTTTGTGTTCAATCTAGCAGTTCATATTAGTCTTGATAGTTACTTCAGTCAAAGCTGAGATTCAGGGGGGACAAGTTTGTATGGGTTTAATGAACTTTAGGTACTAAATTGATGAACGCTAGGAACCAGGTTCAACTCGATTCAGATTGATATGTGGGACTATTTTTGGTTGGTTCAGACAGTTGTGATTCTTGTATGGAATGTTCAATGACTGGAATGTTCAATGACTTGAATGTTCAGTGACTTGAATGTTCAATGACTAGAATGTTCAGTGACTTGAATGTTCAATGACTTGAATGTCCAGTGACTTGAATGTCCAGTGACTGAATGTCCAGGACCTGTTTTGTTCAACACTTTTATGAACTAGACTGGTAACAGCCTGACCTTAAAAGTAAATGCCCTGTCCCTGTAGGAATCTGCTTATTGGTAGTTCATGTGACTGTCAATTTTGAATAGGAGAGATTTGGTTGAATTTCAGGACAGGATAGTAAGGACTGAATGTATTTGGGTTGAGGACTGAATCATGAAGTCCTTAGTTGGGATCAATTTGTTCCCATGATTTGGGTTAAACTGATTAGATAAGGCTGATATCAGAATATCCCAGCCTTGCCTAGGACTAAAGTGTTCCAAAATCAATAGGACTGAATATGTTTTCACTGGATATTAAGTAGACTGAGGTGGGGACTGTATTAAGACTGATATGGGGCTGATACTTGATTGTAATTAGATGGTTATCAGGGACTGAACTCATTCAGTCCTATTTTCAGGAGTGAATACTACCAAGGAAGCCTTGAACTTGGGACTAGTATACATCAGTACAGGACTGATATGGCTGGTATGTACCAGAGCTAATAGTGTACTAAATCAGGACTGTCATGGAACCAGTTTGGACTGAGTGTTTGATTTATAGGACTAGTGTGGAGTGGAATGGAATAACAGTCCAACACTGAGACTGTTCACGAGGAAACATATTTCAGTCCCAGTTTAGTAGAAGTGCAAGAAAGATTTCATCTGAATCATGATTCAGAATCTATCAAGGTCTAGTGTACTATACAACATCTCATGGTTCAAATCCTTGATTAGCCACATTAGTTAAGTTAGATTCAGGTCTTCCTAACAGGGTTCTCACCTGAACCTAGGTAGGCTATGGGAAATGTCCTGGTGATTTGGATACCAAATCAAACCATAGAATTTCTTTAAGACTTGTGAAATAGTGGAACCTTAGAATAACTAGCCACTAGTACTTCCTATTAATGATAATTCTAATTTAGGTAAATAATCATTTATAGGGTATATTGTATTATCAAGTTAGAACTAAGGTTTTGTTAAAATAACTTTTCTAGATCAGAACTAGTTACCTTAAGAATGTTGACTTATCAATTATAACCAAGTTAGTTTCAACCAGTTTATTAATCGACTTGTATCAAATCATTATTACATACAGGAGGATATCTAGCTCTATTGCCTACCTGTACTTTCCTGGAGCAAGGCAAGTACACTCTACGGTCTTGTACATTTCATTATATCCTACACTTTTTTTATTGACACACTGCAACACGACATGTATTCTGGTGCTCACGTTCCTTGTTCTTATTACTTGTACCTGGGGTGGGGAAATATACTATTTATGTGACCAAATTCAAGAAATAACTCAGGTGTGTTTAACTTAGACCCCGTATCGTGCACGCGGGTCCTAAGCCGTACCATTCATGTGCTTTTATGTACTTTCATGTGCTTACCCCTAGCCGGTCACATACTTAGTTATATTTCAGATATTGTGCACACATCTTGTACTTAGTTCCTGTGATTCCTGAGATACCATGTTCTTTCATGTTCTTACATACCATGTTCTTTCATGTTCTTAGATACCATGTTCTTTCATGTGCTTATACACCATGTTCTTTCTTGTACTTTACCTACCATGTTTCCTTGTACTTTCATATCATGATGTCTTGTTCATTACCTAGAACTGTACTTGCTCCGCTCCTGAATAGGATATGTTGCAAGTGAGTTGGAGGCCCTGTGCGACACCTATTATGGACAGGATATTACTTTTCTTGCTGAGCCAGCTGGAGCTGCTTGTGATTTAGAGGCTGCAGAAGCCTAGAGCTTACCTTTAGCATTTTATATTCTCCTGTATTGAGACTAGTATACTTACTTTCATTTGCTGGAATGTAACAAATTCTGAGTTTGTATTTTACGCTGGTTGGGACACATTTATAGATGCTGTGTTTTCATACTTATCTTGATATCTGGTTAGTTTCCCTAGATTGGTATAGCTTACTTTGTTGTGTCTAACGACAAAGGCTGGGCGTGTCCGACTCGTGTCCGATTATTCGGGAGCGGGTCGTGACATGTTTTAGTGGTGGCCCATGCAGGTCTATCCTAATGGTACCTAGGACTTAGCGTACTATTGGGGGACTTGATTACACTAGGGAAACTTGATCACAGTTTAGAAAAATCGGGAAATAAGGGTATATCAGGTTTATCAGGTGCTTTGATAATATAAAAATATTGTTTATTAGGTTTTAGGGTTTGTCAATCAACGGAGTTTTCTTTCTATTACAGGATGGTCACTACGAGGAAGACCGCGGATCAGCCCGGAGTTGCAGGCAGTTCCGGAGTTGCAGGCAGTTCGATCAGGCCGCACCAGATGTTCCAGCAGATCAGCTTCCACCACCGCCTCTGATCTTTCCGCCGCTACCCTCGACGATGATGTTTGACGATGCTCAGGTGATGGCGATGTTTCAGTAGTTTATGGAGGCCCAGAATCACCAGGCTACGCAGTTCAGGAAGGCTCAGAGCCAGCAAGCCGCACAGTTCAGAGCGACCGTCGTCGACGCACTCAGGACTCGAGAAACGACAGCACCAGCACCAGCAGCACCTCTAGCACCACGAACACCGAGACCAGGGACGGCCAAGGAGTACCAGAACCTCTGCCCGATGGACTTCTGGGGCAACGAGGGGATCGTCTATGCAGACGGATGGCTGGAGAATGCGGAGAGGACCTTGAAGATGGCACAGATTCCGGAGAACCTGAAGGTGGAGGTGGCTAGTATGCGACTCTTCGACTTGGCCAGAGCTTGGTACCGGGAGGAGCCCCAGTTGGCAGAGCATCAGGTGTCTTGGACAGATTTCAAAACTTTGTTCAAGGAGAAGTTTTTCCCTGATGTAGAGCAAGATGAGTTGAGGATGCAGTTCGAGACGCTACAGCAGGGGACGATGACGGTTGCACAGTACACTTCAGAGTTTACTAGGCTCAGCAGGTTCGCGAAGAACCTAGTCAGAGCACCGGATGACAGAGCATGGAGATTCAAGAAAGGTTTCACCAGGGAGCTGCAATATGCAGTAGCGTTAAGTCAGGCAATAACTATGCGAGCATCCTCAAAATTGCTCCGGCTGTAGAGAAGGAGGTAGACCCAAGGCTGAAAAGGGACCGGCACATAGGCAGCAGCAGTTTCCAGACACCAGCGAAGAGGGTCCAGACTCAGATCCAGGCGAGGCCGCAGCAGCAGCAGCATCACCGTCCGGCTACAGCTCATGCACATCAGCATCAGAGACAGCATCTGGCGTCTAGTTGTGCCTTTTGTCATCGCCACGGACACCATATCGACGAGTGCTGCAAGAGGCTGGAACTTTGCCTCTTTTACGGATCAGATGCACACCAGATGAGGGACTGCGCTCAGGCTATAGCTCGACTAGTAGGAGGACCCCGAGGAGCTGGAGGACTACCACCTGCACCACCCAGAGCTCTACCAGCTGCACCACAGAGAGGACTAGCTTTACCCACTCAGCAGCAGTAGTTTGCACATCGTCAGCAGAGGGGAGGACCGCAGCAGGGACGTGCTTATGTCATGGCTGCAGTTGAGAAGGACGAGGCAGTACCAGATGTGATCACAGGTTCTATACTTTTACATTCTTTTTCTGCCATTATATTGTTTAATTCTGGAGCCACCCATAGCTTTGTATCATATGAGTTTCTGCATAGATACGGCTTCACACCCAAGCCCACTAGGAGGAACTGTCGGATTATGACAAGAGGAGGGGTAGTGCCAGTCAGTGAGATGGTGGAATGCCCTATCACTATTGATGGAAGGGAGATTAGGGCTCGACTTCTGGTGATGCCATTGCCCAGATTCGACGTAGTCCTCGACATCGACTAGATGAGCGAGCAGTTTGTCGCAATAGACTGCCATGAAAAGAAGGTTACTTTCAGCCCGCCAGGACTTCCACCGTTCGAGATCAGCAGAGGAGTTACAGAGAGGCCAGAAGGAGTCTACTTCGGAGCAGTTGCCGAAGACCAGGAGTTGCCGCACCCGCTGATTGCAGAGCACCTCGACGTCTTTCCCGAGGAGTTGCCAGGATTACTGCCGGATCGAGATGTGGAGTTCAGCATTGACTTAGTGCCCAGATCAGCGCCGAAGTCCTAGCATTGTTACAAGATCAACCCGAAGGAAGTTGCAGAGTTGAAGGCCTAGATTGATGAGCTGGAGGGCAAGGGTTTTATTCGGTCCAGTGCTTCACCCTGGGGAGCATCGATACTCTTCGTGTCCAAGAAGAATGGGACAGTAAGGATGTGTATGGATTACCATGCACTCAACAACATCACTATCAAGAATAGATACCCGTTGCCGCAGATTGTTGAGCTGTTTGATCAGCTTAGTGGAGCGAAGGGCTTTTCCAAGATTGATCTTCGGTCGGGATATCACCAGATAAAGGTACGGGAGCAGGATATTCCGAAGACAGCTTTCAACACCCGATACGACCAGTATGAGTTCCTGGTGATGCCGTTCGGACTCACCAATGCCTCCGCAGTGATTATGAACTTGATGAATAAAGTTTTTCACAAGTATCTGGACAAGTTTGTCCTAGTCTTCATTGACGACATTCTGAAATATTCGAAGACCGAGGAGGAGCATGTGGAGCACCTGCGGATTGCGTTGGAGATTCTGCGGAAGGAGAAGCTGTATGGAAAACTCTCAAAATGTGAGTTTTTCTTGGACAGAGTGGAGTTCCTAGGGCATGTGGTGACTGGAGAGGGGATGTCTGTGGATCCCAAGAAGATTGAAGCGGTGGAAGCATGGGCACCTCCCAAGTCAGTAGCTGAGATTCGTAGTTTCCTGGGGCTAGCAGGATACTACAGGAAGTTCGTGAAGGATTTTGCCAGGATAGCAGAGCCAATGACGAAGCTTACGCGGAAGGACGAGGAGTTCATTTGGAGCGACGCCTGCCAGTCAGCATTTGAAGAATTGAAGAGAAGACTCACGACAGCACCAGTTCTAGCTTTGCCATCTGGATCGTGAGGTTTCGTCATCTACAGTGATGCTTCAGGGAAAGGCTTGGGATGTGTGCTTGAGCAGAACAAGAAGGTTATAGCTTATGCTTCTAGACAGTTGAGGCCCCATGAGAAAAATTATCCCATACATGACTTGGAGCTTGCAGCAGTCATATTTACCTTGAAACTGTAGAAGCACTATTTGTATGGGGAGAGAGTGGACATCTTCTCGGACCACAAAATCCTGAAGTATATTTTCACTCAGAAGGAGCTGAATATGAGGTAGCGCAGATGGCTGCAACTCATGAAGGATTTCGACATCAGTCTGCAGTACCACCCTAGGAAGGCGAATGTGGTGGCAGATGCTCTCAGTCGATATCCTGTTGCTATGTATCTCACTATGGACCGGCATCTACTGGAGGATCTTGAGAGCCTTGGGATTGAGATTGTTCTCCCGGGAGCTGGAGGGAAGCTGATGCACATGCAGATACCGTCGGGACTGTTAGAGAAGATCAAGGAGGCCCAGTTTCTTGATGAGGGACTCCGATGTCTTAGTGCTCAGGCGGAGACAGGATTGCTTGACGACTTCACCATTGCAGAGGACGGATCCCTGAGGCACAGAACCCAGCTGTGTGTGCCCAAGGATTTGCGGGTGGAGGTGATGCAGGAAGCCCACCAGTCGCAGTATTCTATTCGTCCTGGGTCTACCAAGATGTACAAGTATCTGCGAGAGTATGTTTGGTGGTATGGAATGAAGAGAGAGGTTGCCAGATTTGTTTCCATATGCCTTGTGTGCCAGCAAGTCAAGGCGGAGCGCCAGAGACCAGCAGGACTACTCCAGCCTTTACCTATTCCGGAATGGAAGTGGAAACATATCACCATGGACTTCGTCTCTGGATTGCCGCGTACTCCCAGTGGCAAGGACGCTACTTGGGTAATCGTGGACAGACTGACGAAGTCAGCCCATTTTATTCCGTTCAAGGTTGGGCTGTCGACCGAGAAGCTTGTAGACCTCTACATGCACCAGATCGTGAGGATTCATGGAGTGCCAGTTAGCATCATTTCAGATAGGGACAGCCGCTTCACATCACACTTCTGGAGGAGTCTACAGCTGAGCTTGGGATCACAGTTGAAGTTTAGTACCGCCTATCATCCACAGATGGACGGGAAGTTCGAGAGGACCATTCAGACGTTGGAGGACATGCTACGGGTTTGCGCACTTGATTTCGGCAGTTCATGGGAGGATCATTTACATCTTGTGGAGTTTGCCTATAACAACAGTTATCAGGCTAGCATCGAGATGACCCCGTTCGAGGCGCTATATGGGCGGAGATGTCGCATGCCTTTATCTTGGGACGACGTTACAGAGATGGTGGTAGACTCAGCTGAGAAAGTCAGATTGATCAGAGGACGTCTCAGAGTTACACAGGATCGACAGAAGCACTGGGTAGACAGCAGCAGACGACCACTGGAGTTCACGGTTGGAGATAGAGTGTTCCTGAAGATCTTGCCGACTAGGGGTGTCATTCGCTTTGGCAGAGGCAGGAAACTCAGTCCGAAATTCATCGGGCCTTTCGACGTTACTGCTCGGATTGGCGAGGTGGCATATCGACTAGCGCTTCCAGCTAGCTTGAAGAAAGTGTATGATGTTTTTTACGTATCTCAGCTAAGACGCTATATTCCTGACTCGAGCCATGTGGTGGACTTTCGGAGCTAGAGGTGGGCCCGAGCTTGACCTACGAGGAGCAGCCAGTGGAGATCCTTGATAGGAGGGAGAAGCGCCTGCGGAACCAGACTATTCCACTTGTCCGCGTCATGTGGAGACACCACTCTCCGGGAGAGTCCACATGGGAGCGCGAGGACGAGATGCGGGAGCGCTATACCAGTTTGTTTGTTTGAGTGTACTTTGATATTGAAATTTTTTTAAATACAATAAATGATTTTTGTTGAATCTCTTTTGTGATTTTGGAGACCTACTTTGTGGTTGAATTTCGAGGACAAAATTTTTTTGAGGGGGGAATATTTGTAACTCCACTTCTCAGAAATTTTATTATTTCCAAATAATTTTCCGGATATTTTTCTAAGTTATTATTATTATTATTATTATTATTATTATTTAGCCTAATTTATTTAGGGCTTTTTCCTTCAAACCAATTGTGGGCCTGTAGTAAAAGCCCATGAATCCAACCCTTCATTTAAACCATCTCCTTCTTTTGTTTAGGAATGGGCTCAGCAATTCTTTCCGGCCATGGAGAATTCAAATTCTCCTTCTAACAAACTCTGTCAGAGCCATGTGCTCCAACTAATTTCCTTCTCTTTTCCACCAATTCCTCTCCCAACCTCCTATTTAAGGTCAATTCTTCCCCCACTTTTGCGCAGCAGCATTCTCTCATTCTTCAATCTCATCTTCTCTATCAAGCTTTGTTCTAACCAGCCATGGCGGATCGTCATCATAGCTTGGCAAGGAGTGTAGATGATCATCAGATCATGGAGTCGGCGTAAGGAGCTGTTGCTGATTGATTCTTAGATCAGGACCAAATCAGAGAACCAGGTGAGTTTGGTTGCCTGATGAAGATTTCGATCAATCCTTGTTCTGGAAATTCAATGATCTAATTTAAGGTTGTTCTAATTTTGTTCATAGGGATTAGTTGATTTCTGTTTCGAGTTTCCTTGATGATTTGTTCCTTCTTGGTTGATCCTTCTGTCAAATCGAGCAGTTGAAGGAGGTGAGGAATCGAGCAATTTCTTTAGTTTAGATAATTTGTGATTGAATAATTATTGACCCGATCTCTTTCCTTTGTTGAGCTGTTGTTGTTCTTATTGGTAAGGAATCGGGGACTTCAACTGTTTGTGTGTTCTCTCCAACAAATTGAACCTGGTAAGTGTAATCGTCTTGTCTTGATTCACCTTGGATTTGATACTGAGTTGAACTAGTATTCAAATCATTTCATCTATTGTACCGATCAGATCTGGGGATGGGCATTGCGATGATCTTCTTATTTTTGGTTTAACTCAGATTTAGACAAATTGGACACACGAGAAGCCGTGTCCAGATTCTAAAGGCTATGTCCTTGCTACATCAGACCCAAGTCAATTCTCAGGTAATTTTCTAACCCTTCTAAATTAATTTTATAAGTAGGGTTGGAATTGACTGGAAGGTATAATGACAGTGGGTTATGTATCATAGGATTCTAACTCTGTTATTTTGATACAATGAATTAGGAAGCATTGATTTAGTTTTGTCTAACTATAATTATGACTAAGATGTCTAGGACTTGATTGTTCAACAAGTTATGGACTGGATATCAGTTTCGATTGTAAAATTGAATTAGTGGCTTTAGCCTGTGAACGAAACTAGGGTATAATTATGTTTGATCAATTCAGGGGTCATGGCCATGTATCAATAAGTTTTAGTTACCTATTACTTGTTCCTTTCATGCTACTTGAATTCTAGTACAGGAATACCAGTTCTATGTTCTGCATCTAACTTAGTTACACTCATTTCAGTAGAGTCTTCTAACTCATTTTTATATCAGTTCATGTTAAACTTGCTCTTAAGTTTTCAGTCATGGTATATGTCATTACCTGATATGTGTGACTTCTCAGCAGGTACTAGATTTTACCCTGTTCGAATGTTTCATAGGGACTTTACCTGGGTGAACTGTAGAGAAATAGATTCAGGGTATTGCTTATTAATCTTTTACTGTATAATTCAATGTACTCAACTTGAGTATGTTTTGATGAGGCTATGTGGGTGATTGGGTCTGCCTATTGAAACCTACAATTTAAGGTTGGGTCTGAGTTTCATAGGAATTAGCTGAGACTGATTTAAATCAGCCCTGTAGGTTTATGTTCAATCTGGTAGTTCATATTCAGTATTGTTAGTTACTTCAGTCAAAGCTGAGATTCAGGGGGGACAAGTTTGTATGGGTTTAATGAACTTTAGGTACTAAATTGATGAAGGCTAGGAACCAGGTTCAACTCGATTCAGATTGATATGTAGGACTATTTTTGGTTGGTTCAGACAGTTGTGATTCTTGTATGGAATGTTCAATGACTGGAATGTTCAATGACTTGAATGTTCAGTGACTTAAATGTTCAATGACTTGAATGTTCAGTGACTTGAATGTTCAATGACTTGAATGTCCAGTGACTTGAATGTCCAGTGACTGAATGTCCAGGACCTGTTTTGTTCAACACTTTTATGAACTAGACTGGTAACAGCCTGACCTTAAAATTAAATGCCATGTCCCTGTAGAAATCTTCTTATTGGTAGTTCATGTGAATGTCAATTTCGAATGGAAGAGATTTGGTTGAATTTCAGGACAAGATAGTAAGGACTGAATGTATTTGGGTTGAGGACTGAATCAGGAAGTCCTTAGTTGGGATCTATTTGTTCCCATGATTTGGGTTAGACCGATTAGATAAGGCTGATATCAGAATATCCCAAACTTGCCTAGGACTAAAGTGTTCCAAAATCAATAGGACTGAATATGTTTTTACTGGATATTAAGTAGACTGAGGTGGGGACTGTATTAAGACTGATATGGGGCTGATACTTGATTGTAATTAGATGGTTATCAGGGACTGAACTTATTCAGTCCTATTTTCAGGACTGAATACTACCAAGGAAGCCTTGAACTTGGGACTAGTATACATCAATACAGGAATGATATGGCTGGTATGTACCAGAGCTAATAGTGTACTAACTCAGGACTGTCATGGAACCAATTTGGACTGAGTGTTTGTTTTATAGGACTAGTGTGGACTGGAATAGAATAACAGTCCAACACTGACACTGTTCATGAGGAAACATATTTCAATCCCAGTTTAGTAGAAGTGCAAGAAAGATTTTATCTGAATCATGATTCAGAATCTATCAAGGTCTAGTGTACTATACAACTTCTCATGGTTCAAATCCTTGATTAGCCACATTAGTTAAGTTAGATTCAGGTCTTCCTAACAGGGTTCTCACCTGAACCTAGGTAGGCTATGGGAAATGTCCTGGTGATTTGGATACCAAATCAAACCATAGAATTTCTTTAAGACTTGTGAAATAGTGGAACCTTAGAATAACTAGCCATTAGTACTTCCTATTAATGATAATTCTAATTTAGGTAAATAATCATTTATAGGGTATATTGTATTATCAAGTTAAATCTAAGGTTTTGTTAAAATAACTTTTCTAGATTAGAACTAGTTACCTTATGAATGTTGACTTATCAATTATAACCAAGTTAGTTTCAACCAGTTTATTAATCGACTTGTATCAAATTATTATTACATACAGGAGGATATCTAGCTCTATTTCCTACCTGTACTTTCCTGAAACAAGGCAAGTATACTGTACGGTCTTGTACATTTTATTATATCATATACTTTCTTGATTAACACAGTACAATACGACATGTATTCTAGTGCTCATGTTCCTTGTTCTTATTACTTGTACCTGGGGTGGGGAAATATACTATTTATGTGACCAAATCCAAGAAACAACTCAGGTGTGTTTAGCTTAGACCCCGCATCGTGTACGCGGGTCCTAAGCCGTACCATTCTTGTGTTTTTATGTACTTTTATGTGCTTACCCCTAGCCGGTCACATACTTAGTTATATTTCAGATATTGTGCACACATCTTGTACTTATTTCCTGTGATTCCTGAGATACCATGTTCTTTCATGTTCTTACATACCATGTTCTTTCATGTTCTTAGATGCCATGTTCTTTCATGTTCTTATACACCATATTCTTTCTTGTACTTTATCTACCATGTTTCCTTGTACTTTTATATCATGATGTCTTATTCATTACCTAGAACTGTACTTGTTTCGCTCCTGAATAGGATTTGTTGCAGGTGAGTTGGAGGCCCTGTGCGATACCTATTATGGACAGGATATTGCTTTTCTTGCTGAGCCAGCTGGAGCTGCTTGTGACTTAGAGGCTGCAGAAGCCTAGAGCTTACCTTTAGCATTTTATATTCTCCTGTATTGAGACTAGTAGACTTACTTTCATTTGCTGGAAAGTAATAAATTTTGAGTTTGTATTTTACTCTGGTTGGGACACATTTATAGATGCTGTGTTTTCATACTTGTCTTGATATCTGGTTAGTTTTCCTAGATTGGTACAGCTTACTTTGTTGTGTCTAACGACAAAGGCTGGGCGTATCCGACTCGTGTCCGATTATTCGGGAGCGGGTCGTGACAAAGAGGGTGCTTCGGGGTTGATTAAACCCCACAACTTCGATATAATGGTGCAGCTCGCCAGTACTCCGGCTCGGCTATCCCTATTTGAGCTCCTCTGACTATCTAAAGGTACTCGGGAGGCTCTATGTGAATCACTGAAAGATGCTGAGTCCTTCATCAGTCAAGTCAAGCAGCCTAAAGAAAATCCAACAACATGTCTGCATTGCCACAGTATGGGAGAAATCATCTCCAACATCACATTCACTCAACAAGACATGTTGCTCAAGAATAATCGGCATAACAGACCACTGTATTACATATAGTACATTGGTGCCATCAAGGTGGATTGGATCCAGATCGACCCTGGGTCCTATCTTAGCATTATCCCTCGGACCCTGCTCCAAATGCTGGGGATGCGGATGTATCGCCTGATTGCATCCAACACCACGATCAACGGCTTCAATACTTTCAAGATCGAGCCTCTAGGGAAAATTCGACTAAAATATGATATCGGTGATCTCCACACAGAAGTGACATGTTTCGTCATTGATGTGAACATCAATTATAACATCCTGTTGGGATGACCATGGATATATGAATACATGGTTATGCCGTCTACCCGCCACCAATGTATGAAATATGTGTCTACCAACGACATAGTCAGGAAAGAGTTTGCTGATGTTGATCCCTTCAGAGGGATCGAGGCATTTTTTACTGATATTGATCTATACAAGCCAATTCACTTAGAGGACAAGGATAACGACGTCGATGATGAGGTAGAGGCCGAAACAGAGGTCAAAGCCGAAGCTGAGATAGCAACTGAAGCCCCTCTGAAGGTGCGGCTCAAAAGGAAACCTCCCCAAGTGTCAGCTCCTCATGTAGCCAAGTTACGTAGGAAGGCACCTGCTTCCCTGATTGAAACAGCCACTAACGCTCCTTTGAAGCTACGACTCAGGAGGAAACCTCCCCAAGTGTCGGCTCTTCTCATGGTTAAGCTGCACGAGAAAGCACCAGTCGCTGAAATGCCAACTGAAGCACCTCTAAAAGTGCGGCTCAAGGGAAAACCTCCCCAATCGTCGGCTCCCCTCATAGTCAGGCTACAGGGGAAGGCCCTAGCATCTCTCCTAGTGTAGACTCACGAGCCAATATGGGTCAGACTCCCGAGAAGCTCTCCAGAAACACCGCCTACCAAGGCGTCAACTCCTCTAGCGTCCAAAATTTGGCTTAAAGCCCCAGAATCTCCCAAAGCTACAGTGGTTCTCACTGATGAGTAATTAGGTGATTATATATCTGCTAATATTAATGTCCCATCTCTTAAATATGTAATTCCTCGGGACAAGATCCTATATTTTATCAATAAAAGGCTGCCTTTGAACTACTCTGATCTTCCATATTGGAATGCCATGTATACTTTAGATAATGCCTTACAGTCGTTGCAAACACAAATAATGACTGTTAATCATATAAATCGAGTTGCCCTGTACCGAGGGGTCTATTATATAGTGCCACCCCGAAACCCGGAGGAGAAACCTATCATCTTCGATAAAGTCGAGCGTCATCAAGATCTCCCGCCAATCGAACCAGAACCGAATATAGGTAGGTTGCAAATATACTGGTACACTAATCAAGCAAAGTATCTCTTACAAAAAATGGGCTACAACATGAAAAGCGGTAAAGGCTTTAACTATGGAAAAGGACGACGTCTTCCCCTACGAGTTCCAGTTCTAAAAGGGAATTCTCAAGACTACTACCACCACACTCGACGGGGAGTAGGCTACATCACACCTCCGATAACCCAGAGAGTTCAGAAGCCGAAGAGGCCGTGCACTTTTACTCATCTGAAGCTTCAACTTGGGATACTGACACTAGCATGGGCTTAATCTTTAGAGAAGTATTATCAGTCAATATGACATCCACACATCCTCCAAAAGAAGAAGATGTGGAGTTCTTCGAAGAGGAACCCTTGGCTCAACGCCTAGAAGAGCAATAGGAATCTCGCTTTGAACTATGAGCGCCTCCTATTGAAGACGAAGTCGAGCAAATCAACTTAGGAGATGAATCCTCACCTAAAACCATCTTCAGCAGCAAAAGCTTAATAAGAGAAGATTGAGAATCTTTGGTCCAACTTGTCAAAGAATATATTGACGTCTTCACCTGAAGCTATGAAGACATATCGGATTTAGACCCGCAAGTCACAATACACAAGCTTAACATTTTACCTAACGCTAAGCCTGTTAAGCAGCAACAACGATGCTTCCATCCTAACATCGTGGATGCAATCGACAAAGAAGTGGATAAACTCATAGAAAGCAGGTTTGTTCGTGAGGAGCAGAACCCAGACTAGGTGGCCAACATTACTTCTGTCACTAAGAAGAATGGAAAGAACCGATACTACAACAAAAATACCCTTTAATGACGCTTGATAAGGGGATTTAATGACGGCTGATACCTAAGTGTTATTAAAGTTCAAAATACCTTTTTTCTATGACGGTTTGGGCTAATTCTGGACTTTTTATAATGTTTATAAAACAAAACGTCATTAATATTTTAGAGCGGTGGCAAACTTGTAATATTTTTTAAGTTCAATTTTTGGCAAAATCCTTCTACAACCTGCGCGCTTCAACAAAAAATCTCTCCCCCAATTCTGATCGGTCTTCTCCTTCTCCTCCTTTCTCCTCCCTCCTCTCCCCTAACTCCAAAATCCTAAGGAAAGATCCAAAACCCTAACTCTAGTTCACCAACACCCTCCTCTCCTCCTCTTCTTCTCCTTCCTTTCCCCCAACTCCAAAACCCTAACCCTAGAGCCCGTTCTCTTCAAAATTAGGGCTGCGACGGATGATGGAGGAGGCCGACTGTCACCCTCATTTCCTATATTTTATATTTATACTCGTATCTGGATTTTGGCATGTATTTTTATTTTTCTCAACTTGTGGAATTTTGGTATTTCTCGTATTTCGAATTTTGTCATGGTTCGGTTTTAATTGGATTGGGTTGGTTTAATGTGTATTAGAAGACCTTAGCCTATGCTCCACCCTCAACACACCACATCCCACCCTCTTTAAAACTCCACCAACTTTTTCTCTCTCCTCATAAACCTCCATTAATTTCTTCTTCTCCTTCCTCTACACAACACCCACCCCATAGGCAAGTCCACCTAGCCACCACATGAGAACCCTCTTTTACTTGTCCATTTGCTAGATTAGGATATGGTGATCAACATTAGAACTTAGCATTTTGTGATTTGGAGCCTCCATTGTTCAAGATCTAAGTTTTCTCCATTTTTGGTTTTGCATGGTTTTGATCTACTTAAGTTGGGTTTTTATGGATTTTGATGTTTCCATGTGGAAGAGAGTTCAATTCCACCCCGGTTGGAACTTTAGAAATCTGGATTTGGAGCTCGGATGGCCATGTTCTGATGCCTTAAAGTTTTGGAGCCATGAGAGCTTCTTCTCAGCCATGGAGAAGAAGACCCAGACCCTGCGTGCGTGTTTTTATGCGTACGCAGCTCTCTGCTTGCGTGCTTTTGCACGTACGCAGCTCTCTGGCGTGCGTGACTTTTCACGTATGCCGCTCAACTGTGTGCGTGACTTTTCACGTACGCAGCTCTCCTGTGTGCGTGACTTTTCACGTACGCAGCTCTCCTGCTTGCGTGACTTTTCACGTACGCAGCTCTCCTACTTGCGTGACTTTTCACGTATGCAGCTCTCTTACGTACGTGACTTTTCCTCTCCTGTGTGCGTGACTTTTCACGTATGCAGCTCTCCTGCTTGCGTGACTTTTCACGTATGCACCTCTCCTGCTTGCGTGACTTTTCATGTATGCAGCTCTCCTGCTTGCGTGACTTTTCACGTATGCAGCTCTCTTGCGTGCGTGACTTTTCACGTACGCTGCTCTCCTGCGTGCGTGACTTTTCACGAATGCAGCTCTCCTGCTTGTGTGACTTTTCACGTATGCAGCCC
This sequence comes from Iris pallida, assembly GCA_029216955.1. NCBI lineage: Eukaryota > Viridiplantae > Streptophyta > Magnoliopsida > Asparagales > Iridaceae > Iris > Iris pallida. The sequence goes on from JANAVB010014599.1 coordinate 1,548,432, forward strand.
TCCTGCGTGCGTGACTTTTTACGTATACAGCTCTCCTGCGTGCGTGACTTTTCACGTATGCAGCTCTCCTACGTGTGTGTCTTGTGCGTACGCTGTACCCTGACCCCTTGCTTACCCCATTGGCTCTTGGAGTTTTGGTCTTATTTCTTTAATCTTGGCTCTTCTATAGCCCTGTATATTGATATTTTAGTAGATATTTTACGCCCATTTTTTATCCTTACGCCTTTTGTCATGAACTTGATTTTACTTAATATGTTTGGAATGACTATTGTACACGGCATGGTATGACAGGGAACTAGCATAGCACGACAGTGACCCATAGTGGTGCACTCCTGACATGACCAACCTGACTTGATAGTGGCCCGTCGTGGCGCACTTTCGACAAGTATCCTGACATGATTTGTCTTGATAACTTAACTTGACTTGCCTTGACACCGTGGGTAGTTCTTTCTTGCTTGCTTGTTAAATCTACTTGTGTTGTCTTGCATCATGTCTAGGATAGGACTCCTGAGTACCACGGTCAGGAGTACCTACTAAAATGGATTAAGGTTAATAACTAGAATAACACAGTAGTCATGAAGAGATGACACAGCTACAGGCAATCCCGTTACCTGGGCGCTCTTGGGATCTGTAGCCTGTCGTCGAGTAGGGCACATTTCTAGCACACCGTCGCGTGTTGCACCCTCTAAGTCACCTAAGGGTACATTTGTCTCCCGGGCGATGTACCCACCAGAATTCAACCCCTAACTTGGGTAACCTGGATGGTCTGCAGGGCTTGTGGCTGTGGAATCATCTCACTGCATCTTGTTAGTAATTAGGCCTGTGATAACCCTAGTTAGTTAAAGTAGTAAGCCGTAGTATCTGCTTGGCCGTGATTGATTGAATGAGGTATAACCAGTTTAGCCATGTCTTGATCCAGTACAAGATTGCTTCCTGTCTTGATTTCTTGCATTATTATCTTGCCGATAAATGGCGGAAAACCAAGTTCTGTTCAGACGAAGGGTTACAACCCCGGTCCTTGTTTGGTTTACGGGTTGTAACCTGGCTATCGGAATAGTTCCATGGTTATCTCGTCGTGTATCACCCTGCCATGTTTTCGTAATTTCTAGTTTTAATATTAGATTTTCTTGTGCTGATGGCTGGCTTTTGTTCTTATTTCGTGGCCCCCTTGTGGCCCTTGCTCTTTCTGGGGTTGACCCAGCTGGTTTTGTGTGGCCAGATTTTGGAGCAGCTCCCGAGGATCTACCAAGCTTCCAGCCCAATGGTGGCAACTAGAAGGAACCCGGGCTACGAGTGGGTTTTCTATTTTGTTTCGCTCACTCTATTGTAAATTTATTCTTTTGAGGCGTTTAGCCGACGAGCACCTGTTAGCTCGATCCACTTTTACTTACTGTCTGTCTACGGGCTGTAAACATAATTAACAAATCCTAGGGTTGATCATGTATGACTTAAACTCTTGCTAGTCCTCGCATTTTGTACGACTAGCTTCATGATCAGCCGATATGTAATATTTGGGACGCCTTTTATTGTATATTTGGTGGTCAAACTTCTTGTAATTATATTACTTACTTGAGATTGAGACAATAGGCTTGACCTTAAGAGACAGTTGGCTTGTAGTAAACCCTCATATCTAGACAGCCGTGACCGTATAGTTGAGATGTATTCTATTTCAATATACGTAGCTGGCTATGTCTGCCCCCGCTCTCCAGTATTCTGGTTCTGGGGCATGACATGGTTTAAGTGGTGGCCCATACAGGTCTTGTAAATCAAGAAATGTAAGGGTTTACCGAATAGATGTCTCAATCAGTATTCGTCCTTGATCTCCGCCGTATTTTCAAATCCCTGAAATTCTTGCCCTGATTGTATGCTTGTATCGTTGATCTGTCCTGGTCCTTCCTTATTGTTTCCCTGTGTCGTCTTCCTCAGCGGCACTGTACCTGACCCTGTCGATCAGCAAGGAGGAGCACCTCCCGTAGACCAGCAGCAACCCGGAGATCAAGCCCAGCATTCCGGAGTCGCCTCCAGAGTTGTGTCTACTGGAGCAGAGTCACCAGTTCGGCCCGTCCAGCCCGCAGAGCCAGATGATGGGACCTTAGTAGGCCTCATCAGAACCTTGATAGCTTTCCAGGATCGTCGAAGCGACGCCCTGCACCAGACAGTTCAAGATGCTTTGACCCGAGGCGGACATCCAGGGAACCAGGCGGCCAACAGCTTCAAGCGATTGAACCCTCCTTTCTTCGACGGCACCGAGGATGCGGTTGTCGCGGATGCATGGCTTCAGGATACCGAGGTAATTCTGGAAGCAGCTAGGACACCCGAGAATGAGAAGGTGGCGGTGGTACGCCTGCAGTTGTTGGACTTGGCTCGCAGTTGGTGGGCGGCATAAGTCATGGGATTGGTGGCACCCGTTGCTTGGGCAGTATTTAGAGAGAGATTCTAGACGAAGTATTTCGATGCTGTGGCTCGGTACGACCTGCAGACCAGATTTACCAACTTGAAGCAAGGAGGCAGAACAGTCGACAGTTATGCATCGAAGTTTTCTAGGCTCAGTAGGTTTGCCCCCACCTTGGTGGCGACCGAGTTTAATAGGGCCCAGCGGTTCCAGCAGGGGCTGCATTTGGAGATCTTGTTGCAGTAGAACAGTTCGAGCACCAGACGTTCGATGCAGTCTTGAGAGCAGCTAGGAGGCATGAGTACACCTCCCAGAGGATCGTGGATAGGACCGGAGGTAGGAAGCGGTCCCACAGTAAATGCACCAATCATCAGCTCCAGCCCCGGCAGCTAGGGGATTGACCATTGGAACTCCGAGGCGGGCGGCCTCAGTAACGTCGGTTCAGCATTCGACCCCGACGTACCCGCAGCAGCAGAAGCAGAAGCAGACTTCCGCGATGGGATGTTCTCATTGCGGGAAGCCAGGGCATGTGGTGGCAGACTGTCGCAGGGCACAGAGATTGTGCCTGGCATGTGGAGCAGCAGATCATAGGATAGGGGCTTGTCCGAATAGGGGTAGTTCATCAGCATCCAACCCTTCTAGCTCTTCGGTGAGAGGACCGGCCCCAGCACTAGTTCAGCAGCAGCAGTATCAGTCTTCGAGGCCCTTGCCGCCTCAGTCTCAGGCATTCCAGCAACAACACCCCGGCAGTATGCACAAGCCCAAGCTCAGACCCAGAATAGGCAGAGAGGTTTCCAGCAGAGGGGACCAGCAGCCAGAGGACAAGGTCAGGCCATGATGATGGCTATGGAAGAAGAAGTTGCACCAAGTGAGGTTGTGGCAGGTACTATTCTCGTCAACTCCTCTCCAACGTCTGTATTATTTGATTCTGGTGCATCGCATTCATTTATGTCTGCACGATTCGTGTCACGGATAGGATTGGAGCCCGAGTCATTATCAGTGAGGCTCAATATACTTACTGGTAATGGTCTTGTGGGAGTAGATCGAGTGTTTTCCTCGTGTCGGATCGTAGTTAGCGGTAGGGAGTTCTCCGCTAGATTCATAGAGTTTGTTATGGCAGACTATGATGTAGTCCTAGGCATGGATTGGTTGAGGAACCAGTATGCTAGGATAGACTGCCATATTGGCAGAGTTGTCTTTAGTATTCCTGGCGAGCCAGAGTTTTCATTTTCCAGAGGCACAGTGGAGCCATCTTCTCCAGTATTGCGGATGGCAGTAGCAGCAGTGCAGTTGCCCAGGATAGTCGAGGAGTTTTCAGATGTCTTTCCAGAGGAGCTTCCAGGGATGTCGCCAGAACGGGAGATTGAGTTCACTATAGACTTGATTCCCGGGACCGCACCTGTATCAGCGCGAGTCTACAGGATGGCGCCTTCAGAGTTGGAGATTTTATACAAGATGATTGAAGAACTGAGGACCAAGGGATTCATCCGTGCAAGTGGATCGCCTTGGGGAGCCCTGATGCTTCTTGTGAAAAAGAAGGATGGTACGTCCAGGCTATGTGTTGATTATCGTACCTTGAATTCGGTGACAATCAAGAACAGATACCCTCTTCCGAGGATAGATGACTTGTTTGATCAGCTCAGAGGGGCTTCTGTATTTTCGAAGATCGACTTGCGGTCGGGATACCACCAGATCAGAGTCAGAGAGCAAGACTGTCACGACCCGCACTCGCTTTTCCGGATACGAGACGTGTCCAAGCCAGCCTACGCCGCAGAGTCGGCGGTAGAACGCTGTCAAGCCCGCAAGAAATAGATGTTCAAAATAAAACAATTGCTGCTCATTCACATTTCTAAATTATTACAACAATTACAACATTTATAATTAAAGAAAAATACAAAGTTTTACAATTAATGAAATGATACAATGGCTAGCTATTTCTAGGTTGTCTTCAGCATACCCAAGTCTTCTCCAGTGTTAAGAATGATCGCGGCTAAACCTGAAAAATGTTGGTTATCCAGTCAGGATTGGAACAAGTACACAAACCGACGGCAATGCAAAACACAATAGAATTAACAAGACATGAAAATAGCATATGAGATATGAAAGCTGTAAGAAAGCTGATGACATAGCACGATAGAGAAATAAACAAGAAAAAACTAATAAAAGACATCTATCTAGGTGGTGTGAAATATCCTTTTCGACATGTGGACGGCTAGGAGGTAAATAAGACACACTGCACGTGTCGTGCGCAGCGGCTAGCATTCAAGATTAGACATAATGGGATATTTCTGGGTAGTCCACGTGCCTACTAAGATATTTCCCCTCCCGACTACTCCGTGTGATGAGCGTGTCAACAAGCAGCAAGATATATGTATAGACATGAAATGAAAAGGCTACTATGAATCGGAAAGCAATCAGAAAGTGTACTTGCCTGAGGTCCTTAGCTGGTGAAACCGACAATTCCGTTGCATTTGGAATAGTCCACTTAGCCTAGGGTAATGTTCGGGTTGCAAGAAAATAGGAAACTATCGATTAGTAACGATTAAGGATTAATTTAGGCGAAAATTGATTTAGTGAAAGATGATCCCTTAAATCCCAATATACCTTTAAGCCCAAAGTGTATTATTACTCTCAAAGTCTAATAATTTACATAAAGCTCGTTTGAAAAATAATATCTCAAATCGCATAAAATCTGCTAACAAAACCCTTTTTTTTATATATATTTTAAACCCAAATCTACATAATTAAAAGCCATAAAATAATAATTAGTTTTGAAAATATTTAGAAACCCGATCGTGAAATCTTATTAGGAATACTATATACAAATCTTTATCGAAATAGAAGCCCAAGACAATAATAAGTTGGTTTCCTAAAAGTCTATATGGCTTAACCCCAAAATAATTCAACTCCTCTTTAGAGTCTAAATATATATATGAAAAGGCCCATATTTGTTAATAATCCCAAGCCCAATCATTTTGTAAGTAATACCTTTATAAACATTACTACATATTTTAGTGAGACAAAATAATAACTACTAATAATATTATATATATTTCCAGTAGTATACTGCACCTATAATAATTAGTCTGTATACAAAACGGAATATTAAAACCCAACCAAAAGAACCAACACATGATTGCTACCCAAGAATTTAAATCAAGACATACCCATCAATCCAGCCCAACATAGTTTGACAACCAATTTTAATAAAGCAAGGCCCAGCCCAATTGAATTGGGCTCAACACCCTTAACCTATTGAAAGGAGTAAAACAAAAGATTGAAAAAGAATTAAAATAAAATAAAGTCCCATTCCTCTCTTTTTCCTGTGGAAGAGAGAGAAACCTAAACGAACAACTTAAAAGGAAGAAGAAGAAGCTGAAGGAGTGAGGGGGGAAGAGGGAGACTCACAGGGGTGAGAAGAGTCACGGCGTCGGCCCGGAATCGGAGCGGTGGTGGCGCACTGGCTCGTGGAGGCGCGCGGAGAAACCCTAATTTCGGAGGCGGCAAGCGGCTGGAAGACTCGACCGTGCAGGGAGGGAGCCAAGGCGGAGTGCGACCAGCGGGCGGCCATGGGTGTTGTCGGGAGTGGCCCACCGCGAGCAGCGGGTGTGAGGGCGGCGCAGTGGGGGCCGCTCGGTCAGGCGGAGGTGGTTGCGACACAAGGTGTGGGATCGATGCCGGTCGACGAATCGACAAGAAGGGAGCGCGGGGGCTGACCGGCTAACCTCGCGCCAGCGGAATCCGTCGGCGAGCGGCGCGCTACCGCTGTAGAAGGCGGCTCCGGCAGCGCACGTGCACACCGCGATGACCTAGCTTAGGCGACGGTCGGCGGCGGAACGGGAGTGCGGGTTGAGGGCACGCTCCGTGGGGCTTCACCACAGAGAAGAGTCACGCCCGTGGCGGTGGCTCTCCGGCGGGTTCGATCACGGTTGAAGACTCGGCGGTCGGCTGCGCCAACTCGAAGGCACGCGGGCGGCACTCGAGGGCTGGCGGAGGTTCTTTCCAATTGTTCTTCTTTTTCTTCTTCTTCTGGTTTGGGATGTCTGACAGTATGGATTGTTTTGTACTGAACGCACAAATCAGAACAGAATGGATGTGGACACGAGCACGGACACCCGGGGTCGGACCCGAGGCCGGATAGGCTGACACGGTACAGTTTCTAGGTATTGGTTGTTGGCTGGTTGCTGGTGGCCATAAGGTAATTTGTGGTGTCGGGGTGGTGGTGGTGGTTTGGCCACTGGTCAGCAGGGGTGGCTGGTCGGGACGGGCGGCCACTGATGGTGGCGGGGCTGATGGTATTGGTCAATTGAATTTGACAGTGGTTGTGAATTTCTGTGAAGTTGGGGGAAACGAAATGAGGAGCTCTCCTTAAATAGGAGGTCAATCTCCTAGTTTCGATAAGAACAAGGGGTTTGATTGGATAATCCTTCCCTTTGTTTCAAATCCAAAAATTATCTAAATTAACAATCGATCTACTCAGAATTAACTAAATAATATTTAAATTATATACTCAATATTATTTAACAGTATTTAAATTGTACATATCGAGACCCAATTTCAAACAATTGATTACACTGCTATCATTAATATTTATCCAAAGTATACATCTTGTAAATTCCAATAAAATAAAATCGATCTTATCATAATCTATCAATGATTAATAGTTTAAATACATAAATTCAAATCAATATTTATCGATAATTTTAAGGGTAGCGTTTTATAATTCTAGATCGAAACTAGATAAATCAAATCTGAATCTAAATAATATATAAAATGTATATTCAATAATATCCATTAATTTAAATCAAACTAATTTAATCAATTAATATTCAAAATATATATTCGCTAATATAAATTTGTTTAAATCGTATTTCATCGTAATCTTAATCCAATCAATTGGTCCTGCCAATAATTTAAAGATAGCATTTGTTGATATCAAACAATTTAAAGCATTTAAATTTAAGTTGAAAATCAAATAATCAATTATCATTAAAATTTAGAATACTATTGTTTGTCATCAAAATATCGTAACGTATATTTCATAAATCAAATCTAATTTGATATCCCTAAATTTAAACCAAATAAATATTTAAAACTAGTTTAACATAATCTTAATACATAAATTTGAATCAAATAATATTTGAAAATAAATTGACAAATCCTTTTGTCTATAAAATATTTATCATTCTAAAATCCATTTTTGAAATTAAATCATTCGGAAGTCAAAAATAATGATCAAAACATCTTTTATGATTTCAAGACTAAAACATGAAAATTATTAAAATAAATCAGTACCTTTAAACTATGATTTTGGAAAGCCGAAAAACAACAAAATATCTTTTAGAAAATCTCAACGAATATCACCTCAAAAATAATTTTGAAAAAAATTCGGGAAGAGGAGTTACAAGGACATCCCGAAGACAGCATTCAGATCGAGGTATGGACATTGGGAGTTCCTTGTTATGCCCTTTGGAGCGACCAATGCGTCGGCCGTATTCATGGACCTCATGAATCGCATTTTCATGCCTTACTTGGATCAATTTGTGATCGTGTTCCTAGATGACATCCTGGTCTACAGCAAGAGTGAAGCAGAGCATGGGCAGCATCTCAGAGTCGTCCTCCAGACGCTTAGGGAGCATCAGTTGTACGCCAAGTTCAGTAAATGCGAGTTCTGGCTCGATCGCATTTCATACTTGGGTCACATCATTACCCGAGGAGGAGTGGAAGTGGTTTCCCAGAAGTTTGTGGCTATCGAGTCATGGCCGGTACCTAGCTCAGTGGCAGAGGTTCGCAGCTTCCTTGGATTGGCCGGCTACTACCGGCAGTTCGTTTCAGATTTTGTAAGGATTTCAGTGCCGATGACCCAGTTGACCCGCAAGATGTGCCATTTGTTTGGACAGCAGAGTGTTAGGAATCGTTTGAGAAGTTGAAGCGAGGTTTGATAACGGCTCCCATTCTTACCCTTCCAGATGGGACCGGAGGATTCACAGTTTATTGCGACGCTTCAGGCAGAGGATTGGGATGTGTTTTGATACAGCATGGGAAGGTAATATCTTATGCATCATGTCAACTACGTGATCATGAGAAGAATTACCCGACCTACGACCTGGAATTGGCGGCGGTAGTGTTTGCTTTGAAGTTGTGGAGACACTACTTGTATGGAGATAGAGTGGAGATCTTTACTGATCATAAGAGCCTGAAGTATGTTTTCACCCAAAAGGACCTTAATATGCGGCAGAGAAGATGGCTCGAGCTACTGGTGGACTATGATGTGGATTTGCAGTATCATCCCGGGAAGGCCAACGTTGTAGCAGATGTATTGAACAGGAGAGCCGGAGTTTATTTCCTGACGGCGCAACCAGAATTATTGGCAGATCTTCAGAAGATGGGAATTGAAGTGGTTCTTCCAACCAGCGTGGCATTGATGGCCAGCCTACAGGTTCAGTCCAGCATAGTTGAGAGAATCCGGGTGGCGCAGTCAACAGATTCCAGGATCCAGCGACTCAGAGCAGAGTGTGAAGCAGGAAGAAGGCCAGAGTTATGTATCCATAAGGACGGTACACTTCGGCACGGCACTCGTCTTTGTGTACCCAGTGGAGATATCAGACAGAAAGTCATGGCAGAAGTCCACAGTTCTTAATATTCTATTCATCCGGGTGGTACGAAGATGTACCGTAATATTCGTCTGCATTTCTGGTGGAATGGCATGAAGAGGGAGATAGCCCAGTTTGTCTCTCGGTGTTTGGTTTGCCAACAGGTTAAAGCTGAACATCAGAGGCCCGCTGGACTTCTTCAACCCTTACCGATCCCAGAATAAAAATGAGAGCATATAACCATGGATTTCGTGACCGGATTACCCAGATCTCCGGCCGACAGAGATGCTGTTTGGGTAATTATAGACAGGCTTACCAAGGTGGCACACTTTCTTCCATTCAGAGTTGGACAATCGACGGCACAGTTAGCAGATATGTATCTCAGGCAGATCGTCAGGCTTCACGATGTGCCAGTCAGCATCACCTCGGACAGGGATTCGAGATTCACATCACACTTTTGGCACAGCTTGCAGAAGAGTTTGGGGACTCGCCTTCAGTTCAGCTCAGCTTATCACCCGCAGACGGATGGTCAGTCAGAACGCACAATCCAGACCCTTGAAGATATGTTGAGATCCTGTACCCTTGACTTCGGTGGTTCATGAGAGAATCATCTGCACCTGGTGGAATTCTCGTACAACAACAGTTATCAGGCCAGTATCCAGATGGCACCCTTCGAGGCTCTTTATGGCAGGAAGTGCAGATCCCTGCTAGCATGGGACGATGTCGGAGAGAGGCGGATGCTCGGACCCGAATTGATTTCCCAAACGGTTGAAGTGGTCAGGAAGGTCAGAGATCACCTCCGAGTTGCCCAGGACCGCCAGCGCCATTGGGCCGATGCCCATCGGCGTCCCTTAGAATTTGCAGTCGGCGACCATGTATTCCTTAGGATCTCGCCTAACCGCGGCGTCATTCGCTTTGGCATACGGAGAAAGCTTAGTCCTAGGTATATAGGGCCGTTCGATATTCTAGAGCGAGTAGGAGATGTATTCTATCGTCTCGCTCTTCCGCCATCGCTAAGTGAGGTGCATGATGTATTCCATGTGTCCCAATTACGACGGTATATTTCGGACCCGAGCCACATCCTAGACCATTCGGAATTGGTTGTTGGTACCAATCTTTCGTATGAGGAGAGGCCCGTGTCTATATTGGACCGGAGGGAGAAGACACTCAAGAACAAGACTATTAAATTAGTCTGTGTTGCTTGGGGTCATCACTCTCTAGGTGAGTCAACGTAGGAGCGTGAGGACGACATCCGATCGCGATATCCCTACCTGTTTGACTCGTGAGGTATAATATCTTTCTTATGCCTTACGTTTTCCCTTCCTTGCTTGCATTGTATGATTGTATGATTGAACTGCTTAGTATAGCTTGCCTGTGCTTAATGTAGCTTGTCGTGACAATCTCTAGCTCCTTGATTAAATTCCGAGGACGGAATCCTTTTAAGGTGGGTAGAGTTGTCACCCTCATTTTCCGTATTTCGTATTTATACTCGTATCTGGATTTTGCCATGTATTTTTAGTTTTCTCAACTTGTAGAATTTTGGTATTTCTCGTATTTCGGATTTTGTCATGGTTCGGTTTTAATTGGATTGGGTTGGTTTGGTTTGGTTTAATGTGTATTGGAACACCTTAGCCTATGCTCCACCCTCAACACACCACATCCCACCCTCTTTAAAACTCCACCAACTTTTTCTCTCTCCTCATAAACCTCCATTAATTTCTTCTTCTCCTTCCTCTACACAACACTCTTCTCCTTCCTCTACACAACACCCACCCCCTAGGCAAGTGCACCTTGCCACCACATGAGAATCCTCTTTTACTTGTCCATTTGCTAGATTAGGACATGGTGATCAACATTAGAACTTAGTATTTTGTGATTTGGAGCCTCCATTGTTCTAGAACTAAGTTTTTTCCATTTTCAGTTTTGCATGGTTTTGATCTACTTAAGTTGGGTTTTTATGGGTTTTGATGTTTCCATGTGGAAGAGAGTTCAATTCCACCCCGGTTGGAACTTTGGAAATCTGGATTTGGAGCTCGGATGGCCATGTTCTGATGCCTTAAAGTTTTGGAGCCATGAGAGCTTCTTCTCAGCCATGGAGAAGAAGACCCAGACCCTGCGTGCGTGTTTTTACGCGTACGCAGCTCTCTGCTTGCGTGCTTTTGCACGTACGCAGCTCTCTGGCGTGCGTGACTTTTCACGTATGCCGCTCTCCTGTGTGCGTGACTTTTCACGTACGCAGCTCTCCTGTGTGCGTGACTTTTCACGTACGCAGCTCTCCTGCTTGCGTTACTTTTCACGTATGCAGCTCTCTTGCGTGCGTGACTTTTCCTCTCCTGCGTGCGTGACTTTTCACGTATGCAACTCTCCTGCTTGCGTGACTTTTCACGTATGCAGCTCTCCTGCTTGCGTGACTTTTCATGTATGCAGCTCTCCTGCTTGCTTGACTTTTTACGTATGCAGCTCTCTTGCGTGCGTGACTTTTCACGTACGCTGCTCTCCTGCGTGCGTGACTTTTCACGAATGCAGCTCTCCTGCTTGCGTGACTTTTCACGTATGCAGCCCTCCTGCGTGCGTGACTTTTTACGTATACAGCTCTCCTGCGTGCGTGACTTTTCACGTATGCAGCTTTCCTGCGTGTGTGTCTTGTGCGTACGCTGTACCCTGACCCCTTGCTTACCCCATTGGCTCTTGGAGTTTTGGTCTTATTTCTTTAATCTTGGCTCTTCTATAGCCCTGTATATTGATATTTTAGTAGATATTTTACGCCTATTTTTTATCCTTATGCCTTTTGTCATGAACTTGATTTTACTTAATATGTTTGGAATGACTATTGTACACGGCATGGTATGACAGGGAACTAGCATAGCACGACAGTGACCCATAGTGGTGCACTCCTGACATGACCAACCTGACTTGATAGTGGCCCGTCGTGGCGCACTCTCGACAAGTACCCTGACATGATTTGTCTTGATAACTTAACTTGACTTGCCTTGACACCGTGGGTAGTTCTTTCTTGCTTGCTTGTTAAATCCACTTGTCCTGTCTTGCATCATGTCTAGGATAGGACTCCTGAGTACCACGGTCAGGAGTACCTACTAAAATGGATTAAGGTTAATAACTAGAATAACACAGTAGTCATGAAGAGATGACACAGCTACAGGCAATCCCGTTATCTGGGCGCTCTTGGGATCTGTAGCCTGCCGTCGAGTAGGGCACATTTCCAGCACATCGTCGCGTGTTGCACCCTCTAAGTCACCTAAGGGTACATTTGTCTCCCGGGCGATGTACCCACCAGAATTCAACCCCTAACTTTCGACCTGGGTAACCTGGATGGTCTGCAGGGCTTGTGGCTGTGGAATCATCTCACTGCATCTTGTTAGTAATTAGGCCTGTGATAACCCTAGTTAGTTAAAGTAGTAAGCCGTAGTATCTGCTTGGCCGTGATTGATTGAATGAGGTATAACCAGTTTAGCCATGTCTTGATCCAGAACAAGATTGCTCCCTATCTTGATTTCTTGCATTATTATCTTGTCGATAAATGGCGAGAAAAAAGTTCTGTTCAGACGAAGGGTTACAATCCCGGTCCTTGTTTGGTTTACGGGTTGTAACCTGGCTATCGGAATAGTTCCATGGTTATCTCGTCGTGTATCACCCTGCCATGTTTTCGTAATTTCTAGTTTTAATATTAGATTTTCTTGTGCTGATTGCTGGCTTTTGTTCTTATTTCGTGGCCCCCTTGTGGCCCTTGCTCTTTCTGGGGTTGACCCAGCTGGTTTTGTGTGGCCAGATTTCGGAGCAGCTCACGAGGATCTACCAAGCTTCCAGCCCAATGGTGGCGACTAGAAGAAACCCAGGCTACGAGTGGGTTTTCTATTTTGTTTCGCTCACTCTATTGTAAATTTATTCTTTTGAAGCATTTAGCCGACGAGCACCTGTTAGCTCGATGCACTTTTACTTACTGTCTGCCTACGGGCTGTAAACATAATTAACAAATCCTAGGGTTGATCATGTATGACTTAAACTCTTGCTAGTCCTCGCATTTTGTACGACTAGCTTCATGATCAGCCGATATGTAATATTTGGGACGCCTTTTATTGTATATTTGGTGGTCAAACTTCTTGTAATTATATTACTTGCTTGATATTGAGACAATAGGCTTGACCTTAAGAGACTGTTGGCTTGTAGTAAACTCTCATATCTAGACAGCCGTGACCGTATAGTTGAGATGTATTCTATTTCAATATACGTAGCTGGCTATGTCTGCCCCCGCTCTCCAGTATTCTGGTTCTGGGGCGTAACACCGACGCTGACGGTGACGGCTTCATCAGCCTCGACGAGTTCATCGACCTCAATATCCTCCAGGTGGACCCCACCACCGCCCTCGAGGACCTCCGCCACACCTTCTCCATGTTCGACCTCGACCGCAACAGCTCCATCTCCGCCGAGGAGCTCGCCAAGGTGTTGCGGAGCCTCGGCGAGGGGGTGTCGGTCGCGAAGTGCAGGAAGATCGACGGTGTCGACAAGGACGGGGACGGCATGGTCAGCTTCGAGGAGTTCAAGGTCATGATGTTTCTCCCTCTCTCTCTTCCTTTTTTTTATTCTTCTTCTGTTGTGAATGGCAGAGAGAGCTACAAATGCATGATAACTTTTTTTTTCCTCTCTCTCTCTCTCCTTCTATATATACAAGTGTGAGTTCTCCATATTCTTCAGGAGATTTAATGCTTCTTCTTCACCTGTGCAGAAACTCTGAACATTTTTCCGTCCGAGCCCATGCATCATGTGGAGCCAACAATCAAGTTGTTTACACACACACTTCCTCTAGATGTTCAAAAAGGAATTTAAGTCATATGATAATATTTTATTCCATAGATTAACCATTATAATTCTCTGTTTTTTGTAGGTTGGCATGAGTTTAGGCTCTCCGGCTAGCAGTGCTTCAAAGAGAACATCGGAGGCGCCGCCATCCATGGAGCTGGACAACTCGAGAGGTGATCCCCCGGCCGCACCCGAGCCAGGGAAGAAGGAGATGAAAGCAGTACCAAAGGTGAAAACCCTAGATATAATTATCAAATCCTAATTAATTTCAAGTAGTTGCAGAATTATTTTTCAAATGTTGATCATATATGTATTTTTATTTTTATTTTTATTTTGCAAAAGGAAGGAAATAAGAAAGCGGTACAATCTGGTAATTCTAAATATGAAGGGCCAAAGACACCAGACCCTAAGGTTAGTCGAATATTTAAGTTCATATATGTTTGTGGAGTCCAAGAAGCACGACGGTTGTCAAATCTAGTGTGCATGGCACCACCAAATCCATAATGGATTAGTCTCGTTTGGTTCGCGGAATCATGATCCTGGAAAAAGAAATCATTTCTTTTGTGTTTGGATGTCAATAGAAGGGAGGATGAAAGAAAAATAATTATCATAGAAAAGAAAATGGTTCCCTCACCTACCCAAGAATTCACTTTTCCACTCCAAGAATTTATTTTTCCTTCCAATTTTCCTGGCGTTTCCCGGAAAGTAAAAGAGTGGTGCTATGTGGACCGTGTTTTTGGCCCGCAGTCCACGTGGCGCTTCTTCTTTGGCATGAACCCTGTGGCGGGCCCCATGCAAATTTTTTTGCAAATGGGTTTAGAACACGTACGCCCGACGGGCAGAGACCACGGGCTCTTTAGCATTTTTCAAAGTAAAAATTGATAGAAATTACAATTTTGCAAATGGGAAAGGAATTGATTTTTTTTCCTTTCCTTGCTGGGAACCAAACGAGGCCAAAGTAAAATTCAAGCCTCTAACTGTTTTTATATATGTTTGTGTTCAGATATTGAGAAGGCTTGCTCAGAATAGGGAGGCAGCTAGAAAGAGTAGGCTCATAAAGAAGGTCAGCAGCTAGCCAACAAACCTACATTAGAAGAATCAAACCATTTCATACTTTCATTAATTTTATATATGTAATAGAGTCTAAATAAGACCTCGTTTGGTACACTGTAATGTAATTCGTAATCGTAATATAATCAAATGAATTTTTTTTTATTTGATTACATTACGATTACGATTATATTACAGCGTACAAACGAGGCCAAATGTTATTGTTTTGTGACTAATGAACCTCTTTGTGTAAACCTTTGATTTTTAATTCAACAGGCTTATGTTCAGCAGCTAGAGTCAAGTAGGATCAAGCTATCCCAGCTAGAGCAGGAGCTTCAAAGAGCAAGAGCACAAGTGCACTTCTGAACCTCTAGTGTCTCAACCAAAATTGAAGTTCCATATAGTTTCTTAACTAGATTGTTTCATTTTTTTTATCAGGGTGTTTTCTTTGGTAGAGGATCACTTATTGGGAACCAAGGCCTTCCCTCAGGTCCATAACAAACTCTCTAGCTCTTTTGGTTGACCACTAAAAAAAAAATACTGTTAATTAGCGACTGATGATCGGTTCGATTAATTTTTTGTTTTGTCCATAACAAACCCTCTAGCTCTTCTTATTATGCCGCATCACATTCGTACCCATACAACATTGGGTGCCACACTGCATTCTACATTCAAGCTGTTTTTCTTTTGTGCCTAGTGCCACAAATATGGATGTGTATATCATGGATTTCATGTAAACTTTGTCTCCTTACCTGTACCTTTTAATAGATGCTTTTGCAATTCCATGTGAAGTATTAACTTTCTGGAATGAGAAGGAACTTGTGTAAAACCCCTAAATTTGTACTATTTTTTTATTATTAAATTTGGTACCGATTTAAAATTTTGTATTGTACGTCGCGTAATCGTATTGTACGTCGCGCACGAAATTATTTTTCTTGCTCGTCGAGTGCGAATATGTGCGAGCGTATATATTTTTGAAAAACATTATTTTTATTATTTTTATAGTTTCAAAGAAATAGAGACAATAATTATTTCTAGCTATTATTTTCAAGTTTACGATTTTAATTATGAAAGCCTTTTTGTTTATAGCAGTTATTAATAATAAAATATATTCTTAGGCATACATATATTGCCAAAATATTTTGCTAGTTTATTTTAAATAAAAATATAATTTTCGAGATTTACTAATATTAATATTTTATTATTCAAAAAGATATTTAAAAATATTTATTATTTTCAAAATTATTATTATTGATATTTTGAAAAATATATTTGGAAGTTATTATGGCCATTTAAATCATGATTTGAATCTATGGATTTATTTAAATAGTTAATATTTGAAATTTGATTGATTTTAAACCAAGATTTTTAATTAGATTTAATTGGATTTGGATTTGGATTTGGATTGGATTTGATTGGTTTTAAATTAATAGATGAATTATCTATTTTGGGTTTAAATATTCCTAAACTTTATCCAATTGGGAATTCCCACATCCTATAAATAGGCAGGTACTCCTCCAATATTTTTATCATCCACATTATTCCTCCACAAATACTTCTCCACAATTACAGTGCCTCGTGTCCGAGTCCGTGTTCCACGTCCCAAATTCTTATTCCATTAGTTTTTACATATACAATTTCCTCGTGTCGGACACACCCCGACATCAAAATTTCTAAACCCTAATCCTAAAAACTATGACCTCCCGTCTCGACCTCGCTACCCGGCCATCAACCGACAGCCCCACCGTCGCCACCGTCTTCATCGCCACCTTCGCCCCCGACCGACACACCCAAAACACCACCGCCAAATTTTCCATCTCCCGGCCAGACCCAAGTCCAACACCATTAGCTCCTCCACCACCGCCCGTACCATCATCACCACCACATGCCTCTTCTCTATCTGCAACCTCGGCCAAACCCAGCCTCCACACCACTACCAACCTCATCACCGCCCCGTAACTCCCGACATCACAACAGCCATCCGCAACCCAGCCCCGACAAAGTCACAAAAATCACCTCAACCCGACCAGTCCGGCCACAACACCCAGACCCGACACAAACCCCGCCACCGCGGCAGTCCGCCACACCGACCTTTCCAAACACCATATCGTCACCATCCAACAAGGAAATAGGAACAAGCCCTTACCTGAGCCTTCCGCCCCGCCATAGCCGCACCACGGCCGACGTCCCTGGAACCCTCCGATCCGCGCCGCCGGAGGACCGACCCGCCGGCGAACCCCCGCGCGAGGCCACGTCCACCACCCTTGCCGACCGTTCCCCTACCTCCGTCGCGCGCTGAGCCGCTTCCCGAGCTTCCGCCGACCATCCATCTCCGCCGCGTCCCGGCGCTTCCCATCGCCGCCAACCACGAAAACCCCCGACTGCCTACTCGCCCCTTCCGCCTCGACGCCGAGTCGATCCCTCACGCCGGCGCCGCGCCCGGCCTCGCCTCCGGCCGGCTGCAACCACCCCCAAACGCCGAGACCCTCTCGACCCAAGGCGCTTGTCGCCCGCCGCCGACAAACCCGGTCTCCCATCTCTCCTCCCTCCACGCCGCGCTCTCCGGCTCGCCGGCCACTGTCGCAGCGCACAGCTCCGCCGCTGTCGCAGCGCGCAGCTCCGCCACCGGCGAGTCCGTTGCCGACCTTCCCAAGCCTCCGCCTACTCCTCCGATCCCCTGCCGTCAGTCTTCCTCCTCTCTTCCCCATGTGCCCTGCCGGACCACCGACCCTTTCGCCGCCGACCGAAACCCACTCCCTCCGCTCCACTCTCTCTCTCAGCCTCTCTCTCTCACTCTAACTTTTTTTTCTTTTGATTCTTAATCATTCTCTCTCTCTCTGTGTGTGTTGGATCACGAGGAGAGCAGTAGATATTTTTGATATATATTTTTTTCTTTTCATTATCATTATTATTATTATTATATCAATCATTAGTATTATATTATAATTATTATTATTATCATAAATATTATTATCATTATTATAATTACTTATTATTATTATTATTATTATTTTCTTTAGTTAATTGTGTATTAAATAAATATATAAATTATAGTTTTCAAAATTATATTTTGGGCTTGGCCTGTATATACTTTCAAAACTTGGTTTAGACACCCTCTAAATAGTATATTATTATTTTTAAATATAGCTCTAAAAAGTCTATTTTGACTAAATTGGATTTTAGCGCTAAAATAATTTCTCAATATTTTAAGTGTTTACCTAAATTAGTGTTATATTATTTTGTATCATTTATGGCTTTTAGTTAAAAATTTATTTGATAAAAATTAGTTTTTTAGCCTAAAAGTATTTTTAGTCTAAATTATTTTCCTATAGAAATGAGTTTTTTTTATATATTTCGAATATCTATTGTTGTCCATGACCAATCCCAATCTTCCTATTCCTTGCCAATTCCAAACTACTTGATATCCACCCTAACTAAATTGACCGTCCTGGACCCGATGGAACTGTCCGTGCCACCATCCAAGGTCACCATGTGTAGTTGTTGCACCGAAGTTGCAGATCGTGCCACCTTGATCATCGCAGCACACCAGGCGTACTACCAGGCAAGACACCTTGCCATTTGCTGTTTAATTATTTTAGCTCATATTTCATGCATGTTCATTATTTTCTTTATGCAAAATAAACTGTGATACATGGCATAACTGTTAGAACTTATTGTTCATTTATTTTCCTGCTATGTATTATTTTTCTCACATTAAACCTAGATTTAAGGGACCACCTTGTGTGTTGCATTCATTGGCCTTGACACGTAACACGAGGCTGTGTGTCACATGTAGAACACGGAAGTACGTGATTGGCTGGCCACCAGTACGTACAAGCCGTGCGATAGGAATAACCGCTAATAGAGATTGCATGCTAGTTTGACTTAGCGGTTATAGTGGTTTGTGTTGTGGATACAACACAGTAGGCATTGGACAGGGAGGACAATTCCTTAGCGTATGGACTTCGATGCACTTTCCCTTGTGACCGTACGCTCCACTAGAGATGCTGGTTGACGACCCTTATTATTGCTGGCCACTGACGTTCGTGGAACGATAATGCCTGAGGCCCCTGGTGCCCCAAGGGGGGACTATGTCGATCCTATTCAGCCAGGGCCCATGCGTAGGAAGGATTGTTCTTAACTACATATCACTTAGAATGGTAGGCTACCTTTATCCGTTAGGTAGGAGTACTTTTGGTTTGGGTACTTGTATCTGATCGTGGCTTGAAACAATAACTTGTCGCGGATTAGTTCGTCACATCTTGTCCTTGTTTGGTTGTAGGTGTGACTTGCTACTTCGATGAGAAGGTATTGAACCTTGTTGGGGTCCGGATACCATATCAGATTCTTAGCATGGAAAGATACGTTACCGTGAATTAGTTTACCATCTCCTGTCCTTGTTTGGTTGGGGGGATGGTACGCTCGTTCAGTAGATGCGTATTGGAACATGTTATAATTCGATTTACTTATTTATTTGTGCAATATTTATTCAGTTTATATGGCATGATATTATGTGTCTTGTTACGTCCCTCTGAGGACCTGGTTATCTCTCCAGGTGTGTGCTATTGTCTTTCGCAGGTGCTTAGCTCTAGCCGTGTTTATTGCTATTTCTCGAGGATGATTGCACTTGGATCGTCTTCGCTTCGCTCGCCACTCATTTCATTTTCTATGTACTTTTTCTTATTTTGTTGGTAGTGGATTTGTCTCCGCCCAACATATTGTATCAAGACAAATTCATTCTCATTATATGATCTTTTATTCATTTATTTTGCGTGGATGAGATTAGTTATGGTTCTACTGCATTTTACAGCTTATGTATTTATACGAGGCTTCCATATATTGGAGTGTACTTCGTATGAATACAACTGGCATGTCTACGTTCCTAGTCCTACGTATTTTGGGACTGGGGCGTTATATTTTTTTGTGGTGGCCCATGCAGGTCAAGATAAATTGTTTGGTTACTTTACCGTACCAAGCAAGCCTCCGAATAGGATTAGAAGGCTAGGATCTCATCCACATACTTGACCACTTTCTTCAATCTACCGTTTGACTCATCAATTGCATCTTGCTTGCTTCCTTCCATCTCTATTCTTATCTTCCCTTCGTGCTTGCTAGAGATTGACCCTACTAGTTAATTGTCCCAAAACACCATTAGTTTAAATCTTTAAGTTTGGTAGAATACCTTATGAACTAGCAACCCCTTTGACCTAGTGACCTATATTAGCAAGCTTATTTAGATCCTAGAATCTAGAGGACCTAACCCGTCTAGCCAACCAAGGACTTGGACAAGAAGACTATAGGACGACTGTATGACTTAGAACCATTCTACCTTCTTTAAATCTTAATCTCTCGTACCTATGTATTTACCGTTTTGACTAATGATGCTAATGTAGCCTAGTTTTTGCAAGCTTATTCTTCATCAAGTTTGTTCATGACATATGCTATTGAGTACTCACTAGCCTATTGTCTAATCAGAACCGGTGCATAATGGTCTGATCAACCAAGTGCACTTTGGTTCGCTTTTGTCTATTACTCTACGTGGATGGGAACATAATTAAACTTGGCCTTTAGAGTCCCATCCACGACTGTCTTGAAAATTCTTTTTGAAATTTTTCGGTCACCTTTGAACCACGTATTCGTATTCGAAAATGCCTCCTTCGGACTCTATATTGCTTTCGCCTTCACCTATTTTAGAAGGACGAAGGCGTAGTACTAGAACCTTCCTAGCTTTCATATCATGATTATTATCACTCGATATTTCATCCTAAACTTCTCGTCCTTCTTCTCGGCCCGACTATGACCCTCATTCATTACTCACGACCATACTCGTATTATATTTTTCTATGATCTAGATCGCAACTTTTGTCTGCATGAATTGTTTTCGATGGTTTCCCATCGATACTCCCTTGTGTCTTCTCATCCCCCTACGAATTCTTAATTTCGAGGACGAAATTCTTTTAAGTTGGGTAGGATGTAAAACCCCTAAATTTCTACTATATTTTTTTATTATTAAATTTGGTACCGATTTAAAATTTTGTATTGTACGTCGCGTAGTCGTATTGTACGTCGCGCACGAAATTATTTTTCTTGCTCGTCGAGTGCGAATATGTGCGAGCGTACATATTTTTGAAAAACATTATTTTTATTATTTTTATAGTTTCAAAGAAATAGTGACAATAATTATTTCTAGCTATTATTTTCAAGTTTACGATTTTAATTATGAAAGCCTTTTTGTTTATAGCAGTTATTAATAATAAAATATATTCTTAGGCATACATATATTGCCAAAATATTTTGCTAGTTTATTTTAAATAAAAATGTAATTTTCGAGATTTACTAATATTAATATTTTATTATTCAAAAAAATATTTAAAAATATTTATTATTTTCAAAATTATTATTATTGATATTTTGAAAAATATATTTGAAAGTTATTATGGCCATTTAAATCATGATTTGAATCTATGGATTTATTTAAATAGTTAATATTTGAAATTTGATTGATTTTAAACCAAGATTTTTAATTAGATTTAATTGGATTTGGATTTGGATTTGGATTTGGATTTGGATTGGATTTGATTGGTTTTAAATTAATAGATGAATTATCTATTTTGGGTTTAAATATTCCTAAACTTTATCCAATTGGGAATTCCCACATCCTATAAATAGGCAGGTACTCCTCCAATATTTTTATCATCCACATTATTCCTCCACAAATACTTCTTCACAATTACAGTGCCTCGTGTTCGAGTCCGTGTTCCACGTCCCAAATTCTTATTCCATTAGTTTTTACATATACAATTTCCTCGTGTCGGACACACCCCGACATGAAAATTTCTAAACCCTAATCCTAAAAACTATGACCTCCCGTCTCGACCTCGCTACCCGGCCATCAACCGACAGCCCCACCGTCGCCATCGTCTTCATCGCCACCTTCGCCCCCGACCGACACACCCAAAACACCACCGCCAAATTTTCCATCTCCCGGCCAGACCCGAGTCCAACATCATTAGCTCCTCCACCACCGCCCGTACCATCATCACCACCACATGCCTCTTCTCTATCTGCAACCTCGGCCAAACCCAGCCTCCACACTACTACCAACCTCATCACCGCCCCGCAACTCCCGACATCACAACAGCCATCCGCAACCCAGCCCCGACAAAGTCACAAAAATCACCTCAACCCGACCAGTACGGCCACAACACCCAGACCCGACGCAAACCCCGCCATCGCGGAAGTCCGCCACACCGACCTTCCCCAACACCATATCGTCACCATCCAACAAGGAAATAGGAACAAGCCCTTACCTGAGCCTTCCGCTCCGCCATAGCTGCACCACGGCCGCCGTCCCTGGAACCCTCCAATCCGCGCCGCCGGAGGACCGACCCGTGCCCATCCTCAGCCTTGCCGCGCCCATCGAAACCCCCGCTCCTTCCTCCGTCGCGTGCCCGCCGGCGAACCCCCGCACGAGGCCACGTCCACCACCCTTGCCGACCGTTCCCCTACCTCCGCCGCATGCTGAGCCGCTTCCCGAGCTCCCGCCGACCGTCCATCTCCGCCGCGTCCCGGCGCTTCCCAGCGCCGCCCACCACGAAAACCCCCGACCGCCTACTCGCCCCTTCCGCCTCGACGCCGAGTCGATCCCTCACGCCGGCGCCGCGCCCGGCCTCGCCTCTGGCCGGCTGCAACCACCCCCAAACGCCGAGACCCTCTCGACCCAAGGCGCTTGTCGCCCGTCACCGACGAACCCGGTCTTCCATCTCTCCTCCCTCCACGCCGTGCTCTCCGGCTCGCCGGCCACTGTCGCAGCGCACAGCTCCGCCGCTGTCGCAGCGCGCAGCTCCGCCACCGGCGAGTCCGTTGTCGACCTTCCCAAGCCTCCGCCTACTCCTCCGATCCCCTGCCGTCAATCTTCCTCCTCTCTTCCCCCCGTGCCCCGTCGGACCACCGACCCT